>JAOPUA010000019.1:12647334-12659345 GCA_027122455.1 Trisopterus luscus | reverse complement strand
GGGTGTCAAATCTGTTGATAAATCGTGACCCCATTCCTCTTAACTTACACCCTTGTAGTCTATATAAGAAGAGTAAGATGATCACAAAACAAGCCTGTGTGTGTGTGTGTGTGTGTGTGTATGTGTGTGTGTGTGTGTGTGGACACCCACCCATGAGGAATCCCAGGTAGGGGGAGGCTGGAGAGGAGAAGGTAACCATAGGTAGATCATATTAGTGTCCATTAACAGCTGGGGTCTCTCAAACACGGTTCGATGGTTTGCATGAACCCCACAGACGCTCTCCTCAAACTCATAGACAGGCGTGTAAATGTTCATCCCCTTACACTATCATCACTCATTGTGCAGACCATACATTGGCTGTTGTACGGCCTCTTTGGCAAAGCTGGCTGTACAGCAACAGGCTGGCAAACTGTCGGAACTGTCATCTACCCGGACAGAGCTGTTGTGCAATGCATACGGAGCCTTCGCTGATTGAAAACAGCGCCTGGCTGTAGTGTCTCTCTAAGGTCTTCTGGCCTGTTTCTTTTTTGTATTTGTAGCCGACCATAGCGTTTGTTGGAAATTCCTGCACAGTAGGAAGGAAAAAGGAAAATAGATCAACCCTTACACGTAATGCTGAACCTTTCACACATGCATGTATGCAAGTCGTACCCTTTTAAATTAAAACACAACTGAATGTGAACATTTCCTTTAGGTCAAGCTACTTTGGCGTTGAGCTTATTAATGGGTGCTGTTTTGGTCTGTCATTGTAGCCGCAGAGGATTTCATTTGATGACAGAAACAGTCACAATTCACAAATTATTGGGAAACACAATGTTGCACTATTACCAGTACCATTACAAATATATCTGCCATAATTGACTGCCATTTTTGCACTACCACAACTGAAATGATACTATACAGAAACCTATGCTGCTACTTTCTTCATGTACATAGTAGACTCTTATATTTTATCTTTTATCTTTTTAATATTAGTAAATGTCCAGTGTGCACTTCAATGTCTACTTTTAGTGTTAGGAAATGTCTAGTCTTATCTGTTGTCTTGTCTTATCAGTTTATCTGTTCGATAAAGTGATAAGAACACTAACCCTAACCCTAACCCTGTTCGATATTGCAGAGTGGTAAGTAGCCTATGCTACATTGGAATAGAGGAAATTGTTAAAATTGTGGTTTATTTTGAGTGTGCAAAGAAGAAAAGTGACACCCTTGAGAAGGGTCGGGGGAATCCACCAAAGGGCATCACTCCAGCCGAGGACCTGGCCTTGGCCTTCAACCGGGGACGCCCTTTGGTGAAGGGCATTGAAGCTGGAACCTCGTCTCAATGTGTCCCACAGGAATTCAGGGAAGCATTCATACAAGGCAGGCTATTGCTGACTGCATGCTTAGCCTACCAACAGTCATTCAGTTGGCTTTATTTTAATTGTATGATTTTTTTTGTTGACACAATAGAATTGGTGGATACTCCAAAAGAGGACGCATTTAAGAAGCGACTAATTAGTTTGTTTCTGAAGAAACAAACTAATTAGTAAAACCCTTCCGGTTTAATAATTGTTGTTCTTGCATGTTGAAGAAATCATATTGGATGAACCAGATGAAGAGTCTGCTGTATCCGACATACCCGATGTAAGTAGGAAAATGTATAGTCTTTGGGCTTCTTGGCATTTTTACATTCTCAAATGTCTTTAATAAGAACAACAAAAAATATATATATATTTTCCCTAGTAAAACAGGTGAAAACGAACCTCAGATCTACAAGGAGGGAAACCAAACTAAACGCCTTTGCCTTGTTGGCAATCTAAAATGAGTTGACGTTATATATACGGTATATAAATGAGGACCATTTGACGACCTCCATGGATTTCAATGACATCGTCAAGGACTTTGTCTCATCGAAAGCCAGCAGTAAGCATCTATACATTTTATAAATAAGGTTTCCATTAATATCTAAATCAAACATAAAATACATGTTAATTCATTTTATGTCAAATGCATATGTAATGTATGGCTATACTTTCCCAATATAAATATTTGACAACACACAACAAACAAACTGTCATACCTGCCTAGCACTATTATTACGTGTTACTAATATTAGTATTCCTTATCCAGTAGGCTCCAGACCCAGCCATCTCGCTGTCTACCTGTCCAGCTGTCCTCCTGTTCTGCCTGGTTATCAGCTCACCTATTCGCCAGCCTGCCTGGTCCTGCCTGCCTGGCCAGCCGAGCCATCCTGCTGGCTCCACTGCCAGTCACTGCCTACCACTACTCCTTGCTTTCCCTATTCTCATACGACCCCCTCATTAAATGTTTGTTTTATTGACATTGTCTCTATTTTGCATCAGGGCTCCATAGTCCGAAAAAACAAATTGTATGAATATCTACATGTAAAAGGATAAGGTAATATATGAATATTTTATATACTAAATTAATTGTCATAATAATCATGTGACAATTCATTTATTTTATTTTATTCCCACAGCTCTCTACCCCTCTGGTATATTGGCATGTGGATATAAACATTCATCCAAGATGTATACCGTGTTAAAATACAATAAAAAAAACCACATACTTTTATAATGCCCTTTGAATAATGCAGTGCTACCTCATTTGCTTATTTTCTTACAAAACTTTGGGGGTGACAGAACATGCATTGGGTCTATAGACAACTGAGAACTAGCCCGATATGATTATTATTTTGTTTGATTGTATCACATACAAAATATGGCACCTGAACATGGAGTATTGTATTTCTACTGCTTTACAACCATTGGACAACTCACTACCTTCTTTGCAATAGTCTTATCTTTCGAAACATGATGTGTAGAACCATAAATAGGCATTATTCCGTCAGGATGTCGACCAGGCCAGGCCAATAAAAGCTTCTGTGCGACCAAACTTACAGGGCTCTTGATAATTTTATAAACACAAACAACACAAAACAAACAGCATTACATATATTGCCTATATCGACCTATAAATGGTCCCTCTGCTCTTACAGAGCCTTAGGCCCACCATCCAGGTAGCCTAACCATAACTGCCATAATGCTTGTTATGCAGGGTTTATATAGGCCAGCTTAATCTACCCTCTCCCACATGGCATTAACATTCATCTACGCTGTACAAATACTGCTTCCACGGCCACAGAATAAACTGTTAATACAGTATATATGTACATTCAGAATTACCATAATCAATACATTTTGCTTATACACAACAATGAACATGCTGGTCATTGAGCAAGGCTGTGTATACATAATATCTGTGAAAAAACAACAACAATTGGTTTAACCCGTCACGGGTGACAGCTTTATAAAATCACCACCTATGGGTGCATTCTACCTTAACATGAGCGCTAAGGTACGGACGTTCCTATATATATACAACATTTATTTATAATTATACAGGACACACGCAGGTGCCTATATAGAAGACAGAGGGCTTTCATCACAAACCCCTGCATCCCTTGATCGGGACAGTTCTGATTACAGTTCTCGATCGCCGCCTCATCACAGAAGGGTGACGGCGCGATTTACGTTCTCAATCGCCACCTCATCACATACCCCTTAAACCCATGCTTAATAACCAAGTCAAAATCCTCATAAAGTAACTTTTGTGTCCTTATCAGAATCAATGTCATCATGAATATATTGAATAAAAATGAAATTCTGAGCTTTTATTATGCATGGCCAAACATTTACACACATTGAGGATTCTCTTGAAATGTGCTTCCCTCATTTTATACCATATTCTTTAATTGGGTGTGCTGGATTGTGGTATGTTCAGCCCAATGCTCTGCTAATGTGCATAATAAGTGGTTAAATTACCCACAAATACCATATGTTTTATATGTTCTTCTTGTCCTCTACAGGTTGTTTTATAAAACAAGATAATTTATATTATTATAATTTTAGTAATAATATTAAACATTTGGAAAATTTTCTTCATTATGGGGTAACTTCCCCTTTAACATACGGGCTGATGTAGTCAGGGACATCACCACTGATGACCACCATTGATTTTTTTCTTGCTTTTATATGGTCTCTTATTTACATTCACATTATTTACATCATTCATATTGTATTGACATGCTACAGTACCAGACAAATACGGTTAAATACATTCATGTCAATGGTTTATTTAAAGAATAGATTTTCTTGCACACAGACACACACACACACACACACACACACACACACACACACACACACACACACACCATCTTACAGTTAAATTAGTGTAGTACTGCTCTTTTCTCTCACTCCATTATCTGTTGTGGTCTCTCTCTTTCATCATCTGCCTGTCTCTCTCCATTATCTGTTGTCTCTCTCCTTCATCATCTGCCTCTGTCTCTCTCTCCGTCATCTGTCGCTGTCTCTCTTTCATCATCTGCCTCTGCCTCTCTCCATCATCTTTTGCTGTCTCTTTCTCAATCATCTGCTGCTGTCTCTCTCTCCGTCATCTGCTGCCATCTCTCCTCACTGTCCATTCCGCTGCTGTCTTTCCTCTCTGTATCTCCATCCTCTGTGGCTGTCTCTAGTTCCCTCAAATGCTGCTGCCTCTTCTTCTTTCTCCATTATTGGCTTGTGTCTGTCTCTCTATTCACTCCATCATCTGATCAATTCTTGTAAAAAGGTTTAAGTGGGTTCATTTGAGATCAATTAAGTGTGCGCAACCCACTCCATTGATACTATATGGGAAAGTGGCACACAACCTCGCTACACAATGCTACAGAGGGGACTGGCATCGTTGTTTAAATGAGTTAAACTTTGAACCAGCGCACCAGGGAGGGCTGCACATGTCCGACGACTCGACCGTGGTGTGTCCCCATCGCCCTTGCCAACTTACACTTGGCAAGGTTAACGGTGAGACACACTAACACCAGCCAAGCAGGAGAACAGAGCGCTGAAGATGAGTGGCCCAGGGGGTCTTTATAGATGACTTCATCTAAATGTACTGCACACCCTTCCAAGTCACCCACCACCATGTGCATTAACCGTCGAAAGGTCACCGGAGCATTTCTAAACCCAAACGGCACTGCATTGTGTGAATATGGACCAGATGGTGTAATAAAAGTAGACATTTTGCGGACTCTTTAGGTTAATGGAGCCTGCCAAAGACATTGGCTGAAGCACTACTACTTGGTAAATACAGTCTTCCATGTGTGGAAGTAGAAACTGTTTTTTTTCTACTCTTAACACTATGCTGTACAAAATATGTGGCTCAGCACAGCGGTAAAGATGCTTAATTTTCTTTTGTGCGCATGCAAGTTTCTTTCAAGCCTATGCTTAAACCCATTCACATAGCTTAGTAGCTTTTGAGGTGGTTTGGGCTCTTTCTGATAATCCTGTAAAACAGCTAAACAGCTAGAGAGTCCAAATACCAGATAATTCAGGCTGAAGACCACACTTTCCAGATCTAGCTCCCTAGCTGCCACCTTTACAGAGCATTACAATAAGCATGCAGTAGTGATTACAAAGGCGCATGAAAACGCTGACTACTGGAATCCGTGATTTATTGACGTAACAAAACCATAGAAGTTAAAGCTGAATGCAAATTAGATTTCTTCAATGGGAGAGAGGTCTCCCTCTGATGTGGACTTTGAGCTTTGTAGCTTAGCAGACCTTATGCATGGATAAAAAAGGCTATATAACACTTAAAGGAAGGTAAGAAAAATGTAAAAAATCCCTATATGACCCCTTTGACAATATATTTTAATTGTTAAGGAAATTTTCACTGTTTCCTGGTTTCCTAGTAAGGTGTGCTATATATAAGTTTCTTATAAGTTTCTTCTGGTGCTAGCAGACACAAAGGCTGCGTCGGCTACGTAAATGTACGTCTTTTGTCTTTTCCTGACCTCTTTTCCATGACCTTGCTTGAATACGTCATGAGGTCAAGGAAAGATGTGAAGGACAATTCTTAAGGACTAAGAAAAGGCAACCGCATTTTAAGAGAATCCAACTGCACTTACTGTAGGCCACGTAATTATGCAACGGCGGATGCTATGAACAAGGGTCTGCCGTGATAAAACTACAAAAAACGACTACATTTTCAAGATGGACTTCTAAAAGCACATCTTAGACACTTCCCCTTATGCATTCTTACTGCGTTACATGCAAGCTGTATAAACGTGAAGAACCCAAATATCAAATATCTTCATTACCAAGGTGGGAATACAAAATAAATATTTAGAAAAACAGCTTCCAGTCACTAAAGGGAAACAAAATAGTTGTCACATTGATGAAGGTTGCTCAGGCCTGTCCTCTCATATTTATGGGCATAGATCCCAATTACTGTGATTGTATGAATGAAATGTTCATTGTTTGATTGTTTTGTACTTTTGAACGGCCGATTGGGGCGTCATTTTAAATATTCCTGCTGCGAGGTATTGTGGTTCGGCAGTATCTCCTTTCCTTTCGTAAAGGATGATCCAGTGTACCCTGCACTAAAAGAGATAAGAAAGGAACATTTCCTGAGCATTTTGAGAATTCGGACGGCTGTTATCATGGCTGCCACGTACATAATTCCGGGTCATTCATTCAGTAAGGAACCTTCCTAAGCAAAAAAAGACCATTCGACCGCAACCATAGAAAACTCCCGGCAGGGCGCACTTTGCGGTGCACACACTTTATTCTCCAAAGATTGTGGTTGGCTGGTCTTGACCAAAATGCCAGGGCCATTTCTATCCCAGCCCTGCTCACAAAGGCGTCACGTAGCCAAGTCGGCGCACAAAAAGTCTGAACACGCTGGATTTAACAGGTTTAGGTGGTCGACTGTTTGAATATACCCTCGGTAAAGTAAGCATATCGGTAATCCTTGTACGGGTCACAGACTTTCGTCAGTTTGTAGCACATTTATTGTTATAGATTAATGCTTAATGGCGCCTAACGGTCAGATATAAAGTCTGAATAAACATCTCTACTCTCGGCTGAAACCTCTCACAAAGATGGAAATTGTTTCTGCCAACACTTCAACCAAAGCCACCACCCCGACACCAAACACCAGTACACACACTTTAAGCCTTATTTTTTCAATTAAATAACACAAACACACATCAGGAATCCATAATTCCTCTAAATGCTTAAAGCAGGAAATGTTTATTTATTGTATCATTTTCTTATCTTTGTCCCACCCAATGTTTTTCTATTTTGTTTTCCCTTGTATTTATCTTATTCTTGTTCAATTTAAACTCTGGGTACGAATGAGGGAGTAGCACAAGTAGATTTTGTCTCTAGAATCTTGAATCAAAGGAATGGGAGTGAATAAGGCTCCTGGTTTACATGTGAACCGACTAAAGAGACTCACCTGGGATGTGTAGCTGAGTCACAGGCCAAAAATACGTGCATAAAATACCAGAAGAATATATGTAATTATGTGTGCAGACGATGTACCATACCACGATCTCATTATGCAGAGAGGACAATCAAGGTGGAGAGTGGAAAGGGGAAGACTTTTTTTAAAAAGCACATTTATTTTCATGTTTTTATTCATTTTTATCAGATTGGTGTCTTTGAAATGACCTTTAGACACACACATGTACACACAAACACACATTGCATACATCATGGGGACCACTTGATCGTTTTGTGTACCCTGGGACCACCACTGTTCCCCATTCTCACCACCATCCTTCACAAAGTGACAGATTCCTCATGATAACCCCTGGAGATATAATACTATTCTCCATCCAAACCTTCCCCACTAATGTACAGTTACTGCATTGATGGAAACATGTGTGGGCGAGGGGAGAGGGAGCGGTAGCTGTATGTAAATGGCGAATAGATGGTGAAAGAGTTTTACAATTAATGGCTCACATTCACCCTTTCATACACACATTCCCACACCGATGGCAGTGTCAACGCATTGCAAGGCTGCAGCCAGCTCGTAGCAAGCATTTTGTGTTAGGGGTCTTGCTCAGGGACACTTTGACTCTCTATCTCCTGAGCCACAGCCACCCATTCAAACCTGTACAAGCACCTTTTTACCATAGCCATCACTTTTTAAAACGGTTTGATACCATAGAACTAAATTGACTGCTTCAAAATACATGGATTTCTTTTTAAGCAGCACTTTCTTTCCAAACCAATGTAACCAAATCTCTGCTACATGCCCACATCTAGATGCTCTCACACCTTTTTCATGCAAGATCACATTGATGTAATGATGCAAAAGATAATCCTGGATGTAAAGAGTGGGTTTTCTTCCAGTATAATAATTAACTACATTTGGGAAAATGTGACAGCTGAAGGTGAAAAGTTAGATGGTTTAATGCATGTTTAATTAAGGTAGATCAAGAAGATAAGATACAAATCGTACCTTCCCTTGCTAATTGAGCCCAACATAGCGTCTGACAGGATTAGGTAATCAACAAGAGTGTTTTGGATGTAAGTTGGAACAAAAACATCAGAATTATGCATTTTCTATATTTTTTACACTGTGAAACACATACCTATAGATATATAGAGCATATATGAAGGTATATGTTAATTCAAGAATAACAGGATTCTTGAGACTGGTGCTCATACACAAGGTTACATTGTGTAACACTCCAATAGAAACATAAACTGAACCTTACAAGAAATAAGGACATGCTGTAGCTAAATCACCGGAGGAGCATTTTATTAATTATTTTTGCTTTGTTGTCTACAAAATACAGTACACCCTTTATTCTAAACATAATTATTTCTATAAGGAAAATTAAGTGGCGGCCAAACAGACCACGAAAGGAAAATCTCAATTCTATCAAAACTATCAAAAACACATCACTTTTGAAATGTATCACTTTTTGATTATTCAAACCCCTGTCTTTTCTTTAATGAGTTTATTTTATATGGAATGTCTGTGGTCTTCACACATCGCTGCTAGGGAAGTGCTGGTTATTTTTTACTTTTCCGTTCAACAAACAAGACATGGATAGACTATAGTATACAGTATGGTTACATGGCGTTAAGTTTGAAATTATATAATGCCTAAATTATATAGCAGAACTTTGCTAATAACGAAGGTAAATTCTGAAAATAAGGATCTATTCCCGTTACATCCGGCAGGATGACAAGACGGTGTCAATTCTCTGCTATTTGGGGTATATAATGGCCGAAGGCCATTTTGTATATTTCGCTGTTTGAAAAGGGTGGAAGTACATCTTCTTCCAATGATTTCAACATCTATACAAGTCATATTGGGCAGCATGTTGAAACAACAATTAAAGAGAAATTATTAATACTAAGAACATTAAAAAGGGTTGAATATATACTAAAGCAGTTACTGAAACACATCGCAAACATGGAATCCTTTATATAGTGACCAAAAAAGAAAAACTCATAAAATACTTTTTTACTACAATTATTTTCACTAGCCATCATTACAAGCATGTCTGCATATCATTTTAGTAAAGTAGTTGTTTACAGTGTCTGCAGTGAGATTTAACATTTCCATATAACTAGCTTTGTAAAGAACCACGGAGAGCAACCCCAGCAAAGCAGCGGTTACATAACAGCAGTAACCTCCAAACACCACCACCTTGTGTGGTAGGCTGGGATTAATATGCTCTGATATGTGACCTAACTCTATGTCCAATTAGATACATTTGAAATTGATGACACAAAGGTTTCCGTACACACGTGATAAACTCTAGTGATGAACATGCACATACACGCACACAAACAAACATTCTTCCCGTCGCCAATGGCATTGCTGGTAATGGATGGAAAACACAGCATTTTATTTTGGTCCGTAGTCAGTAAGCAAGTGAGAGCTTGGTACATCCGCACAACAGAAACACAGTGACAGATGAACACAGACACCGCAGCTTGTGTCTCTCCCCTGTGTGCTGGACAAATTGGATTTCATTATTCTAGGCTGTTGGCAGTCAGTGTAATGTAATGCTAAAAAACAAAATAAAGCCGCAGTAGCACCAGGGAGTAAATTGATCTTGGTAGGAATTGTATGTTGATGGCCATCATTTTGAGAAGAAGCATGTGTGCTGAATAGTCTCCCTCCTACAATTTCACAAATCACAACAGCAGGAAGATGGTGTCTCAAATAGCAGAGGGAATAAGTTTCACTGTACATCAATTTCTTTTTAATTTACAGAACTAACAAATGATGTATAGCATAAAAGTATGAAGTACTATGCAACATAGAACATTAGACCTACAATACAGTACAAGGCATCACAATGCAATGCATAATGAGGAAATTGTGAAAAGGCTGTGTCACAGGAATGACGTCTAGGGTTTGGATGTGGCTGGTGTTTTTATGTGGAGTCAGTGTAACAGGGCTCACTCTGTGGGTTCTGTAAAATGAGATGTGACAAAGACGTTATGGTGAATAAACTACCTGTCTGTAGAGGAACAAACGTGTAGCTGATTTAAAAAGTATTATTGAAAACATATTGTTATATTTTGGCGGGGGGGGGGTGTGCATACGTACGTATGTATGCACTCTTGCCTGTCTTCAAAACTTGAGAGCCCTGGGACAATATTGGACATAATTCAAATGTTGTTGTAAAGCTGGAATGTGCCATACACTATTGTTGACCATTACTTAGCTCTGAGCAAGTGTACTCCTTTCATTAAATGCGTTTTACTTTTACTACCATTCTCTATTTACCCAACACTTTTTCACAGAGTTTTTCCTGCTCTACACAGCTGGGCTGTATTGATGTAATACAATTATATTGTTTGGTCTGCTGATTTTACAGGGGACAAGACTGATTAGCTTTTTAGATGTTGACTGTTTTAATAACTTAATTTTCCTCTTCAACACAGCAGGACCCTGGTACCCAATATCACTTCAATATCTCTTTTGTAATAACTGGGAAGCTATTGTACACAATGGTTTTGTCGTACTCAAGGGTCATAGCCATTTACAAAGTGGACAAATTCCTGAACAACAAGAGTTATCTGAGATGTGGAGAAGCTGAGTCACCACTATCAGCCATCATCGCGCTAGGCCTTCCCAGTTCCATCCTGGGTCCCCACCAAATAATTGTAGTTTTCCCCTTTTATTGGAATGTTTTGCAGATCACTCACTTAATAAGGAATTCTGGGGGGCTTGGGTAGAGGTTTTGCTGTGTTGTTTCTACAACAGAGACAACGCAGCAATAACAACATAAGTAGTTCTAATTGGAGAGACGTGAAATCCGCGAGCTGCTGACCATCATGGGAGAGAAGGTGATGCAGTTGCATAATGCATTAAACAAACAAAGACGTTGAAAGATGGTATGATCTACGAGAAAGACACAGAGGAACTGTCCTTACGAGGCTTTTGTCGGGATAAAAAACAAGTGGTCAGCAAAATAAAGAATATGCTGCCGTTTTTGCACTTGTAAATAGTTATATCACGTTTGTAGCCTACACTCAGACATGAACTCGTTCCTGCATAGGAGTGTCTTCATTCATAAAAAAAATGTAAAAATTCGGGAGTGTGCAAATTATCCTAAAGAGGTCTTCAAGAAAGCCCTCGCTGTGACGAATGAGGATTTGACCCCCTAGTTTTTACACATGCAATTTGAGATAAGACGATGAAGTTGCCAAACTTGCCAAGCCGCGGCTGAATCGGCTTGGCAGTGCTAAAAGGCCTAATGTTGTACAGCAGGGGGAAGTGAGTTAAACAATTCAGGATGGTGCAACATGTATCTAGGGGGATTGAAACCTGTTTAATCTGTCTTAAAACCTACTAAGAAAAATAAGAATGATTTACAACAATTATAGTTTCATAATACAGCAAATAATAACAGGCAACATTACCGCATCGGGCAAAATGTATGTGTTTCATTGTCAAACTTTATTTCTAATAAAATGATCTTTGGAATACATAGATTTAGGTAATACAGAACACTGAGGAGAATGTACAGTGAACAAAAAAATCATAAAATATGCACGTTGTATACATCGTCAGTAAATGAGACAAACTATGTATGTAGAGTCAGAACCTTACATCTGATATATAACATGGTTACTAAACAACTACTTTCCAACCCGTGACCTCCTGCTCCAGTCTTGGATGTGTGT
>JAOPUA010000019.1:12556535-12567152 GCA_027122455.1 Trisopterus luscus | reverse complement strand
TCTCATTCCCTTTGGAGACCCCCGCTTCATCTTCCCCCTCTTTCCATCTCTTCTTCTTCTTCTTCTTCTTCTTCTTCCTCCTACTCTCCTATCACTTTCAATAATCTGTTTTATCAGCTCCTGCTCCCCTGGCCAGAAGGCAGGGCGGGGTTCTGCGCTGGTTTCTCTGGAGTTGGGGGATGTGTTGACCTTGCAGCGAATGTAAAAACTTCCTCACAAGTATTATAGGACTGGTACATAGATCAGAGCATAAAGGATGGCATTTATTTCAACCCTTTAAGTAATATTGTATATAATAATAATAATATATGATATAATAATTAGTATTATTTAAGAGATGTAGCGTTCTACAAGTATTTGTTTTGCCCCTTATAACTGAGGAAATCTTCAAAAACAACACAAATCTATTCCACTCCTACTCTTATTGGCCTCTGCTGCTTTGGTGAGTGTACCAGTCTACGACACATCAAAATAATAATCACCCTGATAGGTTTTTTGATTAATAGCCTAGTGACTTCTGTTTTTCAATTATGCTTTTAGAATAATGAGCTTTTCACTTTTAATGACATCCGCTTCTTACGACGAAAGCAACACCATGCTAAATCAATTCATTTCATTCCCTCATAATATAACCAACTATTGGATGCATGAGGGGTCTCTACGGTCTCCAATACACTAGAAGACACACGTTCAGTCACGATGGTTTGTGTGAAGAATTGGTGGACAACAGTGACGATTTTTCATATTATTTGGAGCCTCTCCCCCGGCAGTTACTTAATTGAACACTGACAATGACCACCTATCAATGGAGGCCATGAAGGTGGAAGTGTATGCCTCAGCAGACTCAAATGTGCTACAACCTACAGTTACAGTACAGTAGCGGTAAAAATGGCCATATTATTACTCCGGGAGTACATAGAGGGGAAACATA
Source organism: Trisopterus luscus (assembly GCA_027122455.1). Classification (NCBI taxonomy): domain Eukaryota; kingdom Metazoa; phylum Chordata; class Actinopteri; order Gadiformes; family Gadidae; genus Trisopterus; species Trisopterus luscus. Next base: position 12,566,221 of record JAOPUA010000019.1, on the reverse strand, counting down.
GCTGTCTTGTTATCAGGCTTTTTTTTAGCTCCCTAAAGGAATGCCCTGGAAAAACAAACACGCTGATGACTATAGACCGTCCCGAGGAGAGCCCCACAGGCTGTCTCTGCGGGGGCCCGGCGAACCACTGGACGGTGCTGAGAGACGGCAGGGATCCAGCATACTAAATGTCACTGTTGACGGAGAAAGAGACCGTCCTACCCCAAACACCACCTTCATAGCATAGACACTGGATTCAGTAGATGCATCATGGGCTGTAAAAAACGTTAACAGCCATATCAAGTACCGAGCGGGAATATTAATTAGAATAATATAAATCTTTTATTCAATACAAAACCATGTATTTCTAGCTGCAGTTGCAGACACGTGGATATTTTTATGCAGATTTCATGTCATCTTTTGCTGGAGGATTTCAGGATTTTGTCAGTAATCGTGTGTGGTGTGTGTGTGCCACAGACACACACCACCCCTCTTATATGGATATTACATCCCATATTGTCACAGTGTTATATTTACACATTCATGTAATTACCCACATAAACATACATGCATACATACACATGGCCATGTTAAATTCAAGCATCATTCTGTCAGGGCAAAAGTTTCAAGAGATACAGATGAAGACTATTCTTTTACTTCAGCTTCTAAAGAAAACCCTTTTGGTATTATGGGATAAATGTACCATAACATCTAAATTAAATATATAATCATTGTCTTGCCTACACTGTATATTTGAATCAAATAAGTCTGGGGAAAACACAGTCCTCAAAAACTATAAGAGTGACCCCAACCACCAGCTGCCTCTGAGAATGAACCCAGTGTAAGACGGTTCCTTGACTGTTGACCCCTAACAATGTGACCTCTCTATATCTGGCTTGCCTCATCCAAGCAAAAAGAGAAGGAGAGGGCTTTAAACCAACTCAGGTTTGGTTATTACTTGTGTGCATGTGATAATACATTCTTTATCTTTCAAACTCTACATCTCCTATTATTTTATGTGTTAAAGTATTGCGTTTTATCTACGACAGTATCTACGGGATACGAAAGAGTCGTACAGTATATTAATTTGGGTTTCAATGTTGTTTTACAGACATTCCATAAAAGGTTGAGATGTAGCTACAATCTCTTACTTTGAATCCCTGGTCAACAGAACTACAGCAGTCTTGATAAAGTATTTATCGTCGTATATTGTGCTATGTAAAGAAGAGAGCTTTGGTGGTGTGTACCCAACAAAACTTTGTGTGTGAGCACTTTAGTAGGCTAACTGAATTTTACAAATGTTCTGCTTACAAACAGCCCTCTAATTGCCAGGGAGCAAATTGGATTCTTTTTTATAGTGTGTCACTTTCTATTATGCCTACGTTTAATGGTTATTATGCGTCTGACCCTTTATTTTTCCCTTAACGTCTTTGCTCGCTGTGATCCTTTCATTTTGCATGTGCAGGCAAAACCTTTATTTTTCTCTTTGTGATTTTGACAAATTTGAATTTCTTTATTTCCCTGAAACAACATGCTGAGTTAAAGCCTACTGCGCATTGCCAGACATTTTGAAAGATGACAGAATTTGTAATTACAATAACATTATTTGTGTTAAAACATGACATCATTTGTTATTTTTCCTCTGGTTATTTAATTTTCAAACGACAATGACTGCTGTTGTGCCGCTGGGTTTCAATCTCCATGCTTGTCTACACTGAAAGGCTTCCTGAATGCTGCAGGGCGTTTCTCACACATGCGCTCTATGTCGTCTGCTGCTCTCGTCAGAGGGAGGAGAGGTTCAGAGGTGTCAGAGAGGAAGGGCTCAAAGCGCTGAGTCTATGTTGAGAGAAACTCTGAATTTGCCTCAGCTTTTTAATTATGTAACAGTGCAATGCTCCCTAGTGACTCAGCTAAGTTTCCTATGATAATACTGTTTCACTCATCAGTACCCAAGGCAACGTCACACCTACTCCATAATCAAACGTCACCGCTCGGGCTATCGCCTTGGTGATATCACCACAGCGTTTATACGGTTCATCAGCTAGGCCTTGAAACCCCTGAGCTTCCGGGACCCATCAGGGGCCTGTGTCAGGCCCCTGATGGGTCCCGGAAGCTCAGTTGCAGGCGGGAAAATAAATACTGACTAATCCCAGTATTAAGGAAGTTGCAAAAGTCCAGGCAAATTTTAATTAAGTCATGGATGACCTCGTCAAGATCGTTAAAATAGATAAAAGACTTGATTTTGGCAATGGTAACCCTACTTTTATACCCGCATTAATATTTATAGTCAGATAATTGCATATGACGGCAAAATATGTATGCAACAGGACAAAATGTTGGTATTGGTAGCATTCTAGTTTCTGTTTCTAGTCTGAGTAGTAGACAAAATCACGTTTGTACAGGCTGGTTGCATGCAGGTAAACAGTCCGTCTGGAGAGAACAATCGTGGTTTATATAGATTATCCCAAATGTCTTCTGGTCCTGAAACACCTACCACGAAAACAATGAACGGCACAAAGAGGAATTCTTAGAGGTTGTCTTTTGTCCATTATCAGGCTACAACTGACCACCAGAGTCGCCTGTTGTCCCCAGAGGTAAATGGTCATTTTACAAGGATTAACTTATAGGTAGAGTCAAATATCACACACAGTTTTCTTCATTTCAGTTTTAAAAGGCTGGGCAGGTTGCCGAGGCTGTTGGTAATTAGATTTATACACTTGTGACAACACTTAGAGGCCTCAAGGCAGTCCATTACTCTTTAGCATATTTGGTATCAGGGGAAGATAAAGTTGTGTGTCGTCTGGAAGCAAATCTTTTGAATGATTTGACCATTGGGAAGAATTTTGTTTGAACAAACTCAGACCGAGGATGGAGTCCTAGCTGGAGGAGAGAGAGAGAATTGCCTATTGAGCCGGAGGAACTTCTACTGCTGAGGTAGGACGTGAAACAGGTCAAGGCAGTGCCACCAACACCAACCCCAAACTCGAAACGGTCAATTAAATGTTATCCATTGTATTGAAAGCTGCACTGAGGTTAAGAAGAATCAGCACAGCACAGTCAGCAGGTCATTGGACACTTTTCAATAAGGCAGACCGTGTTAATTCCAAAAACCTGACTGAAATTTTCCCAGTTGTAATTTTTGTGTTAGTAGGGCAGCAATTGATTGAGAAATACTGTTTCAATAATCTTTTGAGACAACGGGGAGTTTAGAAATAGTCTAGAGGGAAGTTTCAGGGAAAGTGGGGTCAGTTGGGTTATTTCATGCCTGAAGCAGGTCGGAACAGTACCAGAGACCAGAGAGCATTTGATTAAAGAGGAATGCCGGGACCGGCTATGTCAAAGACATCATTCAGCAGAGCAGTGGGGACAATATCAAGGGGACATGTTTCAGATTTCCTGGAATAATCAAACTCAAAAAGGAAGGGTTAACGTGATGAGTTGGAAACCGTCCAAGTTGGATTAACAGTCCAGCGAGACAGCAAAGACACAGTTAGGGACATATCTAAGCTGGTACTGTGGGCGAGAAATACTATAATAAAAGTTAGTGATATTGGGACTATAAAATTGGTACGAGATGAGGTCAGACAATTATTTAGCTCTCTCACAGCTTCCTTATATTTGAAGCTGTGATCGTCCCTCTTAATGTCAATGGGAATTTGAAGCTTACCACACGTCTGCTTCCACTTTTTTTCACTTTTGTTTGCACCTCGTTCCAGAGCGAGGAACAGGGTTGGCGATAACTGGGGGAGGAGATGGGCTAAGCCCACACAAGCATGCATCTTCCCAACCCAATCAAAAGTTAAGGAAAAACTAATATTTTTGGTAAACCAATGAAAAATGGCACAGAAAATACCTGTACCGCTTCTAGCTCCTGATTAGATGGGCAGCCTGTAGAACACCGGTCATAATCGGGAAAATAAGCCCCTTCATGGCGAAGCAAGTTTCGTGTCGGGGTCCGGGTCACCCTCGGGGTCGGGGCTTATTTTCCCGATAATGACCTGAATCAAAGGTACAAAATCCACCTGACAGTGGTCCATCACAGTCAATTATGCAAAAAGAATTTCCCGCTGAACATTGGGAAGGCCCATTCAAGTGAATGGAGCATTCTACAGCAATAAGAGCATTACGTAATAATTGGTTATAATGCATGTTTTATTACAATAAGGCGTCAAAAGGCGAAAGTACAACATCACATAAGTGCTGTGTGGAGGAATTCAGTGGCTTTTTCAGGTCTTGTTCTATGTTAAATATTATTGGTCACAATGGATGGCGCTGCTTCATCTCCAGCCACTTCAGGTGTTGAGGGCCCAAGAGAGGTCCTGTAAACGTGGACACCCAGGAACGTCAAGCTGGCTGCACCTCCACCCCGTTGCTACGGGTGGGGGTGGCTTCCCTGGATAGATTGACTTGTGCATTTCAAAAATGTCTTTATGTAACAAATAGCTGCAGTAGCTGCAGAAGTCATCGGGTCAAGAAGTGCAGAGTTGAGCGTCCCTGTTTTTATTTTGTTTTACTTTGTTTCACTTCCACCACTCATTAAAAAAATCGCACCCTGAAATCGTCGGGCTCTGCTCAGCAGAGATGGCTCCTGAGATGCTACAACCCACAGTTACGCTTATGCACACATGTGCCGTGTCCGCTGGCAACACACTGTACCTGCCTCTCACCAGTCAAAGCTGTGAGGCCTCCAACAGGGCTGCTGCCGCCCTTCTCTCTGCGGCCCTCTCATCCGTAATGGCTTCTGACAGCTGTCTCGTCTGGAACCTTGCTACTGCCACACTCGGCTTCCTCTCAGCAGTGTGCAGAACGCACACAAAAATACGTGCTTCGTGAGGAAATGTTTTTCTCTTCTTTTCTTTTTTTAATGTCCATGAGTTGCATCAGTGTTTCGGTTCCCCTGTAGTCACAAGCGCCTGTGAGCACTTTACATAAGGATGGAGCAAAACTTAAGAAAGTGTTATATTGCGTTTTATTATATTGTTATGTTATCTTGTGTGAAACAACAAATGCAGCTACAAGCATGAGCGTAAGCACACACCAAACAGGATATTTGGTGCTCTTAGCACTAGTAGGCTTACTGCATTTTACAGATATCCCAACAACAGCCCTCTAATTACCAGTGCCCAAAATGAATTCCCTCAATAGTGTTGTGTTTGAACCAGGATGCAAGTCTAATTGCCTCAATTCTGAAGCGCATTTTGATATGACTTCATTACTTGCACTTGAGTCCACTTTGCATTATCTAGAAAGTTAATTGAAATGTAGCATAAAAGATGTAGATCAGATTTGAGCATTCTTAAGAGCAATATCCAAAAACAGCAAAGATAGCAAGAATTGGAAAATACACCTGCTTAAAATCATCCCCTCCCTCTGTTTCCTTCCATATATTGATCTGCTATTGTGAAAGGTTTGCATTCATGCACCTGTGATTGACCGGAAAGATGTATTTCATAAATCAATCAGCAAAGAGATGCCCTGATTGGTCAGAAATGAATCAGTATCATACAGCGGCAGGCACACTTACAAACAGAATAGATTCTCACAGAGTAGCCTATTTCACTAATGGGTGACGGATGGCTAGAGCACATATTACAATCAACGTACAGCCCTACACCACCTCTTCAGTCTAATATTGTGAGCAGGCCTTTGACCTTGCTTCATCGCTACTGTGTTATTTATTGATTCTCCTAGTTGGCTGTGGTGCCGAATGGAAACTCCAAAATTAAAGTTTTTGAATAAATGCAGTTATACAGACTGCCCGATTAATAATAAAACCAAGAGGGATGGTTTTCTTTGTGGCAGCGGTAGACTCCATTATCTGGGAGGGGATGCAGCAAACTGTAGCCCCAGCACATCCAAATAAGAGGGCTGACCCTGCGAAAAGGCCACCGTGCAAAGTAATGAGACTGGGTCCAACTATGGACACGGTAGCCATCAACATTGAATTAGTCCCACGTCGTTTTTGTAATTGCTAGGAGTGCCGGGTGAAGGGTTGGATCTTGTTCATAAGGCACCCAGGTAGAAGATAAGGGTTGTTTCTAATAAGATAGTTAAGTAAGACTCAAATCATTGGTTACCTTGAATCTGAAACTGGATCACCAAATTTGTCGAACTTCAAAACAAAACTGGATATGGATGCAGGGCCATACGTATACACACTGGTATGGTGTGGATCATAGATTGTTTACAATAGGTTTGGGTACACAGGTTTTGTATTTGTGATGTAAATTTTGTGGTATGCTCAACCAAACAAAATCCCCTTTAACAACTTCTTGAAGTAAGGGCTGTGGCCTTTGAAAGATAACGAATAAAATACAATTCCCAGACTGTCGTCCACAGACATAGTTAAGCCTCTGTTGTGCCAGACAAGTGCGATTGATGCCTTCATCACTCTAGGGGCTTATATTGCCCACACCAGGAGCCAGTCAACCCTGACTGCAATAGCTTCTGTAAGTTGGGGCTCGATGCAGCAGGCCCCCCAGCAGCTGTAGCAGCAGTGGCACTGCACATCATCAAGTGTTACAGTGGATGGGTATTCAGTGAAGGATGTACTAAATGTAATAAAAAAAGACAATTTAGAGGTTGGACAGTAGAGTCTCGGAATTTGTTTTTGGAAGGAAGTGTACATTTGTGCGTGTGTGAGGTCCCTGGCCTTCTTGACAGCCATTTCCCTGTCCCGTTGTTGTCTTGAATGGGTAAACCAGCCCTTAAAAAGTCCAAGTTAGATAAAATCTTTGTTTATACATGTGTAATCAAGACTTATAAATTAAACCACATTTTAATTAAATAAACAGCCATTCTTTTATTTCCTCTCAGCGGCGAGAAGTCCCTTGGTTCATATACCTCGCGCGATAAACACACGCACCGATTAAATATTCACTTTACACCCTCACATTTAAATGCATTCCACCCCCAAGTAAGCATGTTTTGGTACCTTGTCTGGACAGAAGTCCAGTGATTGCCAGCACCAGTCAATGAATGAGACGACGGATGGCAGCTAGAAGGAAGAAGCTAGCTGCTTCTTTGATTCTTCATATGTGCTGCCATGCTCCACATGTCCTCTGCACCATCATGCGTTACACTGTGAGGCTATAGGCCTTTAGCACAGAGGTGTCATAGTAGGATCGAACACAGGTGTATCTTGTGATGTGATTATGGGTCCTGGCATGCCTACAGACCCATAATTATCTTAATGAGCGACACCTGTGTCTGCTTCCAATCACGTTTAAGGCCTTTTGCCACAGTCCAGTTCACTTTTTCACAGTGTTGATGTGAAATACATATGACATAAATCCACAAAGTTGCAGAATCTGAAACATCTGTACATCTGTACATCTGTATCATCTGTGTCTTTAATCTTTAAACAAGCTCCTCCGCTTAAATATCATTGATTCGTAAAGAAATACCATGGAAATGGAGAAAAGCTCGAGAATTAAACCCAACGATGGCGAACAGGGAGAGCGACGGGACATACTGGACGTTGTCTGGTTTTTTGACTATGCGAAAAAAATGTTATATTTTGAATATATGCCACTTAAATATTTAATCTGAAGAAGTGAACATTTAAATATATAAATATATATATATATATATATGCAATCGTGTTTTGTAATTGGCAAAACGTGAAATGCCATATTTGAATGTGAAAGAGGTGAATGCAATGCAAACTATAATATTTCAATGTTTGACTTGCTGTCAATAACCGCATCTATTGCGGCAGGCAGGTTTCATTTTCTCATGATGGCTACATGGTACGAAACCTTAAGAAGCTAGGTCTATCTGTCGTTACATTTCTATGAAAAATCCGGGCCGTTGATTTAATTATTTATGAGTGTGGCAGACAAGGCCCAACATATCCCCCTCCTGTGGTTAAAATATGTACTGCAGTGCTGCTATGGTAAATATAGAGTAGATTTGAACAATTTACATGGCAAAGTCTGTAAATTGCTGTTCTATGGTATCGATGAAGAAATGCACAGCTTTACAAAGGGGCAAAGAGCATCCTTCTTGCTTTCTCCAGTGTCTGCCTTGAGTCTATAATAAACGTGTTGTACACACTCGCACTCCAAGGAACCTGTGTCACTACTCTGTCTATTTGACATTTGGTTTAACTGGTTAAATTAAGGTGCACCTTGCAATTTTACTTAAAACTGCTTTCTATAAATTCCCACTGCTAATATAATGCCAAAATCTATCTCTCTTTTTCTAATCACACTTTTGCTATACCATCTTCAAAACACAAAAAACATAGCGTTTTTTTAATTAAACCTGCCATAATTTAGTTAGTTGATCTCTTTTTCTAAAACCTAACTTTCTCAATGGGCTAATTTGTTCAACTTGGAGCCACAGGGTGTCATGACATTACACATGATATTCTCTGGGCCCATGTATCCACATAATCGTGTCAATTAAGAATGCATCAGCATTAGTTTTCATGGAGCACAGGGAAGCCAACGGGTCAATATCAGATGGATCCTGGTTGCTGTGGCAGAGAACAAGATGTCTCCTTCAAAGGGTAGCTCCTGACCTACCCAAAGACATTTAGAATCAGCCCCTGTGTAATCGTGGTGCCACCTTGCAGGTTCAATTCCCTCTCGGTTGAGGCGCCTGCTCAGCTAAGTTTTGAACTCAAGCTAAATCTGGGAAATTTGGTTGCCTGGTATGCATCACAAATTGTGTGGTAATGTTTCTCACAGTTTGGATTGAACATTGTATTCTTCTTCATAATCAATACTAAATATTTTAACATTAGAAGAGTAGGCTATTGAATGACACAATGTTGTAAACACAGTCTAAAGTGTGTTCAATTCAGCCTGAATTTCTTTTTAGTATTGCACGTCACCAAAGTCTTCACAAGATCTGGAGGGATAATGTGGGTGTTCAAATAATTCTCATCATTAGCTTTTGATAATGTCTGACTTGCGGGACTGTGTTAGTATCATTAGGCCTACAGAAAGCAACATGAAGTGACTTGCGGGTAATGTGACTAATATGGTTGGCGTGTAATCAATATAGCTTATGGTAGCAAAAAATGTAGTTGTTTTTGAAGAGCCTGCTATCGATTTTTTTTCTTTGTGTCTAACATTTTGTTAGCCACAGATAGGAGAGGCTGAAGCTTTAAAGGTCGACTTGTGTTTCAAGGTAGTCAACAACTCTCAGCTCTCTGGCGGGGAAGCGTCAAATTTTGCTTCGGGCTGTTCACTTCTGCTGTTACTTTCATCCTCATATTCACCATTTTGTAGTTTTTTATATCATTAAAAAAGTGTGGTCCCAGCGTTGGCAGCGATGTATTACCTTCATGCAAATAACAACGTAATTCCTTATTCCTTTTGATGCAAAGGGTCAATACTTTTGTAGCATTTCTGAAACAATGTAATGGCAGTGACTCAAGATGGCAGAAGATGAATATGAATACAATAATTAGAATCTCCAGTAAAAAACTGCATAGGCCTACTTTTTTTAATAAACGGTCAAAAATTCAAAACATTTATTTCTATTGTGCCTGTCGCCACACCAATTCACAAGTACGTATCAGTGGCAGCCATCTTGCTGGTTTATGCCTCAACAGCACTCCCATAAGGCACTCAGTGTGTTATGTACTATCATAGTATTAAACCCGCCCAATATTAATGTATAGATAGATAGTATTGATAAGCAATACATTGAGCTGTGTGATGGAGAAGCTATACAATACAATTACCTTTATT
>JAOPUA010000019.1:12502270-12513133 GCA_027122455.1 Trisopterus luscus | reverse complement strand
TATAGATATATATATAGATATATATAACGCTTTGCTTGTTTAAACTGATAATGGAAAGCAAATCAACGTGGCATGGCTTGACTCGCCGCAGCCAAAAGGAACAGCCAGCTGTCTCTCTCTGGCTTTCTCTCTGGATTCCTCTCTCACGATGTCAGTAACCACGTGTGCCTATAGTTGATACTCTCCACACTTCCTGTTGCTATCCCGACCCCCCCCGACCCCCACCCCCTGCTCTGATTGGTGGAAGGTCTTTATAAGCTCCTCCTCTTCCTCCTAAGGCAACAAAATGAAACAACAAAAAAGTGAACTAGGAACCAGACAGAGAAAATTGAAGGCAGCTGAAAAATAAGTGACTTATCTCTTATCAACAGCTTACAATGGGGAGAGCCATCGAGCAAAGGCCTTCTTTGATTTTGGACCAACAGCGCTCGAGCATTTCAGCACTGATCCTGCCAAGCGTATGACCGACCGAGACATAGATATTAAATATTATCGAATCTTTCCCCCCAAAAAGTCCCTGACGGCAGGGTTTCTTGAAATTTGATACAGATGATGAAAGCCCCAAATGAAAATTGGGGAAGGACGATTTTTTTGGGAGGCTGAAATGGAAGCTGGTTCCTTCAGCTTCACTGGACCACTTCCACTGCAATCAGGAAAGCAGCTTTCTTTAAGAATAATATCAAAGCACCAAATAAGATCACAGCAAGATGTGGCCGCGTAGAGAACCATTTCAAAGAATTCCCATTTTGATTTTATTTGAAAGGCTATGGTTGAACTGTAGAGTACGTTATGGGAAGTCTAGGGGTACTATCATTTAATCGTTTCACTCGTATTTAATAGGCACCATGTGTGTGAGAGAAAGAGAGAGAGAGAGGTCGAAAAGAGAAAAAGCTGGAGCGAGACATAGAATTATAATTGGTCTGAGGTTGAAAGGAAACAAGTCCAAAGGCAGGCACACAATGTCATATTAATGAATAAGAAGTGATGAAAGGCAAGCACATTTTCAAAGACACCCGCGCAAACACACACACACACACGTACACAATAACAATAATTGGTGGTCTTAGAAGTAGGCTTCATGCGGCTCCCTATTCATGGTTTCCATAGTGTCTTCACCAGGGTGTCGCAGTAGTAATGGTTGACTGTATTCCATTCCGATATAATAACATCATTTAGGCTTTAACTTTTGATATTTAATGCTGTCGTATTATTATCACTGAAACCCCTTCAATATGCAGTTTGATATTACGGTTTAATATTAATTGTAGTTTACATGACAGACATGATGGTTTTGTGTGTGTGCGGGGTTTTCGTAATTGATTCATTCCATTGAGGTTCCGACTGTGTTAGTGTGTGTGTGTGTGTATGTGTGTGTGTGTGTGTGTGTGTGTGTGTGTGTGTGTGTGTAAAAATGGCAGACAGCCATCACAGTTTCAAACACCATTTTTCTTCTTCCATGTTCTATGGAATACCAATTCATTTCCTCAATTATTGCCTATTTTAGTAAAATCTAATTCTGTAAAATGACCACGTCCCTGTTCATTCAAAATCCATGTGGATAACAGTACACTTTAGAGAAAATGTAATTGTGGGGAAAATTGCTTTTGTCATATTCTTGAACTGACTCAGGGAATGTAGATTTGGTTAGATGCCGCTTTGAAAGTTGTTTTAAAGTACTTTAATTCAAATATGAGTGCACCAGCAAGCTAGCCTGACATTGCCAGACCAATTCGCAAATACATGCATATTAGTCCTGAACCTCTTGGTTCATTTTTGATATCCAGGGGGCGTTTTCAACGGGCGCACACCAAAATAGTTATTACGCAATTGGGTAGACCTACAACCAATCAGAGCAACGGAACGTGTGACACATTGGTGGAAGCTATATTTGTTACTCCCAAAGGGCACTGCTCTGATCATCATATTAAACCCACCCCATTATTGATTGAAGTGTTGGGATTTACTTTTAAAAAGTGAATATCAAGCTTATACTGTTATTTTACCCTAGCATGTCATTGAACAACATTCGGAGATGATGAGTGTGGTTACTGTACAAAATATTTCACACCTTGGCTTCAAACCGCATCAAAAAATATATAATGAGAAGAAAATTCAATAATATTCAGGTGTTGACTGTTACTGAAAAAAATGTCCTCTAACCTGAGGTCTCTTTAATGTATGGCGAACACTGCCATGCACATACTAACGAAAAAACGAAAGGCAAAACTTGACATTTGATTTGTCTTGTTCATGAGAAATATATTATTATTCAGTCAGGGTCGAATTGGAATACATTTTTCTGATATATATATATATATATACAATTACATTCAATAACCATGAATCAATGAATCTACTGAATATGTTAAAGTAATTAAAAAAAACATTACTACTGATAATTCCTTAAAACAATTGTTATTTTTGATAATGATATGATATAGTATGTATATGGATCTTAGATTGTATTAATAGATGATTTATATACACAAGAACAATAATCATTCACTGCTCTGATTGAGCTCTATCAGATGGATATTGTCGGCAGCATCTTGTTGTGTGCTTGACGGTTCTTTAGAAAGATGTCAATAAGTGGATCATGACTGTGTGTTTGGTTACAGGTATTAGCCCGGAATCTCTCAATTTGCTGATGGAAGTGAAATGCAGTGTCTTCAGACACATGCTGATAGAACTCCAATGACATACAAAGTATTGTAAATAGCAACAGTTACAGTACCTATACCAGCCTCGTAAGACCATCCAGATAGTCAAGAATGTGTTTTGTATTGAATATCACTCTGGCCTAGCCAGGGCGTCAGTTGATTTTCAGCTTATTGACGCAGCCTCAGTTGGTCTTAAAATCTCGAGCCAGTTCAAATAACACAGTGGTGCTCTTCCTCTCTTTGCTCTTGCTGAATCTGGTTGAAAGAAATAGAAACAACTTGTCTTCTGAGAAATCTTTGAATATTTCTATTCTGTCTATTCCGAATAAAACAGTTCTGATTGCTGCGCAGATTGCCAAACTTTTGCTGGGCGCTGCCATTGTTTTTATTCGGCAGACTGCAGCATTCCTTGTTCTTCCTGAACTGAAACCCCCCTGATGATGATTGGTCCTATCCATTTTCTAATTTAGGAAGAGGCCTTCAAGGACTGTGAGGCCATACTGATCTGCAGAGGATTCAGAACGTGAACTCGCAAGATCAGGATGGTTTCCCGAGGCTAGTTACCTACTCTCAGGGAGCCAGACTTCTTTGTGCCTGAAGAACCATGGGCACACATATGGTGGAGGGAGAGAGTGTGCAGATGTTCCAATTTAGAATGCTGGTGTTCCTCGACTTGCATCCAATAACATGGCTGTGCTCCATGTTGCCCAGTGGTTCTCAAACTGTGGTATGCTATTTAGTGGTTTAGTGGAATTTCCGAACAAAATAAATAAATAAATGTAAAATATAATAAGATCAAAATACTAGTATGAATGGAAATACATTATCCAGCTGTGATGAGATCATTAAAATGGGGTTAAAATCTATATTTGCCTTTCCTGTAATACTTTTTCAATATCAACCTGTTTTGTTGACATCCACGATTAAAAGCTAAAGATATAAGCGCTACTATTATTAATGGTTCAACAACACTGCGATCACGAGCATGAACGATTCGGAAGTGGAGTGCAGAGGACAATAATTTCGAGCAGAACTGTAAAAAACGGTGACAGTGAAACGAACACAGGTGGCATGTGGTGGTGTACTTAGAAATAAATCCATGAAACCGTCGCATCTCAAATGAACCACCAAAGACGCAGTGCTGAAAGCAAAAAAACTTTGGGTTGAAAGATTGAAGCAGTCAAAGTCCATGATTCAATAGTCAGGGACAACAGTTCCGCCAATATTTCAATATTTTGACGGCCGGAAGCAAACAACTGTTATTCTTAATGTTCACACTTGCTGTGTGTGTGTGTGTGTCTGTTCTAGTGCTACCACTTAGTACTGAGGACGGTCAACAGTTGACAATAAATAATATTATGCTATTATTATTGCTTAGCTTAATAGGGCAAGCCTACACTACAGTATTTTGTTGTATTTTATAACATTGGTCATAATGGTATTACAACTTGGTAGTACTTGGGGCGACAAATATCTGAGGTGGTACGCACCCGCGGTATGACATTTTGAGAACCACTGGTGTATCTTATTATATTGGATGGTTCTGGATTTCTCAACTGGTAGAGCATGGCAGCAAACCTGCCAGTGTTAGCTTTAGAAATATATGCTGTGCAACAGTGTTGATCTAGTCAGATGCTTTGGTTAAAAGTGTCCAGCATATGTCATTATGAAATCTACTTAAGATAATAAGGAGCTCATTTTTGTAGTTTATTGTCACTTACTTTCACTGGATACTTTTTAAAATGTATTAAATTCAATGTTTTGGATCTCCTTACTCAGTTTCAGCTGTAACTACATAGCTCTGCACATGTCTATTAAATGCACACATTTTGCCTAGTGGCAAGGGCCATATACCATGTTGTTGTTTTTTACATATGTTGGATCTTTAGGGATAATAAATTACTAAGGCCTCTTTGGGGGATTACATAATGTAAAATATTCAGTGTTGATACAAGCTTTGAGTCCCAATCAGAGGATTTTTTCAACCAGTAATGGCTTTGTTTGCTCCAGATGCTCCAAATTTGGTTGGGCTTCGTTCTGAACAGATCAGCAATTGCGCATCCTAACCAGGAAATGTGGTGGCTGCTCATGCCTCAATCATGTCCAGAAAAGATGACATGAGGGGGGCTAGGGAGCCATACCAAGAAAAAACCCAGCTGATCCCCACAATGATACAATGTCAACACACACACACTTTATAAACAGGGTATGTATTTATTGGAAAGATGTGGGTGAAAAAAAACACGATTCGTCATTTATGATGAATTAGTATTTCAATCAACAACGTCTAATTCCGGCTCTTTTTTGTGCACAACAAGGACACCCACAACAACAACATTTCGGATTGTCGGCAGTCCTCGGGCAAACCAGGACGAGAGAGCCCCAGAGCTGGGACAGCAGTCACCCCGCGGCGCTGCGGCACACATTGTAATGGCCTCACCCCATTTGTGCCTCTGACAGCTAAGACAGACTGCAATTGTGGTTGCGTGTTTGTGTGTCTGGCTGTGACACAGGCACACGGGCGGGTGGGTGGGTGGGGAGGGAGGGGTGGTGCGGAGGTTTAGATCGGTGAACCGGAGCTGTGACTCATCGCTGAGCTTTCGACCAGGCACCGCTCAGCAGCTAATGGCGGCGACGATGCAGCCTGGAACACTGAGCTGCTGCGTTACATCACCAGCCACTTTCCCCCTCTGTCTCGTCCGAGCCTCGACCCTGCTACGCTCCTGCTGGACTCATGCATCGACTGCGGGGGAGGAATGTTGTGTGATGGGGGAGGGGGGGGGGGGGTCGACAGTAGTTGGCAACAAATACCTAATATGTTTTTTTGTTATATTTTCATAATTTGTGAGTTCCAAGCGCTAATTCAAACTATATAAAACAATTAGTGAAATAGGATGAAGGCATTTCTTCTTTGGGTGACTTCCATAGTGGTTCCGGCGCTATTGGATTTTGGGATTAGCAACGTAAGAAAATGAAAAAACCTTCCATGGTTACAGTTTTCACATTGAGCATCCTGCTCTGCTATTTGTATTGTTTAATAGACGACTAAATGTGGATTAGTCTAGATAGGATTTTTGTTCAAATTTGACCACACAGTCTGTATTCAAATAACAATGGCAATTTATTCCCTATCCAGCCCTTCATTAGAATGTATACTTTTTATGATGCATTTTTTTCTTTTGACTTTCGGTTGTGTTGCCGCTTCCTGGTGCTCTACATGTGTTAGATGGTTGAGATATTTTCATTTGCTTCAAGCTGTAGACGTATATTAGCAAGAGTTAATGTCTCACAAAGATTAGAAGCGCCAAATGTCAACTGACATTTTATTTTTTAACATATTGGACCAATAAATGTGAATGATACTGTTTAAAAGCCAAGCTTGGTAAATCTAAAATGACACATTTTCCAATTAATTACCCTGCAGTATAAATTGTCATGAACCTCAACTTGTTCAAACCATTCAATGGAAGTTAATGAATGGAAACCTGGCTGTTACCATCATGCTGTTATGACTCAGAAGGGACAATTAGGCCTTGGCGGCATGCTGTGAAAAACAATGTTTTTATATCTGGGAGTGAGTGTATCGCTAAGCCACCTGCCTGGCCCACACTGACGCTTTAATCCTTTGAAAGGCTTTGTGTGTTGTGTTCCACCATCCAAGCAACAATGAATGGCAATGAATCCATTGTAAAATGTGGTCACAGCAAACTACATCATACATTTTTAGAAGCATTATGCAAAAGGTTATTTGACAGAAAAACAACAACAAATAAGTCCTAATACCTGAAAATAGCAGCAAAAAATGAATAAACAATAAATCGGCCCGTAGAGAACGCAGCTTTCCTCAATATTTCACAGTAGGGCAACTGATAATCGGAAATGATAACTGGTCCATTTATTATACCCAGGTTGTCAAGGGAAACCTAGATAATAGTGTAGCGACAAATCCTCAGCTCTGTCCCCCTCCCACCTCCTCCTCCTCATCTGTCATACACCTGAACAGCATCAACAACAGATTCTCCTTGAACTTTGATACAGCCACACCACACAGGGAATAACGCTAGCGCTAGGAGCGGTGTTTTTGACTTGAGCTCCATTTTGTGACCTGTTCTCCACTCACCTCCTGGATCTGCATGCAGCCAAGATGAAGATTGTTGAAGATGTTTAACCAAGCCAAACATTTACAAGCTAAGCTCAAAATGTACTAAGCTAAATCTGTTACTGAATTTATACATTCCTGCCCGTATAAATTCATACACAAACATCATACATTCATACGTACATATACACATTCATACATACTATTCATTTGTTCAAACAAACATAATTACAAACATAATATGCCTTTGTATATCCTGTACATACAATCATCCCATACAGTCATACATACATACATACATATATACATACATACATACATACATACATACATTATGCTTATGCACATTTGTTATTTGTTGTTGTAATTTCTAGTTCTATAGCTGATAAAAACAGATGTATTCCGCAGACATGTGCATGCTAAGACTCACCAGCTCCCAAAGCTGCAGTAAGCCTTGGCCAAACCAAGCCAGCCCTAACTCCAGTCACTCGTGGCAGGTGCCGTCCTGTTTGCCAGGCTGGTCGTTGCATGCAGGCGTTCCGGAGAGGCATCATCTGTCCCCATCTTCTACACCATATGCATCTCACACGCAGCCCACTGTCCTCTGACGATCTGATGCTGGCTACTGGGAGGAGAGCGGCAGAGGGAGAGAGGGAGTGAGGCGCTGTACTGGGGCGGTGGTGAGGGAAATGTTCCTCAATTGCTCACTCCATGACAAGCTGTTGTGGCTTGCTTCTCTCGGGGGTGTCCAAAAGGAGAAAAACGGGCCGGCAGATTGCATGCCAATGGTGATTGTAAGAACCCCGGTTAATGTGAAGAAGATATGACAATTCATCACAATACCACATAGGTCATGCATTTCACTTAGCTACATCCCTTGGCAGGACTGTGTCATGCTTGATGAATCAACAGCGCTGATAGCCCTGAATATTCCTTTTTTTTATGTTAAATACTTGAAATATTGTTTTACTGCAGTTTATTGGAATCTGCTACTGATGATGATGGTGACAAGTCTCTGAGTAAAGACTGAGGGGGGATCCATTCAGGCGCGCTTCATAGAAATGGCAGCACAGCAGCAGAACTAAGATTAGTGCATTGAGACTATACCCCATACAGTTCTTATCATAGGGCTCATCCACTTCTAATAATAAGGAAGACAATTAAATAGACCGTTCATGCCCACAGGAAATGGACAGAAGCTCGGCTCAGCTCAGTATCTGACTCACGGTGGTAACAATTATTTCAATTTTCTTTGCTTGACGTCCACTAACGGCTTCATGTTTTTTCTACTTCAAAGAAAAAGAAGCTGGAGGCCCCTTATTTAGGGTGGGCTGAATTGTGATTCAGCCCATTCAAGATATGCAGGTCATTCAGCGTTCTTGGACGGATGCTAAATGCACATCCAAGGCGTTCCTGAGCGATTGACACACAGGAACACTGGATGTCATCATGGTTACATCTCTGATTCGTCCCAACACTGAGGTGAGGATATGGGACTGCCAATTTGGATTGCAAATTGCACTGCTCAATATCAATTTGCTGACATTTAAATTTTAGTTCCTTTCAATTCAAATAAAATAAAATCTGTGAGACCAGAAATTTACCAATATCCCCTATAGCCATTGGTTATTTTAACAATGAGCTCCCGAGATTGAAAACGCAGTGGAAAGCATCCCGGACTAATGATACCAGGTGCTTTTAATTTAGAACATTTGATATCCTCCTTTTAATATCCTCCCGAGCCTCAGGGGATAGAGAAGTAGAACACTGCTGTCTGATTGTACATCTATCCATCCATCTGTCTATCGGCTTGTCTGTGTATCCATCTATCGGTCTGTCTGTCTGTCTGTGTATCCATCCATCTGTCTGTCTGTCTGTGTATCCATCCATCTGTCTATCAGTCTGTCTGTGTACCCATATATCGGTCTACCTTTCTGTCTATCGATCTGTCTGTCTATCTATCCGTCCATCTGTATATCTATTTATCTATATATATATATATATATATAGATAGATAGATATATTCACATCACATGTATCCATCTGTCAATCTGATTTATATCACACATCACTATAAGTCAAGACTATACATTGGAGCGCTATTGTGCTGTTGAAGGATATAATGGTTTGAAGGCCCCTTGTGACCTGAGCCGGTGCTTTGAGATAGGAAGTTATTTAGGGCGGATGTCCTACGTAAGATGAAGAAGCTGTATTGTTTTTTTGACTCCAACCCTCACACCACTAACACACCACCGAAACAACCCTCTCTCTAACCCACACAGTGGCCATATCCATATTTTGGAAGGAAAATATGCCATGGCAGTCTGTCTGTCTGTCTGTGGTTCCGGCGCGATTGGATTTTCTGTCCATCTGTCCAGTCTATTCAGGTGTGAGACATGCACATTACAACTTATGTTGTTGTGTCATTTAAACAGAAGGCGACATTGCACTTGTCCGTTACGGCATGACTGTGTCGTGGCTTTGGTCGCTTGGTCTGCAACTTGACTAATGCCTAGCAACAACAGAGCGGGCACTGGGGGCGGAGAGGGCCAAGGGCTGAGGAGAGCTTAGTCTCTCTCCTGGATTTAATGTAGTTATGTGCTGTGACATTATTAGGGGTCGACAATTACACCTTTAGACGTGTGCTGTGGTCGCCTAGACAATCACAGCCTGAAATGTAAATTTGCCTGCATAAATAAACATGGAACGAATACAGATTTGTCTGTTGTGAAATGATTATTTTATACGGGATGCCAATTTCCATGTTCGACAAGTATTTATTTTTTATAGCTTTTTGGAGAGGAAACATGTCTTGATGTTTTATCTTTACATCAGACTTTGAGAATGAGTTCAAAAACAAGAACCGAATGTACAGAACAACGTGCTCGGCATTCCTGACAATGGAATAAAAAGCACATCCAGGCATCCGGTAGTGAGCTTTTTGCAACCCAGATAAGAATGTGGAATCCTTATGATGCTGAAGGCCGTATTGTCCTTTGTTCTCATAGTCTTGTTTTGTGCAAAACAGCATGACACATCAACCCTGTCTGTTTCAAAATAATTGTATTTGTTCGATAAAATGGAATAAATAAGATTCAATTTTATCCATATTTTTTCAGCCCTTTATTGTTAAATAATGACTTAAAGAGTGCAAGGGGGCTGCCAGTCTGTAAAAATGCTAAATGTTATTTTGTGTGACAATAAAATCATCAAAGCATCTAAAAATACATTCCCCAGCTCTCACCTTTGCGCTCGCTTTTTGCACATGCATCATCATTTATTTTCTGAGGCGATAGAAGGCGGGGATGGCATCTGAAATGTTATGCTGTTTTCAGCATGTCCATCCTTCAAAGTGTAAGACATCAAACTAAATCACTAACAGTTGCACCAGCGCAGCATCACGCGTCATCTGGATGTAGATCAATCAAATCAGATGGATCATTGAAATAAATGGAGGCGAGTCTACATAGCGAAGTCTGTGGATGGTGTAACCTTCCTCTTCTTTTCTGAGGTGTTTAGGTTCACTTGTCGTTTGTGGTTGAGACGTGGTCACGTGGATGAGTTGTTTTCTCCATCCAGGTCTTGTTCCATCTCCTGGGGTTTATGAAACATTTGCCTTTCAGTCATTGATGAAAAAACCAAAAGACCTCTTGCCCAATTTGTGATGTTATTTTGACAGTTGTTTACGTCTACAACTTATTCAACTGCAAGTATCGAATAATGTAACACACTGTAAAACTTGTTTTTGCAGCCTTACTCATCGAACGCCTCACCCTTTCCTCATGCATCTTCCAAGAGGATTTCACTGGGGATGTAGATGTGAAAGACTTGCTACTTGCTCTCTGAGATCATGTCAGATTTTGAGGACCTCAGATGGGAAGACCTCTGGTTTCGGTTGGCAGGTGCTTTCCAATCTTGCCAAGACCAACCAGGAAAACATGCTTAGAAGATGTCGGTTTGATTCAAGCTGATCCACACGAGACAGAACCCTACTAGCCAACTTGGCAGGTGTCAGTAGGCGGTTGTTTGGCTCTGTGTGTGTGTGTGTGTGTGTGTGTGTGTGTGTGTGTGTGTGTGTGTGTGTGTGTGTGTGTGTGTGTGTGT
>JAOPUA010000019.1:12460515-12481429 GCA_027122455.1 Trisopterus luscus | reverse complement strand
CCAGTCTCCCCTTGGCCCATTTTTTCTCATCTAATTTTCTCCCAAAATGACGTCAAATGACGCGTTTGATGTCATTTCGGGAGAAAATTATTATTAATTTACATTACAATAGCGATTTTATAATGATAGAACGCCGGTTCTAAATGGGTGAACTATCCCTTTAAGAATGTAACCTCTGTGATGTTGAGATTACAGTATGTAATCAACCTGAATGATTATAATGATGGTGGCGTTTTCACTGTTTGCAGAAAGGATAAGAAGGTTATTTTGGATGCTGCTAGACCAGACCTGGACGGGGGGGAGCAGTATTATGAGAGGGTGAAAGCTTAATGGGAATAAGGGAGCTTATTGCTGGGAGAATAGGCTGTGGTAATTACATTCAAAAAGATAACAATTCTTAATGCTTCATGTTCTTCTTTGCCACAGTGTTCCTCCTGATAACATTCCCCTGGGAGACAAATGCAAAGCAAGCTCTCCAATCCCACTTGGGTGATTGGCACCATGAGTTCAGCCTTCACACTGTCTCATGCATGCAGATAGCTGGAGATTAAGGGGGAAAATATGATATCACCTACACTTAATATTCATCTCTGGTGGGACCTGAACTGTCTCACTGCTCAAGGCTATAACAGGGAGGGGTTTGGCGAGAGCACTGGGGAAGGTCTTTATGGCTATTTGAGAGATAAAAAAAAACACACCTGAAAGATTTGAGGTCCATGAGGGGATCTGGGGATCGGCTCCTGCGTCACCGCGGCCACAAAAAGTAAGTGAAATCAAGAAAAGTGAGTTTATATTTTCCCCTTCACACTGGACCAGATTGGCTTCCTGGTGTGTCCGGCCAAGTTTCCATTTTTTCGGAGCATGGCAGATATGCCTGGATTAGGATCAGCACTCATGAGGCCGTTAAGAATGATTGCGTTCAGGAAAAGCGCTTTGGTTTATTGAACACAGGGATTTATCTGATCCTCTCAGTCGGAGCAGATCGTTTAATGCTGCCTGGCTTTTCCCAAATGAATTCCTGTGATTAGACAAGGCATAGCCTAGTCCATCACCTCCCTTAAAGCAACAGAGGCCACAGAGACTCTTAGGTTTCTTGGTGTCTGAAAGGGACTTTTCATATTCTTTTATTTAGAGTGTGGAAAATGAATGGGCCAACCGGTATGGCCTTGTGGGTGTTCTGTGGTATAGATATTTCATTTTAATTATTTTTTTTTAAAACCAAAACAGAGATAGCGAGATAACCTTGCTGGTTTGGGTTATCAAATCGATCGGGCTAAAAAGGAAGGAGGAGGGATTCCCAGCTCTGAATCCATCAAAAGCTGTCCTTTTGGAGGCGTATCAAAGGATGAATCACCCTCTATCTCCATGACATCCTTTTGTTATGTGGCACCATCACACAACCATCATCTCGCCTAGGCGATCCCAATGAGGCCTTTCCGCAGAGTGTTGAGGACTGTTTTGGTTTGAATACGATATGGTTTATAATCGCTGTTAAACAGCTTCCTGCCTCATTAGCTTGCCCTTTATTCTCCAGTTTTCCCGTATTTCTTGTTATCTCAGGTCTTTTGCAACCAGCAGCCCACTGCGCTGATAGGCCCTTTAGAGGAAGTTTTTTGGGGGGGGGATTATAAAAAAAAGAGAAATGTGGTAAAGTGTAAGCCCTCGTTCCATTCATTTAACGAGCACACCCATTACTCGTTTCACTTTTCTTTCCTGGTGACTTTATCTTTAGAAGATTCTAGCCGTGTTTTTTGGAAGAGGATATTAAGAGAGCAGTTCACTAGGGTCATGCCGTTGTCAGTCTACTGTGAAAGGAGAAATAAGAAGAAAAGAGGATACTTTGGTCAGGTTGGGCCTTTTTTCAGTAATTCATCTGCTATGGAACAGGTTTTGAGGCAGGAGTTGAGAAAGTTATGTGGTCCTTTGAAGCTGCAGCCAGGCGTAGCATAGCCGAATGCCACATCTTTGATGAGGAGAGTCTGGCGCTTTAATGACTTTATTTCTGCTGGTAAAATATGCAAGAGAGACAAACTGTTCTCTAGCCACTGCAGTTATAAAATAGTTTTGTCACCCCCAAGTGTCATCTGGGCCAAAGTCACAGAATGTAAAATATTAATTATACCCTGCATATTGTGGTGTGTTCGCGGTAACCGCTTGTATAGTTCATACATAGTCATAAGTTATTATCAACGTGTGTTTACACAGAGTGCTTGCACAGTTCATTGCTGCATTGGGATAATCATCAGAATGTAATCCAAGGAAAAAAAAAAAAAAGGCCACCTTCAAATTGTTATCAGAAAATAAAAGTAAGCAATAAAAAACAAATGGCCATTTCAATAAAAGATTACAGGAGATTTAAAAGAAGGGCCGGAAGAATAGAAAATGTGACTGAATCACCCCATATACTGAGATCCATTAAATGCATTCCAAGCAGACTCCCAACTTTATTACACTTCAAAGAAATGTCCACTCTCTTTAACAGTCAGCAGTCACACTCAATTGTGCCTGTGCAGCAATACTTCAACCCCGAAATGGCTGAACGAATTTAAGAAGATGTTTCCTCCATCTCTGGTCAGAACAATAAAAAGTCAGATTTGAAAGCTTTGGGGTTGTCTTTTTTTTTTTCGCCCTTATGTGCGAGGCATCCTTGACACGCCTGAACGCAATCTCATTGTCTTGCTTGGCTAGCGTAAATGCTGAGCTAACACACAAGCTGTAATCTATCAACGCAGAGATTGCACTTGTTCCAGCATTGTTCTACAAGCTGCTAAGGACTAGGCTAGATAAGCTTTATCCTGCCCTCTCTTTCTGTGGGAGCCTTTGAAATCCATCTGTCAATAAGACTGAAATGGCGTGGAATAAAATACCATGTTTTGGCGCAACAACAAGCCGGTGTTGTAGTTTGGTTTTGGGAATACTAGTCTAATCCTGATGCAACCCTCTTGTAGCTTTTCTTAACGTTTGTCTTGCCTTGGAAAATTATTGTTGTAGCAGCATTTTTATATATTTCAGTTAATCTTCAGCATTTTTATTCATTTTAGTTTTTTACCAGATATAATCAGATTTTACCAAGATGCAAAAGCCACATTGTTATTACTGTAATACTTGGTACGGCTGTTCAATAAAAGACAAAAGTCTGCAGACAGTTGGTCCGCACTATGTACGTGTTTTGTTTACTCTTAACCTAGAGCAGGGCCTTACACTGAAATGCACATTGCACATAGCGAACATTCTCTCCAAAATGTTGAAAAATAGATGCACTCCCAATACAGCACAATACAGGTTGAGGTTTTTCTTCATTTTTATGTTATACTCTTTTTTAGTATATGGACATTTTAGTATTTGTGGACAGGATTACAAGGCCAGGCTGCATTCAGCTTGCTGGCTCAGTGCGTGACTGACACCCTCAGTAGGAGCCATCTCTCTCTTGGCCATATGCTGGCCAGAGGCCTTTATTGGCAGCTCAGAAACTAGCTCCAAGACACGGACAGGAGTTCAAAGGGAATGGAAGTTCACTCTGGATAGGCAAGCCTGCACAGCAGGCTCTGAAGGATATATGTTGGGTGAACAAAGGAACTGGAAAAAAAGTGGCAGAGTTGAAGTTGAGGCCGCATTTCAGACAGGGTTAGAGAGAGGTTTTGGTGTGAGTGGGTTGCTCTGATGTGTCAAGAGGTCATCCACTGTCAAGGCAGGATATAAAGTGTCAATTTGGATCTAAAAGACTGGAGTGTTAGTATTTTTAAGACCCTTGTTAGACAGTTAATCCTTACCACTGCCTGGGCTGTCTGGATCTTTTTTCTAGCCCAAATATGACCATGGTTTTTCCAGGGGAGGTATTTTCTTTTATGCTTGTGCTATTTAGAGACATTAAATTCTCCATGGGCTCAGTGAGAATGCATCGGAATGCTCATACTCTTTAATGTGTGTGTGCGTGCCATAAAAGGCGCGGATATGTGCACGACCGTAGCAGATGGCTGGGGCCAGAATGGACACATGCTTCTAGATGATTTAGTCTCCACTTTCCAACAGCTCAGTGATATATTGTGTGTAGTGGTTATTGAAACAATTATGTATTTCATACAAAAGACACTACACTATTTGTGAAGACTGAAATGTTGTTCTAAAAGCACCATAAGTACTGATGCTGCTTTGGTAGTTTAGAGTTCAATGTAATTTTCTCAGTGTGTGTGTGTGGTATAGTGGGATTTAATATTGCTGTCGTCTAACTAGGATTTCTCTGCTTTTATTGTGGTGAAGAAAGCCTGCACTGCTTGTGATGTGCTGTGCCTGTCTGGTCTTCAAGCAGGTCTTCTAAGTCTGCATGTAGCACACGCACACCTGATGTCTGAGTGATAGGCTGCGGGTTGCCTCAGCTTTGTTATTGCTTGCAAGAGCTAGGCTGATAAACAATAAGAATGTCAGCCATTGCTGTAGCCTTTGCTTACTGGAAATGCCATATTCATCTGAGCATCCAAGCTTGCGCTGTTCGTCTGACCTGCTTGTGAAATACAGTGGTCGAGAATTAATGACGGCTCTGCTGGTGGCTTAGTTCTGTTCTTCAAAAGATCAGGGAAAATGGTAATGCAGAGATAGTGCTATGCAGGTGCAGCGTAAAATAAGGTCACCATCATGCAACCTCAATTACAATTCTGGAGAGGAATGTTTCTGTTTCAAGGTTAATCCAACGAATTGTGTTTTAATATCACAGAGGCACAAACAAATGACTGGAATGATACAACAGTCAGACACTTCAACAGAATTGTCACAGCAGTAGTACACTGAACTTCAATATTAACTTGAGGACTGATCTAGTTAGATGTGCTTGTATTTATGAGACGTAGTGAAATGAGCTATTCCTTCAGTGCCTTGGAACTCTTAAATAAAACAGATGTGATATTAATATCAGGAGCTGCACCTCTGTGCTATCTGCTGTTATGGTTATGCGAAAATCAAAAGTCCACTGTGAAGGCAAAACTGCAGAGCAAGTCTGTAACTGAGATAATAAAGACTTCACTTTCCCCGTTGTGATCGATCCCCTAACCACATTACGTTCCCTGGGCCGAGTGAAGACGAGCTACAGCCGTCCCTGTGAAATATACAGCAACGCAGTGGTGTGATGTACTGTATGATGTGAGAGGGCCGCTCAACACAAACCTAATCAAGCAGCCAATGGTCTACAGACTATTGAGTAGATTACTGTTTGGAGCCAATATGGCTTATGAGTTTCTGTTCAGTGCTAAACATCCATCTATCCATCTATTAAAACCCAATAAAAGTTCCCTCACAAAGCGATGCTGCAACAGCATAGCATGGAGCCGTCTTTGTTCGAGGATATAAAAAAACAGCAACTGCATTTTAAAGTAAAACGTTTTCATCTAAATCAATAAGACTAATGATGGTGCATCCCCTCTGAGCACCTTGGTATCCATCACGGTGGAGCCATCACTTCCCCTCAACCTGTCGAGGGCTACGGGTGGCTCCCCAACATCTGCTGCTGGAGAAGGAGGTCTGGCCTCAAATGTTCTGAGACCCACGTTATAATGAGTCACTTAGCGGGGCCCGCTTAATCAATCTGGAAATTACTCTCTGGCTCTGATTAAAGCACTGCTTTACAAGGTTATAGGTGTTTTGCCTTGGTAATTGGAAATGATCAAGAGATCTGCCGAATCCATTGTGGACAGAGGGTTGATTTGATTGTCGTGTGAATGAAGTATCATATTGGACATGTGTCCGCACAGTAGCACTGTTTCATAAATTCAGCCGAGACTCATTTATTTTAATTTTTTTAAATAAATACAGAATCTGAAACTAACTCCATATACAAAACCTAAATGACGTTTTCCTGACCATCTTGTTTACAATGAGAAAATTAGACTTTAGATTAAGCCCCCCATCCCCCCCACATCTCCCCTAGATGGCCTTATATTCATATTACTGTGCTACATTGATTACCACAAAATTGGCCCTTTTGTGTATACTGATTCATTCTCCAACGTTCTGTGTAGGATGACAGCCAACTCCCACATCCATCCATGGATACATCATGTTGGAAGAAAATACCTTGAGGGACAAATGTGTTTTTGGCACCATCACACACTTAATTGCCAAATGAAATAAAAAAACGAAACTACATTTCTGTCCTTTTTACAAAAGGAAACAAGTGTCTCTCAAAATAAGGTTTTGGAATTAATTTGGCCTGGTGTACCTCTGGAAGAAGCCTGATCTTATTATTTAGCTTTATTGCCTTCTTTCATGTTTCTTCTCAATGATTGACAATTGAGAACAAATACTATTCACACCCTCACATACATTCAGAGACAAACAAAGTGTGTCAAAATTGCTCACAGCATTTTTTTAAACAGTTTCTAGACATGTAAACGCTATTTTTGTGAAACCAGTGTTGACACAAGAATACAGAGCATGTGATTATTTGCACTTTTTTTGTAGCCATCTCAAAAGTGATGCAAAAGCCACCAAGTCTCCGATACGGTTTCTGACTCTCAGAGAATTCATTTTTATTAAAAAAAACAATTTGCCTTTGCTCTATCCTTCCCCCATTTTCCTTGTCTCCTCTTCACTGGTCACAATGAGTTTGATCGGGACATCTTGCTCTCCCTCAGTTGAAGCTAACACTGTGTATGTGGGTGCTTAGACTGGTGCAGCTCTAGCCATGGTCCTGGGGTGCGGTGTGCTTCTGCTCTGTGTGGTAATGGGTTTGGACACAGCTGTGTGCATGAGCAACTCCCTGGCAGTGCGAGTGCCTTATCTCCCCAGAGGAGATTGCGTTTTAAAGGCAGGGAGCCAGGTTGTGTCTACCAGGAGACGAGGCTGTTTAGGGACCTTCTTCTAAGAAATGAACTAAAGGATTTAGAATGAGCTCAACACTAATAGCGAAATTAAGGGATGCACAATGGCAGATTAAGGTAAACATCCCAATATACATGCCAAAGGTTAATTTATGTAAATTTAAACATTTGTCTTACCATTTTTACACCTGACAATTCTATATATATATGCTAAATGGTTTAGCCCTAAACTAATGTGATTCTTAGTTCAGTCATTTCCAGATAACTGGGTTATACATGGATGCCAATTTTGTATTTTTTGGACCATGGCTTTTGTTTTCTTTTGCCCATGAGAAATAAATAGTGCAGAGAAAACAAGTGTGAAACCAATGCCAAATTTTCCAACTGAATCCCCCCCATTGTTAATTAGGATTTAAAATGTGCTTTCCTCATCCACAGGATCCTGACACTGTAATGGTAAGCAGTACTAAGTATCTCTCCCAAATAGATATTTAGCCAAGCACCCGCCAACCCGATGAACCAGCAAATCCTAATAGTGTGAATTTCAGGTCCATCTATAAATGACAAGCGTTTTACATTTCATGGCAAATTACATAAATTCACATCTCCACACAAAAAGACCAATCAATACTTGAATTGCATACTATTTAGTAGTTAGGAACCTAGTTATGAAAACATCTCGACCTGTTGTGTATTCCCCTATATGTTCTTATAAGGACACAATTACAATGTGATCAATGCAACACATTTTAATATTCAGTTTCAATTATAGTCACTTTATTAAAGATAATGCATGACAGATATGGTTTTAGTACACATTCTAGAAACTGTAATGTATATTCAATTGTAATTAATTTGTCAATGGTATTCCATATCCATTTGATTGTGTGCTTCTTTATCGAAAAAGGTAAGTGTGTTTTGTTGCAAAATATGCATTCATTAACATACATTTAAAATAAGCAATAATAAAAAATCATAATGTGTTTTGTTGTTCATTTACACTTACGTTTGTGAAATTTGCATAAATAAATGTACATAAACAGGATCGACGACTAGCTATCTTAGAGATAGACGTCGTCAGCTGAATGGAAAATGGTGACGTCGAATAAATACTTTCGTATATTATTTGCTATTTTCACAATTTTATTTGGCCCAAACAAATCTGTCATGCATACAATTTATAATAGTCAATGTAAAGCACAACTGATTCATAAAATGTGTCAAATTCTCTTGATCACATTTACACCAACATTTATATGATAAATATGAAACACTCAACAGCTCAACAGTCCTGAGTAACCACTTTATAGTACATTACTCATGGATGTTATTATACGATGTTTGGTCTGGTGATTGTTACAGTATGTGTGTCGTTATTTTTAGAGGGACCTGGTAATCACACTATAAGGAAGTTTTGCTGGTTTTTTTCAAGTTTGTGAAGCCCATTCTAAGCACCTCATCCAATGGCTTTTAGGTGGCCAGAGGTGGTAGGAAGCACAAAGGTCAGTCCCAAGTAAATGGTACCATTGTGTACCATTAATTTGATATAATGCAAATAAATGTTGTCTTCAATTGGTTATAATCTCAGTAGCTAGTTCATCTCCATATTGTTTACTTTGAGAGGTCTCATTAGTTTTATTTCATTCAAATGTTTTATCCAAAAATACAAGGCAAGGCGTCATTCAATTGCTGCCCTCAAGTGCCAAATGTGGATGGTTTCCAATCCTGGTTACAAAAAATATCAGGCATTGGTGGTGCCCATAAAATGAAATCTAAGGCTTAATAACACTTGGAAAACACAAACATAGCATTGCACATTGCATTTTTATATTATTCTAATCAAGCTAAAATGTTTAAAATCTTTATTTGGCATCAACTATCACACTTATTCAGATGGCTCAGGAAAATAAATGATAATTTGAGAAACATTTTACCATGAAAGTGTGTGAGGGGAGTGCTTTCAAATGGCAATGGTAATTGCATTTAATTCCCTTGACAAATTGCATCAACAAGCAATTTAGGATTGGCTACCTGCATCCCCCCACACATTGCTTTCACTTTATTTTGAGGGTACATAGAGTGTGACAGATGACAATATTTTGCTTTTAATGGTTTGCTTTTGCAGCAGTATGTCCACAGCTGTAAAGCCTCCAAAAGAGCGTAAGGGACTTCTGTGATAACTCAAGTTAGTTCACCCCATTGGGAAGTCTTATTGATGGAGTACGGTTAGGTCCATTTAATTTGAAATAACAATCGTTGAATCGCTCTTGCTCTGTCAGAGTTATTTAATTCAGTGGTTGATTGCACCAACATGGATCTTTTTTTAAAATAAATTATTAATTAATTATTGATCAGTCTTTGATGGAGCCAATATCAGTGTTAGACATCTCTACTTGGAACCGCATTGGGAAACAATTAATGTCTAATGTAATTTTCTGGATGAATGTTACAGAGCACCCAAAGATATTGAGAATTAGCTACTGAGATTGGATAGCTTCCTCAAGATCTCAAGGATGAACCACCAGAAGCTCAGTGAGCTAGGCGATGTACTGATGGAGCTTCAAGCTGCTAAGTCAGAGCGAGAACTTCCAGGCCTTGCTTACTTAGACACAGCTCAATGCATAAACATAAGCATTGTGCAGAAGTTGCTGTTCGCTTTTCAGAGAGATGTCAGAGGGCTACAGATAAAAAGAAGACTACGTCTATTTCCCCCATATCAGTCCATTAGACTGAAGTTTATCCAGCTACCTTCATGCCTGTTTATGCCAGGGTTAGGGTTAGGGTTAGCCCTATGCCACAGTCAAAACATAGGATATCCCGAAGACATTCCCTATGCATAACAAGCCCCACCCCATTTACAAATGCTGTGGATTCAGGGAGGAGCCCCTTAAAGAATACATGTGTGAATGTCAGTGAATACATCACCATAATAACAAAGTGCAGTGAGGTCTGTGGAAGACTCTTCAGTGGAATATCCTGCTGGATGATATGTTTGGTCAAGGTCTTCCCCACTGGTCAACAAGAGAAGGCAGTCATGCTATATGCCCTCCTAGATGACCAAAGTAACAGGTCACTGGTGAAATCAGAGTTCTTCAACCTTTTCAATATAAAAGGCCAAAGCTCTGTATAGTCAATCAGGAAGTGGCTTTTTTCCTGGCGGTTTTCAAGTGGATACGATGGTCACTTTGTGTGCAACAAAATCTCTGAAACCCTGAAAACCCTGAAATTCCCACCCCGGAAGACACTACCATGAACACCTAAGACCCATCCCAACTCAGAGCAGATCCCAGGACTATATCCTCAAGTGTCCACCATGCTGCTGCTTGGAAGAAACAATATGAGGATCCACAAGGTGTGTGAACAGACCAACAGCCCACATGACTCCATATGCAAAGAAGCTGGATCTCAGCTGGGTGATGGTTGGCAGCAGCTGTCTCAGCAATGTTCACGAACCGGAAGGAGTACCTTCTACACCAACACACTAGAGCACTAGAGCACTAGCACGGATGACAGCCTTCAAGCCATGACCAATCCACTATGTTGTTATGGGAGAAGTATGACAGTGTGATGAAGAGAAACTTATTTTTAGTACACGTCAGCCAGAAAAATATTTGATTTAATAATAGAGCATGATCATGTGAAAGTACATGCAGAAAAGTTATCAAGGATACATTTAGTGAGAATGTATCCTATAAGATTCTTATAGGGCAACGTTTGCATTGTGGGTAGTGAATACAAAGGTAAGACAGATGAGTGGTAGTGACCATCATGGAGGGTTTACGATTGGCGAGAGAGGCCAAGTTAGACTTCAATACACTAGTGGTGCATTTCCACTGGCAGGTACGCTTCAGACCCAGCACGCCTCAGCTCAGTAGTGAGGGTGCGGTATAGCCCAGCTCAGTTACGGCTTGCGTTTCCACCAACGCCAATACCCTTATGGTAGGGCGGGGTTGGACGGCGATAGCCACGGCAGCTACGTAAGCATCGTGATCTCATAGCAGCCCAAGGCAAAAGAACAGCACGAACAATGATAAAACAACAATGTAGGACGTCCAAGAAGGACGGCAAACTTATGTGAAACATTTCCTTCAATAAACAAAGCTTTTGCCGTTGTCCAGAAATACCTTGTGGGAACTGTGTTTGTTTGTTATCCCCCTGTCACAGGGAAGGGATGATTCTGTCAACCAATCGACGGACAGCATGTGTAGCGCACACTTGCCGGGACCCTTTCAGGCGTCTCAGTACCTCAACGAAGTAGTACTGTGAGACGAATACGGCTCAATACGGCTCAGTTCGCGTCGCACGCACTTTTGGCACGCAACCCGTGCCGCACCTTTGCAGGCTGAACCGACACACAACCTCCAGTCGAAATGCGGCATATGGGGGAAAGTGGTTTGTCTGCAAGTCTCACAGCAAACATGCTAGACAGTTAAAGGAATCTACACAACACAGAGTCAGTCGATTGGCGTGGCCTGAGTATTAGACTTTGTGGCATCAGTGGGAATGCAAATGTAAACTATCGTAACATCTCTGTTAGAGAGAGGAATCTTTAGGTCCAAGGAGAATGTAAACAGTTAATTTTTGATTGACTAGTAATTATATAAACAAGGTTAATATAATGTTATAGTTAATTGTTGTGATTAATATTTCCACAACAGTTGTCAGGCCCTCATTTTCCCACACCTGAATATGTGAAGAGAGACCTACATGTGGAAATGACAATGAAGAACAGACAAACAAATGACAATAGAATTGCTCCTTCGTGGCCTTTTTGAAGTAAATAGAGCAAGGGTATTGAGGGTTAGAGATGAGGAAAACAGCTGGACAGCTCCTCTGCCTTTCAGACGTCCTATGCCCAACTACAAAGCCCAGGTGTTGGACCGTTTCAGGTCGTAGCAACGCTCCTTCAATAGTACACCGGAGATTAAGAAACATTTATTCTCATTCATGGAAATATATTCCAAAATGGCCATGTCGAGGTGATTATAAGGCAAGAAGAAGAGTGCTGGTACTATATTTGGCCTATCTTTGAGTGTACCACCCAAAGAAACCTAGCAAGACCAGAGTAGTGTTTGATTCAAGCGCCCGACATGTAACAATGTCCTTCTAAAGGGACCTGATCTAAACAGCAGTCTCCATGGATGGCTTATTCACTTTCGGCAGGACTCTGTTACGATCAACGGAGATATCCAACAGATGTTTCACTGCTGTGTCGTCAAACCAGATCACAGAAATTTCCTGTGATTGTTTCCTGTGGTACAAAGGCAACGACTACAGCACAGCTATCGTGGAATATAGGATGAGGGTACGTGTCTTTAGCAACAGCCAGTCCCCAGCTGTTGCCATCTATGGCCTTACTGCTGCTATTGACCAGCTCAAAAGGACG
This sequence comes from Trisopterus luscus, assembly GCA_027122455.1. Classification (NCBI taxonomy): domain Eukaryota; kingdom Metazoa; phylum Chordata; class Actinopteri; order Gadiformes; family Gadidae; genus Trisopterus; species Trisopterus luscus. The sequence goes on along the minus strand of JAOPUA010000019.1, from coordinate 12,469,237 downwards.
CTGGTGCATGCTTGAACCTCAGGCTGCACAAAATAGCTTCCTACAATGGAGATGTCGTGGCGGTGTTCCCTACCAAGGATTATGCCAATGACCTGAAAGACATATGGGAAATGTCACAATTCCCTATTCGTCATTAAACTGAATGACTAACCTGTAGGACTGATAAACAAAGTTTCCAAGGAAGGACGAAAGGGTCTGAAAGGTTGAAGTTAAGCAAAAGTAATTTTATATAAGGTTGATACCATTTGCCAGTTATATGTTTTTATACAAAATATGACATGGACATTGTGTTCTTTTTCTGCAGTGTAACCATATCCTGAATTTCAACAGCAAAAGGAGTTGTCAAGACTATCGTAGTCAAACTTGATGATTTAAGGAAAGAGTTCAGTAAACTGCCTGTTAAGCTATATAATTGATTACAGTGAGGACAGTTTTACGGTTATTACGTAGGCCCTCATTGTTTATTGGGAGATAAGTTAGTATATAATAATAATGACAGCAATGAAACTTGTTTTATGTAATTTTATGAAATATCAAGTAGCAATGAATCACGCAGATGCATGAATTACTCTGTGCCGATTTTTGACCGACGCAACAACACACAATTATTTTAGTTATAATTTATTATTATTTATTTATTTGTTTGAGTGACAAGTCAACACTGACTTTATAATTATATGAAAGAACAAAATAGTAACTAATTAAGCAGTAGATAACTAAAATATGCGCGTATAGTCTTTTGTTACTGCCACAACAACACACTAGCCTATTGTATAATTGGATTGATTTGTTTAAGACACATTTAATATATTTGGGTTGTTTCAGACAGACAAAACACACACAATTATATCCACAATGATTCCTTTGGTTTGAGGTTCAATATTCTCAGTTTTAGCTTCATAATCACAATAGCTCATTGAGGGATGATTTATTTCAGATTAGTCTAGTATACACACTGGACAATGTTTCACACATATTTCCCCAGAGTGTCACACGATGTCCTTGATATTATGAAAAAATTGTGTCGAATATTAACATCAATGATCTAATAGTGTGAAATATGAAAGACTAATCTGAAAGAAATCTATCACTTTCCAGCAATTTTTTGTTTTGCAAGTGAATATCGGGCACTGCAGTAACCATTGTCTTCTTCAAATGTGTTTCCACATACAGCCCTCTCTCATTCTATCTTTCTAACTGGAATGTTGACATGCTGTGGATATAAGCGCATTGATGTCAAAGCCCTCACTCCTGCACAGCCTGCTGCATAATTTAATAATGAATAGGGTATAATGCTAGATGACGATAATAATAGAGAGAAAAAAATCAAAGGCTAAATTACCTGTTCTGTCAAAACATTCCTTTAACTCATCAAGATTACTTTGCACCTAACGCAGCGAATGTAATATATAAATACATAAATAACAAATCAAAGAAATAAGCTACTAACGAAAGGAGGAAGGAAGAAAACAAACAGGTGGCCAGGTATAGTGAAGGTGGGGTTAAAAACAGACAGAGAGAGAGGAGGAGGAAGAGGAGGAGGTGATGTTTGGAAGGTAGGCAGCATACTGAGATTTGCAGAGAGAGACGGCAGATATTCACAGCTGTCAGAAGATGACAGGTGCCTCACAGCTGAGTGGCATGCCCAAACAGCGGGTGGCCTCCAACACTCAAAGCCTACTCCTCTGAAAGATACAATATAACCCTTTTCAGCTGGTATCATGAAACATTGTGTTAAGGAGATATTACTTCTGCACACTCAAAAAAGGGAGCATGCAAAACGCTAATTCGAGTTAGCTTTTGTTTACTACTACTACTTAATCCCTAGTAGTTTATAGCTTTACATATTGGAGAAACCATGACCTTATTGCCAGCAAATACTAGATTTTCTTGAATGTATTTTCTTCATGTGACCGAGGGTGTAGCTTCGAAAGAGAACCAAACCCGTTTCCACCTTTAAAAACTGTGTATTTACCCAGTATTTATCTAACACTAAGGTCTTTTTTGGTATGGGAGATAACCGAAGCAACCGGAAAAAACCCACGTGAACATACAGACTGCACACAGTTCCAACCACTGTGCCATCGTGTCAATGTAGTGCAAACCAATGTACGGCTGTTGTTGGGGTTAGGTTCTCCTTCAAAGGATGCTGCTGGCGTCTCCCTGTTATTGCCGACACCCCCATGAAAAAATCAAGTGACAAATAATAGATGCCTGGCATCATTTACAAATGAAGCCGTTACTTTGATCCACAGCAAGCTTTCCTTGTGAGTTGCAAGTCATTCCCCTTTGTGTTCACTCCTAAAATGTGCTTTTCAGCAGCAACTTTGTTTCTAACCACCGAAAGTGGTGGTTTTATTATGGGATTTATACAACAACAAATAATCAAATAAAGAGTAACAGCTGCCTGGTCTGTTAAATAATCTTTTAAGCCATGTTGTTCACACTAAATGCGATGTTGGGACTAAATGAGATGTCTGAGTTCAGGCACATCGGAATGGAAAGAGACAATGAAGCATTTTCTTTACTTTAGTTGACACATGCATTTATTATCGTTCTTTTCGTCTGTCTTCTTTTCGTATTTGTCTTTAGAGGGGTTTTTTTTATATAAGGGAAAAGGGGGTTGTTTGCATACATTTGTAAGGATTTACTTTCTCGATCAGCTCAAATGAACCTGTGTCTCAGATACATTTGCTCCAGAACAAGACGGAGAACCCGGGGCTACAGGGTATGGGCCGCTAACTGTCTGCAGCGCCATTTAGACTCTCCTCTCCCGAGCCACTGGGTCTTTCGCTGGAGCGCCTCATCCATAATCTACTTTGTATCCTGCAATAAGCCTGAAAGGGAGCCAGTCTCTAAGGGTGTGCAAGGCTTATTTATTTATATATATATTTTATTTTTGGCCCCATGCCTCAAGTCATAACGCCCGTGTTAGAGTTACAGAGCCCAGCCTTTTCGATTGGCGAATGAGGGGGTGGACCATTATGTGGAAGTGGTGGCAAGCAGAGGGGGTGACTTCCAGGCTGGGAAGCGCTGGTGTCTAATGGAATTGAGCAGTGACTGGGGGGCCCCTGTGGGAGATTAAGCCTTAGCCTCTCCATAATGAGCAGCATAATGGCACGATTACAGCTGCGCCTAATGACTCCAAAACGGGCCGCCCAGCCGTCCGTCGGTTGCGTTGGACACCTTCTGCCGCTCGCTCCCCCTCGTTAGGTCACACCTTTTAATTACCACACAATTTATGAGTGGTGGCTGGGTGGCTGGGCACATGAAGCAAACACCCATCGCTTTCCCTTTCCTTGCCCGTTCCCCATCGCTTTAGCCACATGGCTTTGAGTCTGACCACTGACCTATGAAAAATTTACACAGCCAGCCCATTACGTTCCCATCGCGAGGGCGAAACCTTGTTGTATGCTAAATGGCTCAGGCTGTTCTCTCCACAATGCTTAACTGCCTCATCATTAGATGGGATGGCCAATATATCTGAGCAGTACTTGGTATCAGGTGATGGTTGTCCATCACCAACAATTTGGCGTGCCCTGGTTTTACGGGGCAATGGGGGCCAGGGTAGGAACTGACCAAGTAACTATATCTGAAAAAAACTTTTGTCAGTCATATTGTTCTATCTGAACTCAAACTACTGTTATAAGCCTGGTGGATGTCCAAGGTATTGCAGCTTGATGGACAAGTACTAACAAAGCCTTCACGGGCTTGTATGAGAGGCACTTCATGCTGCCCTGAGTCTGACCTTCTCTATCGCTCTCTGCAGCATACATACAGTTATATGCATGTTGTGTACATGACCTTTTGATTTTCTGGGTACAAGTGATTGGATAACAGGCAGTTTGTCAGCTACCTCTGTTTATCAAAGATAAAACATGCAAATCTGCATCTGTGAGAATAAAAACCTTGCCAATAATATGAAAACAATTGTTTACATCATTATTTCCTCTTGCAATTTTTATATAATGTATAATATGATACTCAATCCCCGATTCCGCTGAATCCGAACATTAACCAATCATAACGGTGTATCTGTCAAAAGCGTTGCTGTTTTACCTACTGGATACGGCAAGAGTCTTATCTATTGGTTAGCTCTGCTGGTCTGGATATTTTCAAATGCATGCTTGGTGCCGCCGCTCGAGTTAGGCAATGTTCATTACTCGTTGCCAGACCCTACAGCTTTCTAGATGTGGGTCTGGATTTCCAGGCTACTGTGAAGGGGCTACTTGGACACAATTCTCTTGAAGTATTAGTAGTAGTGCAACAACAGAACACAATCTATTTCTGAAGCTACAAGCTGTGTTTCTTTCCTAAATTGGATGTAATCATTGCTCGCCTATTAAGTTAGATTACAAGGTTTATGAACACAAAAGACACAAATAAATATACACTACAATAAAAAAAAAATTTCTCACCTCTCAAAGGATTCACAGTCTTCAACTCTTCTGTGATTCCATTTCTAAACGATGAAACCAATTTGACATGGCCATGGTGCAAGCGCAATCTCGGTTTGGTTTCATTTCACACATTTCATGTCAAAAAATGAATAAATCGATGTGTGATTGGAGGTTCAGTTGACGGAAGGGCATACAAGTCCCAAACCACCCCCTCCGGGACATGAAGGAGGCAAAACATTGTGTTTCAGTCCTCACTGACATTTCCCCTTTTGTGCAACGTTGTGAATGGTAGATCCCAATAATATGAAAAAAAGCATTCAATGGTGGATGAGATTGAGCCCATATTCTAGCTGGCTGCAACCTGACACTGTCTAACACGATCAGATGTTTTGTCAAGCAACGGTGCAATTACCATTAACCTCTGACCGCGGCAGGGATTGAATGCAGCAGCCTGGCAATTACTTGATTCTGATTGACTGACGTGGTATATATAAATATTCTGCTCCTTCTCGGTCCGTCAGAGAAAAAGGCTTCAACTCAATATGTATTTTACATGATGATTTTACATGTTATTCCTTTTGCATATTGTTTGATAACTTTGTTTTGGGAAATAGGATTTGCGATATTTACACACCTTTCGGATACTGGTAGCTTTTTATCCAAGAAATCTTTGTTTATATCCGTTGCAGTGAGATGTTGGCACTCATATCAAAACATGGCATCTGCGTGTTTAAGCTGTAATTAAGTGGTCTCCAACGACGACGAATAGCATCTGGGCTTTTTATTTTTCCTCTGTGATATTTTCAATGCCATCCATTTGAAAATGGAAGGGATTAAAACCTATCTATTAGCAAGAAAGGAGGTAATACTGATTACAATTAAGGCACTGCACCAAAGTCATTAATTAAATTGAGAACATTCATCAATTAAAATGTGGCATCAAGGAGCTCATGGAGGTGTTGGCCATTTCTCTCTGTGTCCACTCAGATGTTATTTCCAGATTTGAGTAACTATTCTTTTGAAAAAAATTTGAAACACCACTTTACTGTTGGATTAAATACAGTGAACAAAAGCTGTCTCTTCAATCTGAAATTATTCTTTATTTTTTTATTTGCGTTTTTTTCTCAATTTAATTTGAAGAGTCATTACTTTTCAATTCTCTCTCTGTAACATCTTTGCTAGATGGTGTTTTGCTGTTCTACGTATTGAGCTTGTTTTTGTAGTGGTAGTCTAAGCTATTAACTATTGCAGCATTGTTGGTGACATGTATGCTATTTGTTGTTCCGGCCAGGAATAACACATTTTTCTTGTTGAGCTGTACAGCTGCGTTATGTGAAATATCTGAATTGTTCAAAATATCCCAAATATTCCCCAAGATTGCAAAATCAGAGGCAGTGGCAGAATCCTTCATAAATTAAGCCATCCATTCCTTTAAAAGGTTGGTGAAATTGTGGCCTGAATTAGGATTGGTTGTAATGGCCGTAACCACTTAACAAAAGAAATAATGAAAGCAACTTCTGCAGCCAAAATCCTCAATATGCATTGTTGAATCCTAGTGGAGGAAATTCAGAGAAGTGGAGCATGAAGCTTAAGCAATGGCAAACAAACATAAGTAAGTCAAAAGTAAAAAGTTTTTGTAAATATTTTCTCTGTCTATATATATAAGCCCTTGGCGAACCCCCCCTCCCACCCACATTGGTGAAAATAATCATTTTTCTTACAAACCCAAACATTATTTTGGGTTTGACTCAAAATTACAGTTATTATTCATACTGTTTTGAAGTGCCAGTAAGGCAAAAAGCTATTGCATGCTGACGGATATTGTACAGTGGTGTTTGGCTAAATATGTATGCTATACTCTGTTTATCAAATTGTTAAGACCTATAAAGTAAAAGCACAGCATGAAGCCAACATTTATTTTTCATTAAAAGCCGTTTTTGCCTCTACCAAACTTCCGAGATGTCTCTGATCTGATACAGTTTCCAAATCTCTGCTTCTTTATTTGTGATTTTCATAAGGCTTTCAAATTGTGTTCACACGCATGCATCACAATCATTTGGACTGACTGCATCATCTCTGCCTGGTGAGAGATACACTCCAAATATGTGATATTGCAGGCGGCACAGAGAGTTTGCTATTCTCTTTGTTCAGTCTTTTTGAAATGCTCTCTGCAACCAAGGGTCTCTCTCTCTCTCTGTCTCACCGTATCTATGAGGGCTGCAGCACTCACATTGGGTTGTCATGCCTTTTGATCCATCATCTATTTTTAAAACCGTCTCTTTTCTGACTTCCTCTTTCTTTAGACTTGGGGGCGGGAGGGAGGCAAAACAAACGTCTTCAACAACCGCCTGTCGGATGAACCACAGAAACGTCAAAGGAGGACTGAGGCTAGCCATCTTGGGAAGGTGACAAAAAGAATACATTCAGCATCATGACATATTTTTCAAAATGGCTATCCCACGTCCGCCAAATTGCTCAAAGACACAGCGTCCCTGTCCTCACTGTGGCTGGTCTAACAATTTTCTATTAAGAGCTATGTGTTAGGAAATCAGAGCGATGTGGTCCCTAACACAACAGGCCAGTGTTGGAATACAATGTAGGTGTCTGGTTTGGAAAGAGTCTGGACTCTTTTTTTGCCCGAAATGTTTGTGGCTGTGCCCTGCATGGCTCCCAGGCTAGTGATGCATTCTGATTGAAGCAGCCATAATGCTAGTAACCTCAATGTGTCTTGTTCTGCTGTGACCAAATCATCACAGCACAACAGCATTATCTGAAATTATAATAAAAAATGGTGAACAAAGCAATAACGTAGACTAATGGGTCGATGTAGAACTGGAAGCAATTGCTGTCCATTTCCATTTGATTTAGTGTGGGTTTTTCCATTGACAAATGTGTTGTTGGATTCTGACCAGCCGGTCAGATTATGCAGGAAGGTTTGAAAACAGACTTGTCTCACATATTTTTCACAGTACATTCTCAGTCTCAAAACTGCCAGTAGGAGCTTGTTAAATTGTAAACACAGGCATAAGTCTTGTTTATGATCTTTTGTGATATTGTGCTTTTCACTGATGGCGTTGCATCACTGTTCCACCTATCCGGTTCCTATTGTTATGTTTAAATAATCCATGGGATTGAGTCAGTGGAGCACTGTGGCAAAATAGAGACTACTTCCAACGAGTCTATAGGTATGCATGTGAAAAACAGCTAATTATAATTTATCCACTCTGCAGTTCTGTAAGGAAAATGGTGTGAACTCAGTGTGTAGAATTTAGCTTTTAACGCCTCTCATCCGCAAGAGCACAGCCTCTCTTCTCTCTCTTTCTCTCTCTTCCTTTGGGTAGCACCGTCTCATCCATCTTTCTACTCTGCCATCTGTAATGAGCTAAGCAGCCGAGTGTAAGCAGCTTCATAGATAATGAGGCCCGATTCCCCTAGTGCGCGCCCAACGGAGCCCTGCGACTTTAATACCATGCCATTGCTACTGTCTGGAAATGGAAGCCAACAGGAAATGAAAACAAGTCGGGGATAGATAGGGGGGGGGGGGGATAGACTGAGGCCTCTTGTCTTATTCAACACAGATCACAATGCATCTGAAAAATAAGATTCCGAAAATGACATCACCCTGGGAAAACTTACCCCTGTTGGAGTCTCCCAAACACCTAAAGCAAGACTTTTATCCAGAAAGGCAGTACTGTGTGCACACAAATACAAATAAATGTGTTTGACTGGCTGCAGATGGGAGGCTGCTGGTTGGTTGTGGAGGCCTCTGTGCCTGTTTTTCTTCTTGGAGGATATCTCCTTAATAGCCTCATTATTCAACACCACGGCCTGGCTTGAGCGCCCAGCAAGCCAACGTAATGAGGCCACGACTATACACTGGAATATCATTTCACCATGCTACTGGCATCATGTATTTATTTATTCATGCTTCGGATTCTATTGTTATTATTCAGTGCAATTCTAAATTATGTATTTGTTCTGAATTAATATTAAACTGCTTTTAAGGACAATTGCTTGACTGTGAGGGTTGAGCTGTTGTGGAGAGTATAGGTTCAAAGTCATATGATTGTGGTGGTTATGTTGAAGAAAATCGGTATGCATTTTACATTCACATCTATATTAATAAGGGTTAGGAGAAGACAACAATAAAAATCTCTTGTCTCCTTTCTCTCCTATTATTTCTGTGCTCGTTGCTTACACTGAAACCTGTAATGCTTCTTCAGGTTCTTCCTTTTTGTTGTGGTGGATGTTGTTTCCTGTTCTCATTTCGTTACCGATGATGCTCATGAAGTGAGCTCATCGGGTGGGGGTAGTGTCTCATC
>JAOPUA010000019.1:12420511-12432504 GCA_027122455.1 Trisopterus luscus | reverse complement strand
ATCGACACTAAGAGGAGCCGCGGATCGAACTAGCAACTGTCTGGTTACAAGTCAACCTGTTCTACCAACTGAGCTAAGCGGGCCCCTTGACAAAACATTTTGGTTGGCTTTAATAAATGCATTGTCGTGCCATCTGAGACCATTAATATCATTAAGGGATATTCAAATATTTTTTACCAGACCAAACTACTGTAGGTTATTTTATTTGAGTAGAATGTTAATGGAGGATTAATAAAGTACTATGTTGCACTGTCAATGTGTTCAAATGCGTCACTCTCTGCCTCCAAATATTTTGTTTGTGATTGGATTTGAATGCTCAATGAAAGCGCCAGGATGCATAGAAGTGTTCACACCTGGGTATTTTAGCTGTTGATTGGGATGCAATCCACTGACAGGTGTGAACAGGGTTCTAAATTCCTTCCCAACAACCACGTCTACTCGTAGACTTTGCCATGCCTACTGAACCACATCATCATGTGTTGCGTCAGCGGAAATAAGGTTCGCAAAATAAGCCATTTTGGACAACTTGTTACAAAGGATTTACCAGATTTAAAAATGGAAAACTCCCATTCCCTACACAAGATTTCAACTGCAAGTCAATTAAAAAGAAAAGTCCATGCAGTTTAGATTTTCCGCATGGTATAGATTATAATCAAGCAGGTGTGCTGAAAAGCCAGACCTTCTGGTTGAGTCATAAAATACGGACAGGTCTAAGGCCATGCTCTAATAAAACCAAGGTCAGACTAATGGTCCATGGAGAATAGAGACAGATACTATTTCATTTCTTGGAGCTTTATTTCCCCCCTCCAAAACGTCATTGCTCTTCTTCTCATCTCATCTCATCGTTGACATTGCCTCATACTTTAACATTGTTATATTATTATGACAGGTTTTACCTCGTTATTTGCCGCTGCTTTATAAGATTTTACGTCTGCACTCATTAATCTTAATTTATCCCACCTTCTGGCCCCCTGCAGGTGACTAGGCAGGTACCCCTGAGGCCCCCCCTGATGCCCCCCGCTAAAGCCATGAGTCATTGCAGTAGACAAAGGTCATTGTTGAGGTAAATGTCTAGTCTCAGTTCCAGCTCTGCATGATTTATTCCTGAACAAGTCAGTATTGATTTAGAAACCCTTGACAGAAGATGGTTGGTTTTCAGGCAAGGCAAACTAACACCAGGCAATTATTGTCTACACCCAGTCTCTCAAATCAGAACTTCAGGCTAGTAATATAAAGTCTGATAGAAGACAAGCTAAAATCAGTTTGTTTTTTATGTTTCATATTGGACTTAATCATTTTGCTGAAGGCAGGGGTCTTTTTGCACGTAATTGAGTATTAACATCAAACACAAACTCGGCCAGAACTATAAAACTATAAAAAAGCAGCTCTATAGTGGCCACTGTAGAAATACTTACAAAATCCTATTCTGAAGGCTTCGTCTTCTCACTCTAATTTGTTTCTCTGCAGTAGAACTAAAAAGGAAACAAAGCGTTTCTCAACCCCTTTCCGTTTTAGTTTTGCAGCCCAGGCTCTGTAAAGTGCGCTATGACATAGTAGGATTGCTGGATCAGATGTTATCCACACACTAATGACTAATCAAATTATATGAGTTTGATGTGATTGATTGATACAAAAGCCATGGGTTGATTGTTTCATTAATTTTCTCACTCTGATTCGGTCTTTGATATAGTTATTGGTCATTATCTTTTGACTTGTAATCCCATCTCTGCATTGTATTCTGTCTGTCGCACCTTCAGTATTGTCTATAGGGGGTCTAGTGTGTAAGCTGCCCTAGGTGAAGTTGTCTGAAACAGACTCCAGTGCACTGTAAAACCGCACAAGTTCAGTTAACTCAAAATGTTTTTTAAAACTGATAACATAAGAATATTTAAGTTATGGTAATAATTTGATTAATTAAAATATGACAAATATATTTTCAGTTATTTCTTAGAAATGTCAATTTCTTAAAGTGATTTTTTTTTTTTTTATTTAATGCCTTTTCAAAGGCATAAACAATCGTCAAAACTTGAAACATCTCCATTCTATATTTCACGCAAACAACTATTAAAAAACTATAAAAACTATTAAACAAATATCAGTGAAACTAGAAAATTCCTTTCCTGCAGAAAATTGAGTGATGTTATGCAAAGTGAGGTTGAAAATATGTTGTAAAACTTAAGTTGAAAAAACATCACAATTGTACCTCAATAGGTAAGCGCTACAATGTTTCACTACTCACCATCAAAGATTAACAAGCAGACTTCCAAATAGAACTGCTTCATAGCACTACAAGAAATGGAAGAGGAACCCAACAGAAAAGCACTGGCAGCAAGTAAAGGAGCTAAGAAAACAGTGGGGAGGGGAGGCAGGGAGGGGATAGGGAGGCATATAGTGGAGCAGACAGGGAGGTAAAAAAGAGTGCTAGGAGAGATAAGAGAAACTGTGTAGCTAAGCTTACAGCAGAAGCGGAGGAAGCTGCAAGGCAGAACAACATCAAAGCCCTCTATGACATCAACAACATCCGACTCCTGACAAAAAAAAATCCAGAAAAGGAGCCACCCAGTTAAATATAAGGGAGGAAGGACATTGAATACACAAGAGGAACAAATTAAGAGGTGGGTCGAACACTCTCTGAACCAACCATCTCCGCCAGTAAGAGCAAATATGCAACCTGCAGAAGTCCCCCAGTCAGACTGTAGACGGCCAACCAAAGCAGAGATTAAAAAAGCCATCACGCTCTCCAAGAACAACAAGGCACCAGGTCCAGATAATATACTGGCAGAAGCTATAACAGCAGATGTTGAAACATCCTCTTAAATATTGTACGACCTGTTTGGTAGGATCTGGAAGGAAGAAGATGTGCCTGGGGAATGGAAGGAAGGCCATCTGGTAAAAAATAACAAAGAAAGGCAACCTCAGCCTCTGTAACAACTACAGGGGTATAATGCTTCTCTCACTAAAAAACACTACGCCATTCCAGAGAAGTTCATCACCATCATCAAGAACTTCTATACTGGAATGCAATATAGAATCATACATGAAGGCCAGCTGACAGAGGCATTTTACATCACACCAGGAGTTAGACAAGGCTGCTAACTTTCTCGCTTACTATTCTTATTAACGGTCGACCGCATCATGCGGCAAGCCACTGACAACAGGTGCAAGGGGATCCAGTGGACCCTGTTTACACAACTGGACGACCTAGACTTTGCAGATGACATTGTATTACTGTCTCAAAACCACCAACAAATGCAAGAGAAATTGAGAGTTGTAGAACAGAACGCAGCTGAGACAGGTCTCCACATTAGCACACAGAATACCAAAGTGCATAAGGCCAATACAAAGACGCTGGCCAGCTTGACGGTTAACCACCAACCACTAGAGGAAGTCAACTCCTTCATTTACCTCAGAAGTGAGGTAGCAAGCGATGGCAGCTCAGAAGGGGTTGTAAAGAGGAGAATAGGCAAGGCAAGATCTGCATTTGGCATGACGTCACTCAAGACCAAAATACGGCCATTCAACTCAAGCATAAAAAACATACTCCTCTACGGATCTGAGACATGGAAAACAACGAAGAACCTCCTGCACAAGCTACAAGTCTTCACCAACTACTGCCTCAGACTTATTCTTTACATCAGATGGCCTGATAAAATAAAGAACGAAGAGTTGTGGGAAAGAGTAAAGCAACCTGCGATAGAATTGGAAGTAAAGAAACGAAGATGGGGATGGATTGGGCACACATTGTGTTAACCGAAGAATTATATCACACGCCAAGCCCTGCAATGGAACCTACAGGGTAAACGTGGTAGAGGGAGACCAAGATACACCTGGAGAAGGAGTGACACAGCTGAGATGGGAAGAGATGGATACAGATTGCAAGATCTGGAGAAGCTGGCACAGAAGAGGAAGAGGTGGAGAAATATTGTCAGTGGCCTATGCTCCTTATCGAAACAACAGGCCTAAGTAAGTAAGTATACTGCTCAGACTGACCTGGGTCAAGGCCATCTTCAACATGATATACTGGTTTTCATTCTCTCAGGGGAAATCAGAGAATGAGGAACCTTTGATCTTGCTTTTGGGCCACAGGGCGAGCTAGAGGCCATGAATTAGCAGCAGATGTCAGGTGGTGCGGTTCCACATTCGGAGGTGGTACGCTAGCTGGCCAGACAAGGCCAGACAAGGGTTGAGATGGCAGCAAATGGGCAGAAAGCACAGGCTTATGGGGAGGCTGAAACTTGAGAGATGGCTGGGCCATGACTATGGGCTGTGAGGAAATCCAGGGCTGGGCACAGGGCTGAGGGTTATGTGAAGCTGGGTTTTGAGATATGGCAGGGGCCTAACTGTGGGAAATTAAAGAAAAGCCATGGCTGGACATGGGGATGGAAGGAAGGGGCAGGACTACTTCTGATCATGCATTGCAGTATAAAACTTCCCTGATTACTTACTTCCTCTAGTAGTTGCTGTAGGAGTGAAGCTTGACGCCTCGTACACACTACCTCCATCAGTCCACGGATGGGCGAGGGCATGTCTGACGTAAGGGGGAGTAGTCTTTGTGGACACAGCCTGCCGCCAATAAAATCGCCCTCCCGCTTAAAGACGGCTTTTTCCTGTGTCTTCCTGCTTGTTGTTGCCATTGAACAATGGATCACGTTGTCGCAAGGAGAGTGTTGCCCCTGCCCCACAGCATTGATAACTTTCTCCTCCAGTCTTAAATCCCCCACTTTTTGACATATCTACATGGGGTTGTATCACAAAGACGATTTCATTGGACAGAGTCCAAGTTGCTGCACAGTAGTGTATTTGCATAACCTCGATCTGATTGCCTGACGGATCCAACGCTGCCGGAAAAGTTGAACATTTCTAAACTTTTCAGGCAGGCCACGGAGCACAAAGAATGGACGGACCCACAATGCATTTCGAGAGCGTCCCATGCAAAGTCAGTGAGATCCGTCCATTGACGGAGGTAGTGTGCAAGAGGCGTGAGGGTCAGGGATTGGGGCTACCTGAGGGCGGGCGCATCAACAGGGGTTGGGGCCGTTGGAGAAGGAAGAGGTGAGGTATGAAGCTCCAGCTCCTCTGGTGGTTCCCGCTCTTCTTCCTCAGATCTAGTATACGACTCGAAGGGCTCCTCCTCAGACTCATGCTGGGTTTGGCATCGCGGCAGGATGAATACTTCATCGTGGGCAGGGAGATGGGTTTGGCTGCATTGGGTGCTCAGTCTCGAGCAACCATGAAGAGGAGGTTTTTAGGAATGACGAGGTGCTGGCTTGAGACCACTGGGGGTGTCGGTGAGAACACAGGGTTGTCCAAAGTGTCACGGTAGATTTTGAGCTTGACCACCAGAGGCTCTATTCCCCTTTACCGATGCTGATGGTCTACCAGGAAAACCCCAAAAGGCAGAGTCAGGAGAGGAGTCACAGGGGGTCCAAAGCTTTTACTTAATCAAAACTTCATAAAACTTCAAGAATCATAACACTACAAATGAACAGTCTCAGTAAACGAGACTCAGCAAGAGGCATTACAAACAAAGGCCTTTAAATACTCTAATAAGGGCTAATGACTGAAGACAGGTGAGATGAACACAAAATGCAATCAGTCCGTTATCAGTTCCAGGTGAGTAGAAAGGACCAAATATGGGTGTCTTTAGGTCACTTCCTCTTGGTCCCTCTGGCAGTGTTCTCTGTCACCCTCTGCTGGTCGGAGGGCCTCGTGACACCAAAGTTTATAGGTTATATTTTCCAAGGTATGATATGAGCAGGTATGAGCATGACTGTATGTATGTTTGTGTATGTAGGTAGGTAGTTTGTGTGGAGTGTGTGATTTCTAGGAAGCAATAAAAAGTACAACAATCAGCTCCACAATTCATTGCTACAATTCAGTTAAATAATAAATCTTTCAACAAGCCTTATAAGATTACATAACAAAATGAATGACCACAAAACAAACTTGCATGGCTCAGTATAAAGGTAGTGGTAGTGTTGGGACGCCGATGTTTCGGAGCGTGTGTTGAGTAATCCAGGAAGTGTTAAGTGAAGTTTACCGAGGCATGTATGATTTGGGGGCGGTGACGTCATTGACGACATATGGAAGCCTCGTTGGTTAAGGAGAAATGTGGAATGTGAAATGTGGGCGCGATTCACTAACATAAAAGCGTTTACAGGTTTTATTTTTTGTGATGAAATATACTAGCCAATCATTCAATTTTTTTAAATATATTTTATTCCAAGGTCAAGTGTTTGTTGTGTGTATTTCCCAGAGAAACACACTGCTGTGAATTTGGCAAGTCTGAAAACCTCATCACTCATGGAGGAATGGAGGATAATATCTGAGCAGCACAACTGCCAAAGTTGGTTCAATGACATTATTTTCATATCCGTTAATGCTGTGCTTTGAAGGAGAAACTTGCACTGATTCAGGAGCAGATGGGATCCAGGAGGTGGAAATCAGGTGGAACAGCACCTTCCAAACACTTCAGAGACTGGTAGACCAAAGGGAGCCTGTGGGGGCAGCTTTAGATGTCTTGGTCAGTGACATCCTTGTATTGACATCAGAGGAATACACCAGCGTCACCAGGTGTCTGTCCATCTTTACTCCATTCCACAAAGCCACTGGAGATTTCAGAGGAGAAAAGAGTGTCCGGCTCAAAGGTAATTTCATTGCTCAAAATTATTGCAAAGATGCTCCAAGAGGAAGATAAGATAAGATAATATAGTCCTTTATTAATCCCCCTTAGGAGAAATTCGCAGTGACCAGCAGTACAGTGGGAAAAGAGAGTGCTATACAAGAGTGCTAAACAAGCACTGAGGAGCACTAATCCACTGGCTAGAGGGCTGGGAGAGCACCTCATCAAGCTTGTCAGGGAAAAGCTGCATACTTTACAGAGCTCTAGCATTATGTCACTTCCTGCATTACTTGAGCCAAGATTCAAGACAATAGGTTTCTTTAGTCAAACAAAGGCTGATGAAGCAGTGAGATGACTCACATCTGAGTGTACTAATGTTGTAAGGGCAACAAGCCATCATCTACAGCAGCTTCAATCTTTTGCCTTCTGTTCTACCTTTCAGCAGCATCAATTTCATCACATAATGTAGTAAGACCTGATAATAATTTTCTCCTTTAGTTAAGTAAATTTAGATTAATTCTGAACAAAGGAAATGGGTGTGGTCACAGGCGTGGCTTAAATAGTATGTGGCAGGGAGTGATAAATGGTTAACATGGGCTAATTGGGAAAAGTAATTGGCAAATAAAGGGGCGTGGCTCCCAGTCTGTGAGGTGAGGAGGGAAACAGAAAATCTTCCAAACACATTTAAAAAAATGTAAAATGTTTGGAATCAAATAAAGTGAAGGTTTAAAGAAATAGCTAATGTGATCAGTTTTAATACATTTGAGATAAAATATAGAATAGCTGACACTTCCATTGTGTAGATAAAAAGACAATAAAAAGATTGAGCATTCTTGTTAGCATTTAGCTTCTACCAGGAGTAAACCACAAATGTAGCAAGCAGCTAGCCTCTAGCCATATAAACAAAGGTCCCCACACACAAACGCTCGATATATAACAATCATATTTTCAATCAATTAATCATTTTAGCGCCAGTGTAACAAGAAATAACGTAACCTTTTGAGCTTGACATTGCGTTTCTATGTTAAATATTGACATTGTTAAGGCTCCGCGACGTCCGCGATGGTAAGCTGATCATGTATTCCGCTCTATAGCTCAAGCTGGAGCGTGTGACGTCACTGATGTTTACTTAAGTCAAATAATCATTTAACTACAGGTGTTTACTCAGACCTGATGAGCAACATTAAAATGTAACTAGATTACTTGTCAAGAGAACAAAATAGTTTTCATTTCTATCAACCCAAACTACTGTTCGGGTTTGGGGAGCAGTCAAAAACCTGTTTGGGGACTGTCTAGGGTAGGGGAGGAAACACTGCTGAAAGAAACATGTCTGAATATGTGAGGGTAAATTAAACCCCAGACATTTATTTGTTAAAAAAAAACATTCAGGATATTAAATGGAAGCCAGATGATATTTGATCACATTTTCTTCAATGTTTTTATATTCAGTAACAACCATCAATGAAAACAATGTGTTTTGGTTTAATTACCTTCAGTGAATAACAATGAGGTTGGGATATGCTTGGCCAGCCAGCTTTGTGAGGATCTTTGCCTCTCAGTTGAGAAAACATGGATATAATAACACACAGTAAAGTATCGTCCTTCCCAGTTGTACAACACAAAGTCAGCAACCTGTGACTGATCACCTGACATAATTCTTCACAAACACTTAATTACAAAACTTCCGTAAACAAATACCCATATATATTTGATAGATTCAGAAATTTGTCATCTTCAAGAACCAATGTTCCAAATTAGCCTGGGTCATAAATGTAGGGCTGCTGTGTTGATAAATGACCTTCCCATCTCCCTGATCATATCCAGTGTCATCGTCTACCCTCTCCCTTCCTGGTGGCTAGCAGAGAGAAACCCCATCACCCCCCACCCCTTGAATTAACAGAGCCATGGGTTAATGTTTCGAGGTGGACCTTCCGTGGCCAGACACTTCATTCTGGGAGTCTGCGATGTAACAACTGGCCTTCAATGGTGGAGATGCGGCCATGACAACAGAATGTTCAGTGGTAATGGTGTGAACAGCAGACTTCTATGGAAGACTTAATCAATGAATGAAGCAATGAATAGATACAAAAACGTGTGCACTAACATGCATTAGAAGCCTGGTAGATTCACAGCTGATTTTTTCTCATTATGTTTTATTCAGATTATTCATAATGTCATTGTTTAGTTTTCAGTTTCACACAATTATCTTAAACGTTAACTTAATTAAACTCATTTAAACATGCACTATGAACATTTTCCCATTAGCAGCCTCTAGTGGTTTGAGGAGCTGTCGACCCAACTGGATTGTCATGTGGATGGGCTTATTATACCCTTCAGAAACCTTCCAGTTGAGATATATTTGAATGAAGCAAATATCTGCAATATTAAGGCAGGTCCCCATAGAGGTTATTTTGTATCATCATTGTAATGTAAAAGCGGAATACAAATGCCATGGAAATGTTTCAAAGAATGGAATTCTAAACCAATAATTATAATCCAACGGCCCCTCCTATACACGCTGCATCACTTTAATAAAAAAAAAGGCTCAGATATAGAGAACAACACCAATTACCATATTTCATCACTCGTGACAAGGTTTCACTGAACCATGACTGCAATGCTGTTCATGCTCTGGCAGCATAATCTATATATTCAACAGCATTGCATCTCATTTGCTCTGCCATAAAACAATAACTGGCGTATCATGAACATGGAACCTGAAGTTGTCAAATAGCTCAGCATCTGTAATCGACCATCAGAATATATTTTTGGTTTCGTTGTTTTTTTATATCAAATTTGTTGTCGCATTTTTTGCCTTTGAGACTGTGTTCCTTAAATCAATCTAAGAAAACTCAAAGGCGCTGTTGTTTGTATCCTTTCAAATTCTACACGAGAAATGTGAGGGATTTAGAAATTAATAGTTTTTGCTCATTTGATTAAAACATTGACAGAACTTTGACCACTTGCCAATTACACATAATATAATGTTATTAGCCAGGAAGATTGTTTTGTATGCGTTGCCCCCTCAGCCTTTTGTATAAGAAATGAGAATGCAGTCTGTTCTATGGTGATAACAGCTCTGTTGGAAACAAGAGTCCTAATACATTATTAAACACTTTGATGCTTGAAGAAAAAGAGATATTATGAAATCTTACTTACTGCTTTTTGTTTTGAGCTTCCAATTAAAACAGAATTCTTTGATCTGATAGAGGCTGATGGACGTAACATATCACACGTTAACTGGTAAATTGTTTTTTTTGAAGATTGTGCCTCTCTAACTATTAAACCCTGAACAAGACACAAATTATGTTATTACAATTGACAATGACAATTACCCAAGGTAGAGAACCCATTAGTTGATTAGCAAAAGAACATTTTTGCAGTCAACACTAGCAGCAGATTCTTGATCTGCTAGCAAATGTATTGATGGTCAACAAGCTGTGCAGTAGGAACTAGATCAAAGGATGCTGATCATTATGTTCTGGTTTATTAGAAATCCTTATTTCTACCCTCACTTTTGATGAATCATGCACCAGTCCTCTAATTAGGCACAAAATGAAGGTTTCGAAAGATATCTTTATATAGCTATATATATATATATATAAATATATATTATTTGCGCATTGCATCCACCCACATAGACTTGCCCACAGCGATTTCCAGTCAGCACCTTTGAGCAGTGGTGTAGTGGGGATTTTTTCAGTGGGGGGACGCTGGGTACGACGTCGAATCCCACGTGCACACGCGCGCACACATTTTATAAGAAGTATCAAGTTTCTTTGCTTTCTTTACGAAAGTAAAACGCAATATTTTTCTGTACAGGCCTACTTGTCATCTTGGATAAGTCAGGCTACAAGCTGCTAACTAGGCTTTTACTTCTTCTTTTTCCCGCTGGAACATACGTGGATTATGACGATACTAACATTATCATTCTATTTGTTTATCCTTTATTCATATTACTGGGTAAAATTTCTGTTCTACTCGGGGGTTTTGTTAGCTCAAAGTACATTTTAATCGGTTTTCGCTGATTCTTCTAAGTAGTATAGTATATATATATATATATATATATTTTTTTTTTTGAACATACTGAAACTAATGGGGGGACGGCGTCCCCCCGCGTCCCCCGCCCGCTACTTCCCTGTCTTTGGGTTCGTTCCTGGTGTTGATCAGTCTCCGAGGCAGAGTTGACGGGTGGACCTCTCCTCTTTATGAACACCGCTGGTCCTCAGCGTTGGAAACAGACAAAAAAAAGGCTCAACTCTGATCCCGAGAATCAGGATATCATCAAAGCATGCTGCTATGCTGTTAATGCCTACTGCTGGGTCTGATGTCAAGCCCCCTATCCACCCGCACGTTGGCTTCTCCAAAGGCATCTCTCATTCCCTTTGACTTAACAGTAACAGAACGCTGCGCTAGCGAGATCTGTGTTCACGCCAGGGTGGAATCAACCCCCCTGCCTCCTCCCTGGCGAGTTCTTCAATGCCGTCTCTCCCAGTTCTCGCTGGCAACCAGATCAATTCTCCGAGGACCATTAACGATGAAGTATACCCGAGATGAGGCCCAGCAGGGCTTTGATGTGGATGTCAAGGAGAGTGTGTTGGTTTGTTTGTTTGTTTTTTTTGTTTGTACTTTGTAGAAATCAGTCATCGCATCCAGTTACCGCTTCTGGTCTATGGGGTCTACTACATCATTGGAAAATTCAGTCAAATGTGTCTGTATTTCTGCTATATGTGTGGATGATCACTGGCTCATGTCTTCCTTTTTAGTTTTTCTCTAGGAACCAGAGCTGCAAAAGGAGGCATTGCTTGAGTTGTAAAACATGTCTGTGTTTACTGAGTTTGTGTTAATGTGTGTGTGTGGGGGGGAAATACCTACCCATGTATATATATATATATATATATATATTAGAAATATTTGTCAAAGCAATATCCGATAAACATAATGGAGACAATATCCCTCTATAAGAGGTCCCTCCCTCTCTCGCCTCCCGCCACTAATCCAATGTGACTGAAACGGATCCTGTTCTTTCCGAAGCATGCTCTGAGGTCCCGCCCTCAGTCTTGCCTATAAAGCACATTTGGATCACCCCATTCCCAGGCGTTCCCTTGTGAGATGAGCAGGCCTGGGAACGAGGTTAACCCAGCAGGGGCTCGTTGCATAAATAAAATGCATCTTAAAGACTATTCAGATCGATATTCCTGACAAACGGGTATAAAACCAGTGTCTTATTATGTCTGATCAAGGGGAATACTGACACTTTTTCTTTTTCCACTTCAAGCACTGTCCCATACATAATTCAGATTTATGAGGCTAATATTTTAAGGAAAGAGACAGCCAGCGAGACAGAGATAGACAGAGGGACTGACAGAGA
>JAOPUA010000019.1:11871398-11881926 GCA_027122455.1 Trisopterus luscus | reverse complement strand
GGAGGTGGAAGTGGACCAGGAACAGGAGGTGGAAGTGGACCAGGAACAGGAGGTGGAAGTGGACCAGGAACAGGAGGTGGAAGTGGACCAGGAACAGGAGGCACCAGTGGAACTACCTCCCCCAAGTCCTACCCCATAAACATCAAAGTTTTGAACGAGCCTGAGGGACCACGTTTTGACCCTCAAACCAAAGCCATTCCCATCTCTGAGGGCGGCGACACTATTAAGATCAACGATGTCATCGGCAGATACCCAGCAATAGATGGAGATACCGGAGATGAGGCGGAGAATGTCAGGTCAGCACAAGTATATGAACATATTCTAAATATACAAAGATATATTATATGTCTTCCACCCCACCTGTACGGCAGCCAATGCATTTACGTGGCACATTCAGAGTTCAAATCTCATATTATACGGATTCATCTGCATAATATTCAGCCTTTGTTTTACACTACACAAAATACATTTGCATGTGACATTATTCAGAAGTATTTTTTCTGATTCTTCACAGATATGCAAAAGGACACGACCCTGGCAACTGGCTAACTATTGACCCATTGACATCAGAGATTAGTCTCAACAAGATACCCGACAGAGAGTCTAAGTATCTGCAGAATGGGACATACTACGCCAAAGTACTCTGCATTACAGAAGGTATATGCTTCCACCTTGTGGCATCAGTGTGATATTACTAAATGGGATATTACACATTGGATAAATAAAGGGGAATACAATCAAAATAGCAAATAAAATAAAAAAATACAACTCTACGTTATCTGAACTGCTATAAAAAAATATACAAAAAGCAGATTGATATTGATATTATTTCCTTCATTTCCTTGTTGTGCCGGGTCCAGACATGCCCTCAGTAACAGCCACGGGAACCATAGCCATCCAGGTGGAGGACTTCAACGACCACTGCCCCAAGCTGACAAGCAACGTCAAGAGCATGTGCAGCACCAGCAACGCCGTCACTGTGTCTGCCGTGGACGAGGACGCAGACCCCAACTCGGCTCCTTTCACCTTCCTAGTCCTCCCGGAGGGGACCACGGGCAAGTGGAGTGTGGAGCATTTGAATGGTAAGGGGACCGGGGTGGCATTCTAATCACGTGGTTATCCCCCCCAAAAGGGCTCTTCAGGATCATATTTAGTCTGACAAATCAGACTACAGATTCATATCTAAAGTATGGGTTATCTAGCCGCGCCCCTTGAAGTTTCTGGTTTTCCTGGCTGGGATCTGGGCCTTCTAGATAACAAAAAGTTAGGGGATAACCCATTGATGGTAGTTAATAAAAGTCCATTCCCGGAATGATCACACAAAATATGTTTAATTAGATGTGTTTGAGTTCACAATATTTCAAGTACACTGTCCTTCTTAATTACATCCAATAAGAATAGTAAATAGTTATGTGTGGTAAATGTTTGACATTTGAATTAGTTTACTTTGATAATAACAACATAATGACAAAGCGTAGGTGTGGCATCTAGGACTATTTTGTTAAAGGCTAGAAATGTTCCCCTTGGGATATTTGTCACCATATAAACCTTGAGTAGGCTGGCGTGGAACCACATGCAAGAAGCTTAGAAACACTGAAAATAAATGCCCGAGGAGGTAGCGTTTAATGACCCAAGTCAAAGCCTCAAGGCACCTTCCATCTTCTTGTACTTCACGACGTGTTTTGAAATGTGCTTCATGAATGTCCTGGCAGGAACCTCAGCCATCCTGAGGTCTCAGGAGACCTTGTGGCCCGGCTCCTACGAGGTGTACGTGGAGGTACAGGACCAGCAGGGCGAGGTGTGCCCCGAGCGGCAGAAGGTGAAGGTGGAGGTGTGCACCTGCGAGGATGGGAAGACGTGCGGCCCTCTTGGCGTCACCGGCGGTTTCAGCAAATCATCGGTGCTGGGGCCGGCGGCCATCGGCCTGATGTTCCTGGGGTTACTCATGCTGCCTCGTGAGTGACATTTACATGGCCTGATGTACAGTTTAGCGTAACCTTCTTCAATAATTTCTCCAAATGAATTAAGAGAAGATATGCCCTACAAACATGTATGGTTTTGAAATCTTCATTTGCCCCATGGTATGACACATGAGATACCATGAAATGATTCATTGAATCTTAATGATCAGTTTATGCTTTGACACGCTATTCAGTTTTGATCAAGTTCAAAACACATCACAGGAACCGACACAGATGTGTCACACTGACACACCTACTTGATTTTGAACAAAAACATAATTTGGATCCAACCAGTCTAGCTGGGGTTTTTCAGCCCCACCCTTTCTGCAAGTCAAAACAAGTAGTGTGATAAACAAACTGCCGAGTGTCGGTTGCCTTTCCCACACTTGTGATTGGGATATGTGAAAAGCTGAAATAGGCTTAAAGAAACAGGGTTAGGGTTAGACAAAGGACTAACAGGACAAAGAGTTGACAAATGGTCAAATGAGACCAGAGCATTGATTTTATGACAATTTTATTATTTCATGAGTAGATGCATTTAATTGTTTTGATATTTAAAACACAATTAATCATGCATCATTGAAGAAATGTATTTCCTCATTTACATCAGTTGCATGCAAATATGTTTAATAAAATAGATGCCTAATTCTACCAACAAATTATTTTGCACAAGCTGCTGACATTGGGGTTTTAATCCAGAAACATTTGCCTTGGAGTCCTTAAAACAACTAATAATTATGTGGTACTGATTGTATTCCAGAAACTGAAAGCATTTTTTGATCCCCAGTTTTGGCTCTGTTACTGCTGTTCTGCCGCTGCGGAGGCCCGGGGTCTTTCCCAGGGGGCTTTGCCGAGATGCCCTTTGACACCAAACCAAACCTCATGACCTACCACACCGAGGGCCAGGGCGAAAACACGGTAACGCTTCACTTTGTTTGAAAATAATGTTCTGCCATCTAAAGATTAAAATCCATAAACCAAAAGAAGTGTAGGGTAGAGTGATCAGAGTTATTGCAACAACATAGACGCTCCCGTCAAAATGTATGCGTACCTGTGACAACATATTCATGTTTGCATGATGTTAGTTTGGCTTACTGCAGTGTGGGATGCATCATAGTGTCTCCTGCATGATATCAGCTTTTATGAAGAATAAGACTCCTTATGATTGGACATTTCTGGAGTTCTAGTTTACATTTGCTCTTTGTTTCAACAGGAAGTCCCGTTGTTGACTATGCCAACACAGATGGATACTGAGGTGTCCAAAATGGTTGGGATGGGAGTCCAGCATCAGCCACTTGGTTTCATGGGGGCGAAGTTCCAACAATCCACTTCCTCCATGGGAGGTGTGTTCTACCAAGACGGCATTTCCGTAGCAGGCGGCTATGGAAATTCAACTTTGAGAAGAGAGAATGGCTACTACTCCGAGTTTGACGGCAGGGAGAGCTCTGCAGCGGTAGAGAAGTTGAGTGGATTCGCTTTACCAGAGAGCTACCTGGGAAACTATTATACACAGGTGAGGAAAAGTGCCTGTTTGGTCTGGAAGATCATTTGAGTGTTTTGAAAAGTCCCATTTTACACACTGACTGCCAACCTGTTGTGGTCTTATTAGTGTTGTTGCAAAGCAAGTCCCACTTTTATTATCCTGTTTCAGATTATTTCCTCTTCCAGTTTTGGAGGTACCAACACCTAACCAAGGCAACATTTTTGTATATGTTTACGATTCGATTTTTCTTTAATACTTTTATTTGTATTAATTTTTATAAGTTTATTAACATGGAATGTGACCGGGGCAAAAACGATTTAGTCAACCACTTCAAACATGAACACCTGAGAGTTGTCTATTGTATAAAATACAAAAATGTAAACCGGAAGTGAGAGGTCTCCAAAATAATGTTAACCGCTCTGACCACAGGTGGTGATTTTTGCGAGCATTACCATGCTCGCAAAAATCGCCCTGCATTAACATGCTCTACACGGCGATGCTGTGTAGAGCATGTTCTCAGAAAAATTGCACATACGACAAGTTGCTCCAAGCAACCACGCGCATTTTCTTAAAAAAATGCACATGGCGACAAGTCTAGTTTAATTTGTGCGCATGTCTACAGTATTAATACAACATTCCTGAAGTTATATTGACTGCTAACGTTCTGTTCTTGTCAATTGTGTTTTTCTTCCTATAGAAGGCAAGCTTTGCACCAGAGAACCATGTTGTGAAGGACAGCCTGCTCATGTACGACTACGAGGGCCAGGGCTCCCCTGTTGGCTCCATTGGCTGCTGCAGCCTCCTGGAGGCTGACAATGACCTGCAATTCCTGGACAACTTGGGACCCAAGTTTAGGACACTTGCCGAGGTGTGCGGTGGCAAGGAGGAGACCCCTGAAGTCAAACCAGTGCTCTGCGCTCCTCTGAACACGATGACCACTCCAAGAACCATTGACACCACAACAACACTGAAAACTACCGTCTCTACGCAGCAGCAGCCTCCACCCCAACCCCAACCCCAACCCAAACCTCAGACATTGCCGCCGCCCCAGCCCAAGACGATTACTCAGAACACAGAACACAGCACGCTCCAGAACACAACCCACAAATCAAAAACCGTGGTGGAAGGTGTAAACTCGGTGGGAGGAGGCATGGCCGGCCAAGGCCAGACGCTTCTGATGCAACAGCCACCCGTCTACTACACCACCGCACCTGTGATGCAGCCAATGCATTACATTATGCAGCCGCAAATGCAAAACACCATGTACCTCGCAAACAGCCCAGCGACCACCAACATGCAGGGAATGATGCTGGTGAATGGAGGCACACTCGGAGCTACTCAGGGGCTGATAATGCAGGGCCAGAGTGTGGGCCAAGGCGGCAGCGCTGTGATCCAGACAGGCACCCTTCCCCAGGGCATGATGGTGGTGGAGGGCCAGGTCCCTGCCGGCTCCCAGCAAATGCTCCAGGGGCAGACATACCTGGTCCAAGGTGGTACTCTCAAACACGGTCTGTCGGCTTCCCAGAGCAGGATGGTGGTGGAGGGGCAGAACATGACCCCCGTCGGCCAGGGAATTCACATAGAAGGGGGCGTTGGTGCCGTCCAAACAGGAAGCCTGCCCCAGGGTGTGATGCTGGTTGAGGGGCATGGCGGCTCCCAGCAGATGCTCCAGGGTCTTGGGCAGACCTACGTGGTTCAGGGTGGTTCACGCCAAGGGGGTCTGTCCACCACTGGCCAGAGCAGGATGGTGGTGGAGGGGCAGAACGTCGGCGAAGGATCCCTGGTCCACAACGCCGGCACGGCCTTCGATCCCTCGCTACAGATGGGTTCCATCAAATCCACCGTGCACAAAAAAAGAGTGGTTACTACTGAGAAAAGAAAAAAGTAAAAAGTGGGATGCTATTGTGAGTCAATCGTGATGCTGGAACATTTTTAAGTATTTTGGCAAGTTTCAAGTATTCTGGCAAGTTCAGGCAAGATAAGCTCTCATAGTTTTTTGGGATTGTCAGGTTTCTATAAAACTTGGCATTTTTCTTTGATCAGGAGAGGGCAAGTTACAGCATATTTTTTTTTGAAATAATTCTCATGCAAATGCAGTTAGAGCTTGGTATATGTGGGTAGATAATCATTTCATGTGTGTCATATGGCTATAATAAATATAGACATATTTTTTATGCTGTACATTTGTGACAAGCTAAACATTTATACTATGCAATGCCTGTGAGTCATTCGTCTGACTTTTTTGTATTTACAATTTTTTTTTGTACTTTGCATTGAAAACACATGGAAACATGTTTTAGTTCATTCATAAACTGTAAGGTGTATGTTAATACCCCAAACAACTGTAATATAAAATGCAGATCGAGCTCTTGAGCTATGCCTCATCGTTCATCATCACACAAATTGTATAAAAGTCATTTCCACAGCCATCAACAATCAGGTTGGAATTAGTAGTTAAATAGTGGGAAACATTCCGGAAAATAAGCCACACATTATCCAGCCAATTGTGTCAGTTAGGTATAGAATTATTGAAAGCATACAATGCAGATTTAAATGGACAGTTGTTAATCGTTACTCAGCAAATGTTTTTTATTGTATGGATATTATTATTTTAGGCATCATATTTTATACATGTACATTAGTCTATGCTGAACTGGGAAATGTTCACAGAATGTTTGCTTTTCTAGATAGCTTCTCTAGTTTGCCCCAAGCTTGACCAAAGCCAAATGAGTCATGCTGTGGCAAACGGAACATACACACAGCACTGTTACAAGACCTTTTTTTCTCAGCGGTAAAAGGCTAGCATTTGAACAAATTGTAATAAAAAAAATTCAATAAAATACAGATTGCCAAACCAATTATTATGCTTTTTTCAAAATTGCTGCAGTTTTTCTTTCCAAAGTTTTCTGCCTCCTTCTCGAACAGTAGGCATGACTGGCAGCTAATAACCCTGAAGGGATAGAAATCTATTGGCAGGGTTTGGACAATCCTCAAAAAGGCATGCAGATTGTCCAAGACAGGGCTTAATGGAGAATACAGCTTCTTCTGAAACTTGATCTCAATAGTGATATAGGGATAATGTTACTTGGGGAGTACTTCTGTATAGCTTTTACAAATGTATATGCATGAGGACATAGCACATTCAAATTTTAAGTATGACGAGTTAATGGGTTTTGTAAAGCCTTGCTGAAGGTATTAGTAAAACAAGAACAGGGTATTAGAAGTAAGTAAGAAGTGTAAGTAGTGAAAAAGTCTCTAAAAGTCGAAAGTGTAAAAGTGCAAAGACCTCCAGTATTAAAATCAACCATTAAGAAAGACAACTCACATTTGTATGGTAACTGAATGTATAGACTAGAATAGATCAATCACTGTCCAGCCCCTGCATGTAACACGTCTAAACCAGTCCTTCAAAGATCCATCAAAGCCACCGGTGAATGAAGGTCGCTGACATGGTCACATGTGGGAGGGGATAGGTTGTGTAAGATGAAGAGTCTACAATGGTGCAAGAAATGGGTGGAAGGCGAATAATGTGGGTGGGAAACTGAGGGAAGGAGAGGAGGGTCTAGTGACTATACTTAAAACCAGAACGATTTTTCACCAGCATAAAAGCCTGGTTCCCCTTCTGAGAACAAAAAGCAACATAGCCCTGAGGTGTGTGTGTCTGCAAGCTGCAGGGCCATGATGTGTTTTCCAGCGAACGTTTTGGTGGTTTATCTGGCTATGATGGTGAGTTTTCCTATATATTGATCTGATTATATCCTTCCTCAGGCGTTAATACATTTGTAATTGGTATATTTGATCTAATTAAAGATAAATTCAAGAAACGAACTTGAAAGAAATGTAAGATACTTTGGATCATTTAAGTTAAAAGTGTGTTGTTTGTAGTACTTGGAACTGTAGCTGTCAACAGTACCTATATATATATATATATATATATACACACACATAAAGGGAGACGCATGAATGAGACGGAAATATTGACAGGGAGGTTCAGGTGAGGGGAATGAAGTGATTGATGGGAGTGGCAGGATCTGTGAAGTGAGGGGAAAAGCCTAAAGACATCTGGTGGAAAGGGGGAGAAGAAACACAAAAACAAAATAAAGACAAAGACATGACAACATGACGTTTGAACTATCCAATAAGCACAGAGGGCTATTAACTACTGTTCTTGCAGCTGTCGGGGGCAACCACAGGTGGGGAGAGCCATGTGTGTGGTGTGTTGAGACGACAAAGAAGGAACTGGATTATCCCAGCGCAAAAACTAAAAGAAAATAGGGACTACACGGATAGACATTATGTGGTCAAGGTAGGGATCCCTGATGGCGAAGGAGCTGTTTCTCTAATGCCAGGTTAGAAAAATTGTTTTGTTAAACTCCCAAAAGGTAAGATTGAGCCTCTCAAGTCTAGATTACTGACCAAATGTTTTTTTTTTTTTTTTTTTTTATTTTTGTTTTAATATTCAACCCAGATCTTCCTGTTTTGACATTGCTATTGCCCACTTTCTACTTGCTTAGGTTATTTAGGTTGTTTTTCATACAAGCCATTGTTATGTCATCCAATTCTGTGGCCACCATGGTGACCCGTGTGCCCGGTCCCCAGATGAGGTCGGACATGGACCGCGTCATGCGCTACAAGCTGATGGGCCCCGGGGCCGACGAGGAGCCCTATGACCTGTTCATCGTGGACGAGATCACCGGCTTTGTCCGCCTCTTTGGCGTTCTGGACCGAGAGGAAATACCTTCTTACATGGTGAGTGAGAATCCGATTATGTGACTCAATAGTGTATTAGCATTATATTATATGATGATAATTAAAGGGTTGGTCAAGTCTTCAGTTTTCCATATACTTTCTAAATCTCAAACTAATAGGTGCTGCTGCCCATCTAGTGCTGTGATCAAAACAAAGCATGTCGCTAAAACTCATTTCCCACATCCCTCGGCTCGGAAACGGGCTTGTCTTCTGTGCCACAGCTCATTGGCGTGGCCTATTTCCTCAACGGGACACGGGCTGAGATGATCGAAATGTTGATTGAGGTGGAGGATGAGAACGACAACCCACCTGTTTTTGTGCCAGTGCCTACAGCGAGCGTCATTGAGTCGAGCCCCGCCGGTAGGGCCCTTACGAGGGTACCATACAGTGTATATACACGTCTGTTTAGAGCATGTGCATGTATTCTGTTCAATGATATCAATGAGCTGACCGTCAAACAGGTTGGAGAGCGTAGGCATTGTGAAAAACAGCAACCGTGGCTGTTTTCCTGACCATTCAATTCTAAAATGAAAGTCACACACACACACACACACACACTCAACGCATAGCAGCACAGCTTCAGTTTTGAATCCTGAGCGCATAGCCGCGCATCATCTTGCATAGAGAAGCCCTTTTCTATAAATAATAGTGCATTTGCTTAAAGCCCTAATAATTCAGTTTGGCAGCAGATTTTAAAACCTTGACTTGTATTACTGTGAGGCAAAATATTTCTATTTGTTCAAACAGGCACTCTGGTCACCCAGCTGAACGCAACAGATGCTGACAAGATCAACACACTCCACTCAAAGATCGCCTACAGCATTACAAAGCAAGAGCCCTTAGACGGCTCCGACCATTTCCGCATAGACAGAGGCACAGGATTAATCTATGTCACAGATTCAACCTTAGACAGAGAGGTAGGCCTAACTTTTCTGGGTTCAAGCAACACATGTGGCAGTTTGACATTGACCTACGTAACACTGAAAAGGTCCTTCAGTTCTATGTTGTTTTTTTATTCCTGCTATGTATTTTGGTCTGCAGCGAGTGAGTTTCTATTCGTTGACCATCGAGGGAGCGGACATGGACGGAGCGCCGGGGGGGAACACCGCCACCACCACGGTCAACATCAAAGTGACGGACGTCAACGACAACATACCCACCTTGGAGAAAGATGAGGTTCACCAACTTTTCTTGTCTCCAGATTCATACATTAAAAGGGAGTTGGGATTTAGTGTAAAACGGATGTTGGTGCAGCCAAGTATGCTTTTGAATTACTTTGTTGAACCAATAAATGAGCTCAATAAATGCGTTAAGAGTCAAATGTTTATTTGATGCTCTTTGAAGGTCGTCTTTCCTTGTGTTTTGGTGTCTGCAGTACTCGTGCAGCATTATGGAAAATGTAGCCGACGTAGAGGTTATCAGAATGAAAGCGCTGGACCGTGATGAGGAAAACACAGACAACTGGCTTGCTGTTTTTGATATTATTGCTGGAAATGATGGCAACATTTTTAGCATTAAAACAGATCCTAAAACCAACGAAGGAATACTCTGGCTGGAAAAGGTAATTCTCTGCCTTTAAAAATGTGCAGATTTAGTAGCATACCATACATTATAATACTGCGCTAAATGCTTAAAAAATAGCCACCACCTGGCGTTTCTGCAAATTTAAGTTGTTAAATAACTGGTTGAAATGTTTAACAGGCTTATTAATGATCTCCAAATCGCTTCTTAAAAGCAGCCATTTGAGGAATGACATCTAAAACGACCTCTGGCTCCTACAATAAACCAAGCCCCATCTGGGATATACTGTTACTGGGTCACATTATGATGCATTTGAAAGCCAACCTGATCTACCAATGAAACAATTTAATAATTGGCCTACTAGTGGCCTAGTGAATATGTATATATGTTAAGCATATTTTGCTACCATGCTCAAAGCATACTTGCATTGATATTAAACAACTAATACTCAAAAATGTTAATATATTTCACTATAATATATTGTGTATATATTCCCACCTCTGTGGGAAGAAGATATGGTTTGCATTTAGTGTGTTTTAATGTGTGCAGTCAGTGATAACGTTTAGCCTTTGTGTTTCTCCAGACCGTTGACTTTGAAGAGACCCCTGACCTTAAGCTTGGTGTGGTTGTGTCCAACAAGGCTTCAGCTGCTGTGGGCTTGGGTGGCGCTGCAGAAGTGGGAGGAGGAGGGGGAGGAGCTGGAGGAGGAGAGGGAAAGGGAGAAGCAGAAGGTCTCGCAGTAGGAGGAGGAGTGGGAAAGGGAGAAGCAGAAGGTCTGGGAGTAGGAGGAGCAGGGGCAGGTTTAGGGGTAAAG
>JAOPUA010000019.1:11861192-11871298 GCA_027122455.1 Trisopterus luscus | reverse complement strand
ACACACACACACACACACACACACACACACACACACACACACACACACACACACACACACACACACACACACACTCGACTAAATAAACGTGTTCCTGTGAGAGGGGCTGATCCTGGGTTTCTATTGGTCCCCAGGTCCGTGTTAAAGGAGCCAACAACGACTCGTCCATCGATGACATCGCCTCGCTGATCAAGGCCAGATACAAGGGCCAGTCGGGTAATGATCACCTGGCAGGAAGTGGTGGCTGCCGAAGACCAATCGGCACACACCACACTACACACGGGATAGTCCCCTCCTCACAATCAACTGTTGACTAATTGATACAAATATTGATTTAAATGTTGAGAATTTAATCGATCGCAAATTGTTGAGAATTGCATATATAATTGTCAAACAAGTCAAGACAGACTTTACCACTTCTCCTAATTGCTTTACAGGCCACATAAATAATAATAATAATTATGTTCAGCTCTCAACTATACATCCCGTTCCCTGACTCTTCAGACCCGCTCCTCTGACCCGGTTCTCCAGGCATCGTGTACGTGTTCTCCCAGAAGGACGCGGAGGCGGTGGCGGCGGAGCTCCAGAAGCAGGGGGTGGAGGCCTACCCCTACCACGCCAACCTGCACCCCGAAGACAAGACCAAGGTGCACCGCAAGTGGACCCGCAACAAGATCCAGGTGAGCAACGAGATCCAGGTGCTGGACCAGGTACGCACTGAGACCCGGGGGGCGTAGGGTCTCAGTGTGTAAAGTGGTAAAGTCTGTCTTGACTTGTTTGGGGGGGGGGGCCCGGGGCGCCCCCGCCGGGGGGGCGCGCGCCGGGGGGGGGGGGGCGGGCGCGGGGGGCGGGGGCGGGGGTGGGGGCTGGTACAGCCATTGGAACTATCACGGCAGTAAAAAAGAATAAGCTAAAAGTTAAAAGTTACCCCGTGAACATAGTAGTGGAAAATAAGCCAGAGGGGGCATCCTTCACATCCAAAGTAAAGTTGCTGCAAGTCTCAGAGAACCCAGACTCAGATATGTTGGGTGAAGTCATCGGCATCTACTCAGCTACTAATAGAGATTCTGGAAAGCCTGCAGAGAATGTTCAGTGAGTTGAACTGATACCTTGGTGATCTATTTGGGCTATCACAGTAGGAGACAACTTTACCTTGGATGGCATAAACTATTTGTTAGACACTGATTTACAGTAGATATAAACGTGCAATTTAGAAGTACAAGTTTATGGTGTTTTGTTTTATTACAGGTATTCAGGAAAAAATTTACATTTTTAAATGCTTCCCTTAAATACCACAGATATGCCAAAGGTGACGACAAGGACAACTGGCTGACTGTCGACCCTGTAACAGCAGAGATTCGACTAAATAAGGTCCCAGACAGAGAGTCCCCATTCGTGAACAACGGAACATACTACGCTACAATACTTTGCTTGCCAAATGGTAAGTATACATGAAAGAATGTTAACAATGTTATAAATGGAAATTATAGATTGTAACAACACTTAGCCAATCACAAATGGTTCACCATGGTAAATAATGTATTATCAAAGGGCCTCTTAAGTAGATGGGCTTCAGATTCCACTTCTTTGCATACATCACTTAGGGCCCTATTTTAACGGTCTGAAACGCAATTATGAAATGCAAGTATCTTTGTGGGCAGATCTCTGGCGCTGTTGCTATTATACCGGCGGATAATTGACTTGTGAGCCCGACGCAAATCTAAAATGGGTTGATCTGAAGTAGGATTACCCGTAGGTGTGTTGTAGGCGAAACGTGCAATAAACCAATGAGAGTTCCATCTCCCATCCCCTTTAAGAGCCAGCACATTTGACTTGAGGAGTTTGACAGCGCGTTTGCAGTCTCCGCTAAGACACATGTATGACCACATGAATTTCAAACTTCAAATGGCTCAGCCTGAGTCGTCATGTAAACTTCGGCAAAGAGAACTTAACACATGTTATATGATATGTGGTCTTATATGTGGCCGCAACTGTGTCTATTTAATGATATGCGGCAACACATTAACAAGCATTGTTTCTTGCCAGTATTGTATACATTATCATTATCGACATGTGTTCATAATATGCATGTGTCCCCCGTTATTATACATTGGCATGCACTGTATTATGTGTTACGTGTTCAGTTTGCGCCGGAACACGCCTCTCCGGGCGCAAGTGTAGTGGCGCGAGTTTGCTGCGGGGGAAAATCATCTTTCGCCGGGTGCAATCTAGCAATGAAACATGTGTCAGTGTAGAAAGTCAGTTGCGCTGGGTGCAAGATAGGGCCCTTAATGGTATACAATAGGGCAATCAGGGCTTTTAATAAGATGTACTGTTGATCAATCATCATCACATCATCAATCTCTCCCTGTTATTACTTGTCTGATTCTGGTACTGGTGAAATTGTTTTTTTAGTTTATTATTTCACCTTTGTGAGTTAAAGGTGAGGCTGTGTAGCATATGGTCAATTGTCTTTGCCTTTGATTATTTTCTGTGGTTCCAAAGGCATTGGCCCTGGCAGTAATCAGAAGTTACACACTGCCATCAATTTGCTTGAATTCCAACTTGGATGTAATCCTCAAGACGGGAGAACTTGAGAGTAGAATTACCTTTGGCTGCTTTGCACCTTTACCGATCGTAGTCGATTTGTTGAGTCCTCGGCCCAGTATAAGATGTACCTGTACTTCCACTGTCAAGACAGGCTTATGTGTTCACAACCTTGTTTACTTTTGCCATTTAGGAAGTGCAATAGCAAGTCCTTTCCACCAGCCTCAGTAGCTCTGCAACTTTTTTATTAAGATAATAGCACTTGGCACAGCCTCTTGGCAGTTATGTGACAGTTACTGCTCACATGCCCATGTAAGACATCCAAAATGCAGCCCTTTTCTTTTTGAGGAATTCAACAATTCCTGGTTGAATCTGTGCTTCAACTTCAGACAGATTTCATTCTTCAGACAGCAACCTGTTATGCATTTGTCACAAAAGTTGAAAGAAAGCTTTGAGGCCATGTTCCTGGGATTGGCTGCATTCTCTAACTCTAATATGATGCATGATTTCCATTGTGTGCAATCACTTTGTATCCTCTGATGTCATGAGTCAACAGAGTTGTTAACCAAGCACAGATACTTGGTGAAGCTATTACATTTGAGGATTGGAACAAACACAGACACACACAGACCATTAATGATGACTTAAAGGGCTGTGTATCAACAAACAATTATTGTTATTCATCTCTTTGCTGTTTACCTATAGATGTTTCCTCCAAGACAGCAACTGGGACCATAGCAATTAATGTGGCAGATGCCAACGACAATTGCCCCACATTGACCAGCAACCTGGAATACATCTGCGCTCACACTCAGGTGGTCATAGTTACAGCAACGGACAACGATGCCGAGCCCAACGGTGCCCCATTTCTTTTTAGCATTGTACCTCAGGAAACCACAGGATTATGGGGTCTTGAGCCGCGCAGTGGTAATGTTTTTTAGATTAATTAATTTATAGTTTTAATTGAATAAGCACCAATTACCAATGCCATTAAAGGATTTGGAAGGTTTGCTAAGACCCCACTTTAATTGTTGATATTTTCTGTGTCAAAATGAAAATCAACTCAACCCCTCTCGGGGTGCATGTGCTTTCCAAAGATGGGCAGTTGGTAGGACATTGACATCCATTCTATTCCAAACAAGGATTAAGTAGCTTCCATTGTTGTGTCTTGGTTTTCTTTCCACACACCAATAAGCAAATACAAACTGTCCTGGCTTGGTAGCTTCATCCAATAGAGCCCACAAACAAATACAGATGTTTTGATTATGTGCTTATACACCACTGCCGATGCTCACACACTTAGAGACTAGAAGACACACTGTTTGAATTCAGATTGAAGATTACGGGTGGGGGGATAATATCAATCAGATAAGACACACAGTACTCATCTTCTATGAATATCCAACTTAAAAAAATACCCAAAATGTTTTAAAATAAAGAAAATACATATTTTCTTCTTTGAACACTACTCTGCTTTCATGCCATAACTTGCCACGACTTGACATTTTTCAGAATCGAGAATTTATTTTTGAATCGAATCGTGAAGATACCTAAAGATTCACAGCTAGCATTTCAATATCATATTCATACATGAATTTTCTAGACTGTTCCAGCTAATCGATCTGCTGTGTCCGTATGTCTGTGAGCATGTGCAGTGGCATGTAAACACAGAACCAACACTCTTGGATTATTAGGCAGTATTATAGAAACTACACAGGGAAGTTTTCTATGCACCTACCTGTGTTGGACAAAACAAATATACAGCCGTAAAGAGCTGCTGAACACTTGTTTGAATAGGATGTATGTCAATGGCTACCCAACTACAGAACACGTGTGCCCAGAGAGAGAGGGGATGAGTTGGAACAAATCATGGCTGATTAGCAGCTCGACATAGACAACGTCAAAAATGAACTGGGGGTCTTAGCAACGCGGCCAAACCTTTAAAGGGGAAACATCACACTCAGTTTTAATTTAATCATTAAAATAATCCCAAAATTTTTCATGATTTTAATGTTGAATTCATTTTTGGCATTTTGCCAACGCCGACCAAAGAAGCTTTTCTCTTTTCACAGACACTAGCGCTAACCTGACGCCCTCGGAGTCCCTCTGGCCCGGCCGCTACACTGTAGGGCTCACGATCCACGACCAGCAGGGGACGGCATGCCCCGACACCCAGCGCCTGGATCTCAACGTGTGTGCTTGTGATGGGGACAAAATCTGTGCTGCTGCTGGGGAGGGAGCTGCCAACAGAGCTAAGCCATCACGGTTTAAGTTTGCCCAACCCGGAATAATGGTCCTGATCCTCGGAGTTCTGCTTCTACTTTGTGAGTAAAGCAGTCACATATAATGAGGCATGCAATGAATAGAACATTTGAGTAGAGACGAGATGGTGGGAGGGAGACGAGATGGTCACACTACACGTGTCCCGTTGATGGATGACAGAGGGCGTGTGTTTTCCCGGGTTATATTACAAAGGCGATTTCATTGGACAGTGTATTTGCACATATTTGCATGACGCTATCTGATTGGCCGACGTCGATGCCAACAATACATTTGAATGAGATCCGTCAACGGCCAACAAAACACAATGCCGCCCTGCGACATAGACCTCGTCCGTTACTGTCATCTGTTATTTTACTTTACTGCTATGAAGGCATTGCCCTCTCAGATATGTATTTAAATGAATACTACTCACAGGTGAGGGATTGCCATAGCCCACCCACCGATTTTGATAAGAATAAGAATAAAAGGGTAAACGTTGGTAAACATACAGAAACATACAAAATTAATGAATCACTTTTTGATCACTCTGCAGTGGAGATGTAGTATGTGCTAAGGTTTTCTATGTTTGGGGGCCATTTTGTTTGTAGTTGTAGGTGTGACACTGATCACGTGTTTGTGTGGGGAGCCGGCGACCTTTACTGAACTTCCTTATAACACCAGAGAACATCTGATTGCCTACCATACAGAGGGCCAAGGAGAAGACATGGTAAATACCAGTGCACCATTGAGACATTTTCTTTTTCCATTTTATTTCAAGTCAAAATAATGTATTGTTAATACATTGTTAATTGTTGATATGAACGTCGGTTGAACAGAAACAACAAATAGATTGTCATGTGACCAGAGATCTACATTTCAAGTCTTAGATTTGATTCACTCAAATAAGTTGTGGGTATAGCCAGATGAGTTTATTGAGGTAAACTGTGTTTTTGTTTATCTATTATCTATTTTCTCTTTAACAAACAGAACCTTTCTTGTCTTGATTTACAGGGCGTTCCTCCACTGAGCTCTCTGAGGCTGAACACAGTGGCAAGGCCTTTTGCCCTCATGGCCAGAAACTACACTTCCAATATAACGTTGAATACGACAACTGCCAGCTACCAACTGGCCAACAGCATGAGAACTGGTCATAAGTCAAAGTCTTTGGGCAATTTGAAAATAGCCAGAGGGACCAAAGAGACCCATCAGTGGGCTATGGCTCCATTTGCAAAGGAAGATAAGAAGTCCTGCTATGAAGGCATTGCCCTCTCAGATACGTATTTAAATGAATACTACTCACAGGTGAGGGATTGCCATAGCCCACCCACCGATTTTGATAATAAATAAAAGGGTAAACGTTGGTAAACACACAGAAACACATCAAATTACTTTCAGAATATCAAAAGAAAAAAGGCTTTAGGCCAAACCTTCTGCCACTCAACAGTGTGTCTTCATGGCTGCAGTCAACACATTTTGACTGCATTTAAATTTGATAATATTTTGGATAATATCTAAAATAAATAATACAGGCGTGGATTTATACATGTATTTATATGTTATACACAGTAAAAGGTATGTTTGACAGTGAATGTTATGATCTAAGATTAACATTTTGTTGCTGTCTTTTCTCAGAGGGCCATTTTGCATGTTGCAAGTGACCTGCCGTTTGTCTACGACTACGAAGGACAGGGCTCTTCAATCGGCTCTGTGGGCTGCTGCAGCATCCTGGACACTGACAATGACCTGCAGTTCCTGGACGACCTGCCTTGGAAGTTCAAGACTTTGGCTGTAATGTGCTCACCAGAACCCCTGAGTCCTCCAAACCCCCATGAAACTGTTCCCACACACAACGCAGGGCAGCTAAAGGCCGAACCTAAGCAGGCTCAGCATGCGGCGGCTAGGGCTGAAGTCAAAGAGTCAAAACCAGTTAACATAAACAAAGACATCATCAACCACCGTAAAAGCACTAACTTGACACGATCGTCCGCCGTCGACCCGGGCTACTACAACACGTCGTCCACTGTCAATATCGCCGACGGCAACGTCACATCGTCCACTGTCAAACACACCGACAGCAGCAGCAGCACTTACATCAGACAACAGTCCGCCATGTACCCAGCCTACTTGAACGCATCGTCCGCGGTCCAAAGCGCCAGAAACACTGCCGCAGCACCAGGCCTCCGGGCCGCCGGCAGCATGGCTGTGCTGCCTTCCACCAATCAGCTAGTCCTGGTGCAACAGCAGCCCTTTTTCTACTCCACCACGTCCATACCTGTGGCCTGCTTCATTCAACCACAGCTCCACTGCAATGGACTGCTGCTGGCAAAAGGGCCAGCTGATTGCAGCTTGTCCGGTGTAGCACTATTCAACGGACACCACCAACACATGGAGTATATGGAAGTATATGGAAGTCAAAGACATGAGGATATCACGCTTGCAGCCGGTGCAGATCATGGGTATCAGTGCAAGGCATCTTCCATGTCAACACTGCCACTGGCAACTGACTTTATGGGCGTTAGATATTGATATTTTATTCTCCTGTACAACGTGATCTCCAATCTAAACGACAGAAGGTAGGTTTGTATAGGTTGTCATAAACAACCCCTATGAACGTCCAAGCCCTCTATCGGCTCATTGAAGAAACAGCAATAGGCCTACGTCACGTATGTCAAGGTTCTGTCTGCCAAAACAAAATGGATGACAATCAATATATTCCTCAGTGGAGGAAGCATCATTTAAAGATATATTTTTAGATGTATTTCTTTGACAACATTTCTTGCGATAAATGTGCATTTTATTTTCGTGGAATGTTCATGATGTTTAGCTTGGTGGTTAATGCAATGTTTCCGATCATTGCAATGGTGATTTATGTAGACACTGCTGTCCCTCAGACCACGCAGCTTGCATGTAGTTTGAATCATTGTCTTTGCGTTCTGTTCATCAGTCGCCTGAGTTGTTGTGTTACGTGTTCTTTTATGTCACTGATAAAAATTTTTTTTTAAAAAGTAGATTTTTTTCGAGTGGCGAAAGGATGGAGCTGTCTCACTCGAGTGTGCAGTCCTGAAGCCTGACTGATGAGGGTCAAGCAGATTGTTTTGTGAGATATAGGAGGACAGTTGGTTAGAGATGGCATGTTCCAGTGTTTTAGAAAGGAATGAAAGATTAAATATCGTTCTGTAGTTTCAAAAATTGTTCAATGTGTGCTTGGTTTTTAAGGTCACTCAATCTAGCTCCACCACCACTTGCTGAGTACATCAATAGAAGAACAGGTACTGTATTTATTAATTTGTACTGTCCCCTTCTTAAATAACCTGAAATGAAAGGAAAGTTCTGGATGTCGGTGGTGTCAAGGGTTGGTTTCTTGAGGAGTGGCTATATTCTGGCAGTCTAGAAGGATGCTGGAACAAGGCCTGAAGTGAGAGGGGAGTTGATAAGGGTGGTGGGAAACGGCAGGATGTCGCTGCAGACGGCCTGGAGGAGTGAGGAGGGGATCGGGTCAAGGGGGCAGGTGGTGGCGTGGTCATACGTGACTATTCTGTTGACATCTTCGGAGGAGAGAGGGATAAAGTGGGTAAACACAGGTGGGATAGGGTGTGGGAGGATGGTGGCAGGGGTAAAAGTGTAGCTGATTTCCTTCAGCTCCTATCAACCTGAAGGTTGCTAGGTTGATAGAACCTCCATCAACACGTCAGCAACACACCGGTTCTCATTATGACAGTTTTGACCTAGGGCTCAATGACACTCCCAGGTGTCCTTGTGGTCACTAGGTTCTGTAATTAGTAGGTCCCCTACTAATTACAGAATTTCCTGTAGGGATAGATTTATACTATATCATCTACAAAGTGTAGTAAACCTAAATGCCCTGATTCATATAAAAGAGACCAAACATATCTCTTCCACTCCCAGGTCACTCTGTGCCCAAACATACAATAATAGGCCTTTCACACATGAACTCTGGATTAACTCCGGAGCTATCAATACTGCATTTATTTAGACAGATCCACAATATCAAAAGAAGAGTGGAAAGCAGAAATAGTTTAGAAAATCAATAGATGTGTATTAACATCATTCACATTAATCACATTAACAGGTTAAGACTAAGGTTCCATTGTAATTTATTTTCTCAGACCCAGGGGGTGCTGCAACTCCATTTTGGGTATGCCTGAAATGTAACGTCTTTCTCCAGAACGAATTCTGATAGGTCCAATATTTTAATTTATCAAACATACTCCTCCCATAACTGCAGTTATGTAGAGAAGATATTTTTTGGGGTTGAGTAAGGTAAAGCCACGAGATGCCGCAGGGAAGCTTGTCCTGTTTTAACTTGAAATGCATTATTTTGTAATAGCACTTTCTTATGGTGGACTGTGTATGACCACACAATGAATAATAAAATAAATAAATGATCAACTTAAGATTAATATTCTCACTGCCATTCTGTACAACTAAACTAAATAAAACAAAAATAGTAAATACTCTGAAGTAATGTCATGCCTCTTTTGCGTGAATTTGAGAATCGAGAGGTATGCATTTGACCTATAGCTCATAGACATGTTGATCACTGCAGTGAACTCTGTCACCTGTCTAAGTATGCACAACTTGTTGGAGCTTGAAGTTGAACGCATGGCTGAGTTAAGAAAAGAAGACTGCCTTCTGTACCGACACATTATGCCAGGTAGTGGTGTTATGAGCTGCGAGAGGCGTGTTCCCACGGCATACATTGGGTTCCCTGCAGCACTTTGTAAGTCTTATACAAAAATGTATTAAAAATGAATTAAATTAAATTATACTAAAATAATCTAAACCTCATTCACTCTCTGTGTATAGGTCAGGCTGCAGGACAACAAGTCTGACAGCCTGCATGAAAACAAGCATAAACGGTCCACCTGTACGACGGCACCCCCTCCCCCGTCAGACAACCCAGTCCTCCACAACAGGGTTACATACAGATGCTAACAGACACAGACCATAGACCATCTGAACAGATACAGACCATCTGACCAGATGGTGGTGTATGAGCCATACACCACCATCTGAAAGACAAATACACAAAATCCATCATAACAATAACAGATAAAGATCATAAAACAGAGAATAGATTTCTTTGTGAGCACTCCAGCTTGTTGTTGTTGGCACGTCATTTTGAATCAAGCACATGAGCAAAACAGCCAAACCTTGAAGTGTCACGGCCCGGGGGCACGGCGGTGCACCTGTTACACCCGGGACACACCTTCTCCAAGCATGCATGCTGGAGTTCCACCTTACAACGATGATGGGAGTGGTGGGACGGGGCGGGG
>JAOPUA010000019.1:11838721-11854223 GCA_027122455.1 Trisopterus luscus | reverse complement strand
TATTTGATTTTATTTAATATTATAAAAATATATATACATATAGCCTATTTATGGGTTTCTTGCGCTGCTTTTTTTTTTGCCTTGCCTTGCCTCCGTGGTCCGGACGAAAGGCTTTGGCGGGCCGTATACGGCCCGGGGGCCGTACGTTCCCCACCCCTGCTCTAGGCACTATAATAATTGAAATGAGGGCCTTTTAAACATACGAGTGTTAAAAATTGCTTATTGCGATGTTAATCTTGGTATCAATATTTCCGCAAGAGGTAAGACGCCCTCACCTCTCTGTGCTCTTTACTGAATCATTCATGTTGGTTCTCTCCTTCTCTGCAGAGACCACCGCGGCGCTCCACTCCCGCGAGTGGCTTTGGCCTGGGGTCTACAAGCTGCAGGTTGAAGTAGCAGATGAGCAGGGCCTGTCCTGCCCTGACTATGAGGAATTTGAGCTGGAGGTCTGCACATGTGGACCATCACAGCAGTGTGAGCCAAAAACAGAAGAACAAATTCAAACAGCCACCTCCGTACAGCTCGGAGGCCCAGCACTCGGACTCCTTCTTTCGGTTATGTGCCTGCTTCTGTGTGAGTGAACCAAGTGCATTTGTCCTATTTATCACCGGTGATTAACTTTCAATGCACAGAAAAAAAGTCTTGAGGCCTGTTTTAACATCGACCCTATCGACGAATGACAATGGTGTGCTGTAGGTCGGGAATATTTTGTTCACAATTATTTCTGACAGACAGACAGAGATTCCCTTAAATGATTATCTCGATACAAAACCACATAAGTTAAATTTATACATTTTTATTAGACATTAAAAACATTAATATTTATTAGAGTTAGTCTCTTTAGAAAAATAAGTCATTACAGCTGGAGATATCTAAAGTTAAGAACATTGCTGGAACATTAACTCATTTAATTGTCTTCTTTGCAGTCGTCCCTATATTGCTCCTGTTCTGCCAGTGTGGCGGCCAAAACTATATCTTCCCGGAACAATTTGCCGACCTACCATTTGACGCAAAAGAGCACCTCATATCTTACCATACAGAGGGAAAAGGCGATGACAATGTGAGCATGTACTTTGAACACATTGCAGCCAAGGAATACTGTAAATACATACAGCACATTTCAATGCACACAGGAAAGGTCATGTAAACCATTACTGTCCTAAACAGGTTTCTTATTTGACTTGTGAACACAGCAATGTGGTAACCCGGTTTCTACCCAGAGCAAAACCTGGTTAACCTGAATCTTATCGTATGTAGAAAAGAGTTTCACATCTCAGCCACGGGTAAATGCATGTAAATACATAAACATAGTTTACACTAGTTGATCTTTGATAGCTCGCAATTCCAGACAATTCCACAGAAGGAAGATGCAATTTTGAATTCCTTGTATCTATAGAATCTATTTTCCTGTTAATTGATAACAAATGTATATGGTAGCATAATAATACTGATATTAAAAATATACACCTCAAATTAATCTTTAGAATGGGTTTGACATTGTTAGGTTACCAGGCACCCAATCGTTCTCATTCTGCTTTAACATTGTGAACATCCACAGTCCAACGGTGTAC
Organism: Trisopterus luscus; assembly: GCA_027122455.1. Taxonomy (NCBI): domain Eukaryota; kingdom Metazoa; phylum Chordata; class Actinopteri; order Gadiformes; family Gadidae; genus Trisopterus; species Trisopterus luscus. The sequence continues at coordinate 11,852,652 of JAOPUA010000019.1, read as the reverse complement.
ACAACGCTGGGCCTCAGCCTTAAAGCAAAACACAAACATACAATCATTAAGAGAATTCAAAAATTTCTGAGAATAAATTGTTTCCCTGTTCTGATTTACTTTTGACCTATCTATCAACTGATACCGGTCTGTTTTGATATCTACAGGAGGTTCCCCTTCAGAGTATCCCAATAATGATGGGCTCACAAATGACTAAAGGGGCCATACAGACACAAGAATTGAATATGGTATCCTCAACAATGACCACATCTCATGAAACAACAAATTACAATGAATCAAGAAATCTCTACACCAACCAGAGTTTGACGGACATGGACAATGCTTTTGGTACCGCGAGTGATCCATTCGACCCTCAATACTCCAGTGCATCATTCAGCAGACACACAATGACAAGGTCACAAAAGCATGCAACAGACATGTATGAAGAAATAGCCCTTCCTGACATTTTCCTTGATGACTACTACTCCCAGGTACTAACAATTGTTGTTCATACAATGGAGTTGTTCTAGTATTGTTATAAAAAAAAAGAGGCAAATAATTTATTTCTACATAATAGAGCTTAGCACAGAGAGAGATACAATGAATTGAAAGGATTAACCTCACCATATTTTCCTTTTGTTCCATTACAGAAAGCGCAATGTGCCCTCCCAATGAAGGACAGTCTCTTGGTATTTGACTATGAGGGCCAGGGCAGCCCTGCCGGGTCCGTGGGCAGTGGCAGCCTTGTGGAATCTGACGATGACCTGCAATTCCTTGATGATCTTGGAGCAAAATTCAAGACCCTGTCTGAGATCTGCATTCCTAAAATGCCCGAGCCACCTGCACCCAAAGTTGAACATGTTTTCAAACAAACGGTTAATCGCACCATTGAGACCCCTATTGTAAAGCCAAAAATCGAGCATGGGAACAAGACCATTGATGTAAAAACAACTACAGTAAACAAAATGTCCTCCACCAGTAATGTTAATATTTCCAAATCATCTAGTAGCACCATAAATACTTCCCAGCAGTCCCTAAAGCACCCGCCCTCGACTAGCTCTAGCTCTCAGATCACCAACGTTAAAAACATTCAGTCTGCCACCCTTTCCCCTCCCGGTCCGATGGTTATGTACCAGCAGCAACCTATATTCTATAGGACCATGCCTATGATGCAGCCTATGCAATACATTCCTGTGGCCCAACACCAGCTTCAGAATATGCTATTTGCTGGGTCCTCTACAGGGTCCATTGGGGCACAGAGTGTATTTGTAGTCAATGGATCACAGAACCCACTCACTGGAATGGTGATGAATGATGTCAAAGGCTCTGCAGGCTCTGCAGGCTCTGCAGGCTCTTCGGTTGTCACATCAAGTGCAGTCAGCCCCACAGTGTTGGGACTACCAGGGAGCCCTGGAAGTCCAAACTGGAATATGATGGCACCAGGGGCTGGTGGGGCCTATACATTTGTAGAGGCTAAGAACAGTTCAAGTGGGGCACAAGGGTTAAGCCCTGTGTCAGCTCAAGGTGCTTTACCCAGAGGTGAATTAGCCGGCCCTACAATGCTGATGCAGGGCAATCCAAACTGGAATATGATGGCACCAGGGGCTGGTGGGGCCTATACACTTGTAGAGGCTAAGAACAGTTCAAGTGGGGCACAAGGGTTAAGCCCTGTGTTAGTCCAGGGTACTTTACCCAGAGGTGAATTAGTCAACCCTACAATGCTGATGCAGGGCAATCCAAACTGGAATATGATGGCACCAGGGGCTGGAGGGACCTATACACTTGTAGAGACTAAGCTCAGTTCAAGTGAGGCACAAGGGTTAAGCCCTGTGTTAGTCCAGGGTACTTTACCCAGAGGTGAATTAGTCAGCCCTACAACGCTGATGCAGGGCAGCCCAAGCTTTAATCTGATCGCACCAGGTTCTGCTATGCTTGGAGATACTCACGTTTGTTCAGGTGAGACACAGGCATCTCACCCAGTGTCATCTCAGGGTACTTTGCCAGGAGGTGGCAACTTGGTAAAAGAGGCTGCTCCCCCTCAGGGGGCAATAAGCAAAGCAGCCAAGGTCGGTGTAAATGGCATTCTGCCAGAACATACCATTAGTACAGCGGGGCAAGTTAATGTTAAAAATAATGTAGGGGTTGATTTGGTTGGGAATATAGGACAGATAATGTTGGAGTCATGTCGGGAAGTTGTGCCTTGCGCTAAGCAGTCAGGGGAAGGGAATCTTTGGGCTGGGGAGTTGCAGATTGCAGAGGCTGAAGTTTGTCTAGCCGACATTAGCCATTCAGTACAAGTAACGTTAATTTCTTCCCAAAATGAGCTGACTGAAAGGCCAGTGGATACGGAAGAATCTGTGCAAACTTTCGAGTCTTCGAACACAAATTTAAAGAACGAAATACCACTCGATAACCCTGTTGATTCCAATATGGAAATCTGTGAACCCCTCGAAGACTCATTAGAATTGAAAGGATTGTCAATATGCGAGCATGAAACACTGAAAGCTGATGATGTGAGTCTTGTGGTAATAGAGTCACCTGAGCATATTACACCCACATCTGTCATGGCCATGTCTGGAGAGTTTAAAGAAAACATTCAGGAATCCCTTTCAGATGTAATAATCCAGGAGAATAATGGTGATCATGGTTGCCCACTAAATGAAACTGTGTCCAACCAACAGATAAACCAAACACCTGAGGAGCCATATGATCATTTAACAATTATACAAAGTCCAATCACCGAAGAAGAGTTGATGGGAATCCCCAAAGAAGAACCAGAGCTCTTGGTACCCTATCAGAATCTCTCAGAAGGTGCATCTATTGTTGCAGAAGTATCCCCAATAGAAGTTTCCTTTGATTTGGCTGACATGGCAGATAGCGCATTACTGCTTACTCCAGAAGATGAATTGGGTTTGCCTGGAAAGTACCAAGAAGTATTACAGTATCAAGAAGCTGATGAACATGTAGCAACTAGTGAAGCTAATGAGCTCATCCCTCCAAATTCAAATGATTCCACAGCCTGTCCTGAGTACTCAGCTATATTGGCAGAGGAGTCTGTTTGCATTGAATGTGCAGATGATGAATCAGAAGGATTTGAGAATGATCCGAAGAGCAGACAAATTGTTGAGGATATTAACGAAATCCAAGCTTCAGCTCTTACAACAAATGAAAAACAGGAACCTGTTCTTTACACAGATGAGGGGGTAAACATTGAAGACAAAGCAATCATTGCGACTCCCTTAAACCAGATAGACACAGATACCGAAAAGGATTCCCAGGTGGCTAGTGACAGTGAGGAGAATGCAATGCCTGAATTGCAGTTGGATCAAAGTTTAGAAGACAATACGTGCAAAGGTCATGCAATAGAGTATTTGGATGAGGTAAATGCAGAGGCAACATCACTGCAAAATGTGGCTCAGTTAAATACTATCTCAGATGGTCAAATAGAAGATTGTGACAGTGATTGCATGTTAGAATCAGCTCCAATAACAGCTGATGAAAGCCTTGAAGAAGAAGGGAAGGGATCCCTCAATGACATGTCAACATTAGAACAATATCAGCACACTGTGGAAGACATTAGTGGTAGTTGCCCAGAGAAGACTATCTTAGAGTTGAATATGGCACAAAACGTTGTGCTGAAACCCCATGTGCACTTATCAATTGATGAGGAGGAAGAAGGCGGTCCGACGCTGAAGCTTGACTCCCCAGTTCCCCCAACAGGCTCAGATATCCAAGAAAATGACACTGAAATTAATGGTCAGGTAGAAGATTACAACATGCTGGCAGAGAAGCTTGATAGTGATGCCGTTGAATATCAGGAATCACCAAAAGAATTATCTCAATCACCAGGTTGTGAGGCATTGATGAATTTGGATCAGGTAGGAGGTGAGGACGTCATATGTTTGGAAGATGAAGTAGAATTTTCTGATGATGAGCATCTAATTGTTCCAAAGGTTCCAAATGACAATCAAAGAGGAGAACCTAATCTTGGTGTGGTATCTGGCAATTATTCTGAGGGACAAGAGATAATTTGCGAAGTAGACCAAAACCCAGCTATAGATGACACGTAGCTGACATTTCGAAAGATTGCCCACAGACATGAGGACAGATTTTGACTTTGACTAAGTATGAGCAGATATCTTGCTACCTGTCCAGCAAACACAGAAGCACTCAAATATGATTTGTCGATCAGCTTTAAGGATGAACAAAATGTATGTTCAACTATTCAGTGCTTTCCCTTTCTCTAGCAATATATAAGACAAATACAATGTGGAGTTGGAGTAGGTGGTGTGGGTGTATTGTAACTTTTATTCTGCATTCATATAATCAATGATTTGCTGGTAAAGTGTGAAGTGTATTGAGTACCAGAGCATATCTTTCAGTAATTTCATTCAAATTCATTCAAATGTATTTTAAGGGATTTTTTCTATCTTTGTTTTTGTATAGAATGCGGTGACCTTATGTGTCTTGGCTTGATGTTCCTTTTGTGAAGCATTGTAACTTTGTATTGAAACAAGTGCTTTCAATAAAAAAAAAAAAAAATGTTACACCTCGGTCTGGTAATTATGCAATTGTTTGTGTTCTCGTCAAAATTAATTACAGACTAAATGACTCACAATAAATCACAAAGTGTTTTTTTTTTTTTTTTTCATTGCTTTCATTGTTGATACAACACCTCAAGCTATTCTCACAGCCACTGAAGATCGTTTGTCCCTGAGGGCTGTGATGTCGTTACTTTTGGTTCAGGTCTGTCACGCATAACTATCTGCTTCAACAACAAAGTGCGTCAAGGGGAGTGGCGAAAAACAAAGGATTCTGTCTTCAGAACTGGTTTTTCGGCGTGGTTTAGACATTAAAAGGTCACTAAATCATCAACAATTACGCATACATAATTTAATTTGGCAGTAGCAGTGTCTGCTTTTGTGGATCGCTTCTATAGTCAGTGGATAAAACCCATAAATTAATTGTAAAAGTTGCAAATAAATTATTATCTATTACCAAGTAGACATTAATATATTATTATTATTATTATTTTTGTCTCTATACCTACATTTCGTACCTTCCCCATATTTCATAACTCGCATACATGAACCAAATGGAAAGGTCCAGGCTTAAGTAAATCATTGGTGACTTCAACAGAATTGTACGGCAATCTAGGTCACACAAAAACCCTTTTTAACCTGAACTTGTAACAATCGATTGAACACAACTTATCTTAAAATATTTGCAGGCATCATTCATAATGTAGTAGCTTCAGTTTCTTAATAGGTAACTATACCCTTATCTAACCAAGGCCATAAATCGTTTGTTAGCAAGGCACTGGCAGTAGGTGGAACACAACCATTAAAACACCACAGTGACAGGACAGTCTCGGCTTATTGTTTTCATCTGCTTGTATAAAGTCAAAGACTGAAATAAACACTGCAGGATAAGTGACAAATTGGTGAGGACTGGAGGTCCAGGGTGGAGGAAGGTGTGCGCGGTGGGTCCATTGCCAGCTACTTCCCTCCATAACCAAAGCATTATTCAGTTTTTATATGATAATACAGACACAAATAAATGCTGTTACCTTCAATTGTTTATTGAAATAAAGCATATTTCAAACATACAATAACATATTTAGGTAATGATAAATGCAGATTGTTCAATATATTACGTTATATGATATGGTTTAGCTATAAACTGCATTTATATGCTTAGGTGCTTTTCTTTGTGTTACTTTAAGTATCCAATATAATGTGCTAATTTTATTTAAGCAATGTTGAACCCACTGTATTTATATATGTCTGTGTAACACCCGTGCAGGTATCTGGGTAGGGTATTTCTCACTGATTTCTACAGAGTTACTGGGTAACTGGGGGCGGGGGTTGAGCATGGGTACCTGGATAGAAAGCGTGGTGGTGTGGGAGCGTGTGTGTTTTCCATCTGGTGACTTCAGTAGCAGTGAGATGATGAGGCCACTGCTCTGGCTGCTTTTAGCCTCTACTGCCCTTCCCTGTGACACGGCCCCTGTGGTAAGAGTCTTTTTTGTTAGAAAAAAGCGTTAGTTATTATAATAAAAACAATAATTACTATTATTTGTTATTATTATTTTATTATAATAATATATATGCTTGGTACGGAATAACACGTGTTTATTTTTGTTACATTTCTTTCCATTTTATATTTCAGTCATTTTCCAACATGATTCAAACAGAGTCTCATCACAGTGGGCTAAATAACTTAGTGCAAAATAAAAACAAAATATAAATACTTATAAACCATGTCAAGCGTATAATATAATAACATCTGATGGTGTGTATATATCTCAATGTCACCCTGATCCACTTTCAAGCTAAATATGAAGTGTTCTGGATTCAGTCCATTGTTGGAGAAACATGCAGATGGTGTTGACATACCAACATTAAAAATATAGCAGTGTAGAATGCATCTTCTTAATGAGTGCAACATCATATAATATAGGCAGTCAAGATCTATACACTTGAGAATGTTAATGTTAAGACATAGAGGTCAGTTATTTTGAGCATTTATCTTTAATCCTCTTTAACATCATGTATCTTCTACAAGAGAATACATTTAGATCAGGGCAACAAGTAAAGAGGTTGGCTTAACATAAATGAAATGTAATGAAACCCCGGTTTCATAGAGTCCTTAACCCTTATCAAGAGCATAGTGACTCTTGAGTGCTACTCACCGTTTGTGGTTTCCCTTATTGCAGAGGAACTCGTTTTGAGTTAAGCACCAGCCTGAAGGCTTTTGCTTGTCACTGCACAACACATGACGCATCCAATGGAAGAACTCAATCAGTAGATTTAACTGATCTTTACAATTACATTAATAAAAGGCTCAATAAAGTTGGATTGGTTCCTAAAATGTCCTGCTAAATAGCACATTGTGTCCCAGTTTGAGAACCGCTGCACTAAAGATGTGTATGCTTAAAGAAATTCTTGATCAATGGACTGTCAATGGATAATGCAATTATGTTATGTTTAGTAAAACAAAACAAAAAGACAAGTAAACGGGTGTAAATGCTTTCCAAAGGTACAGTATGAGCTGTTTTGTTTGGTGCACCAGGATAAGCATGGAGAGTCAGATACCAAGTGCCCTCTCATGGTGAAGATTCTGGATGCAGTCAAAGGCCTTCCAGCGGCCTCTGTGGCTCTCAAGTTGTCAAAGAAAGGCACAGATGGCGTGTGGGCACATGTTGCCAATGGGTAGGCATTAAAATACTGATTGTCCTACTTTAGTCTGTTGCTGTCTAGAGGTAACACAGAATGGCTTTATGCATTTAGGCTTATACTTTATAAATCATATCGATGTATTTGTGAATGAATGAATAATATAATATAGTTTTTTTTATCAAAATGTACAATTTATAGACATACAGGAGATGAGGATACAAGTCCATATCCACTCGAACATCCCACTTAAAAAACTGTTTCGTCCCACTGTGAGTGTGGACACTAAAAGCCCAACACGTTCTTCCATCCACATTAATTCCATACAAGATGCATTGCAGTTTATGCATAGTTATGTGTGTGTTACAGGTGTCATGTCTACTTAGAGTCTCTTTATATAGCTCAATGTTGTCTTCTGCTGTACTGTTTTATTTTTCTGTTTAGAGCCAAACTCAAGCTAGTTCCACCAGCCTTGGCTCTGTGGTCATTTTGTTTTTAAATTCCACGTTTTAATTGAATGGAGGTTAAAAGTAAATTTTAAGAGTTTATTTAGATTATATAGATTGCATTTATTTGGCTAATAATCATTACAAAGTAATTCATGTCATTTAAATATATAAAGTATGATTCACAGATTTGTCATCCACATTTAACATTGACAATTAAGTGCCTTGATTATTATTAACTTGTAAATGATGGGAAGCTTTTAGTTGTTTCCCCTTGATAGCTTCTTTCTATGGAAGTATGGAAGAAAAATAAACAATCATATAAAGTACAAGATTTTAAAATACAAGATATTGATCTAGACATGTTTTTGAAGAGTGACAGACGAAACCGGGGAGGTTCATAATCTCATCACGGATCAGGAGTTCCATGCCGGTGTGTATCGTGTTGACTTTGACACCAAAACCTACTGGAAGGCCCAGGGCGCAACACCCTTTCATGAAATGGCAGAAGTAAGTATGACTAATCAAGGTTAACAGGGTATTCAACAATACAAAAAAATAAAACCGATGTGTATCATCAAGCACATCTTTATACTCCCCACACATGGCAGATATTCTAAATAATTGTATATATGTTTGCAAAAATATTGCTCAATAAACCAGTTGCACTCACTGAAGACTCACATGCTCACTGAATTATGACCAGCTGCTTCTGGCCTGATCTGCTGGTCGCTGGCCAGCAGATGACGCTTGGCCTGAAGTTTATTACCCCGAGCGTTTTGTACCGAAGAGTTCAAAGCACACTTGTTGACGATCGACTTTTATGCATCAATTTACAACAAAGAACACTCTGACAGAAGATGTACTTTTCTAATCCCACATGCATCAGAAATGGGAAAACAAAAAAGTATCTGCACAGATAATCTAACCGTTGTGATGCGAGTGACCTCATATGTGCCTAAAGCTTTGTTACAGGAAATGGAAATTGAGAGAGGGCAATCTAGATATTACACAATGTATACATAAATAAGGTAGGCTGTGGTCAGTGAACTATCAGAAGAAACATGTTTGCAGTACAACTTTGTTGACAATACTCATGTAATACCGTTGTCCCCTAGCAGAATGGGAAACAAGTTCACAGAACAGCAGGCCAAAAGTCACTTGCTAGATGAGTTCCCTAACTGAAGTATGGGGCTTTCTTACCTGTCTTGGTTTCTCTGTGTTCAGGTGGTGTTTGAGGCTCATGGGGAGGGTCACCTCCACTACACCTTGGCCCTGCTCCTGAGTCCATACTCCTTCACCACCACGGCCGTCGTCAGCACACATCAGTGACCACTAACAGAAAAAAGGAGTGCTAGTAATGTTTGATAGCAGTTCGAGACACCTTCAAATGAAAGCTGTAAATGGTATTGATTGTTTAAATAAAACTTCACATACCAAAATTAAGCAGCAATCATTTTAAATTAATTCCCAAAGATATACATTAGTTGATTACAATGACTAAACTTAATTTGTAATAATTTGTCATAAATAAAAAATAATTTACAGTGGGTTTGACTACAGCTTACGGCAATGGCTTAGGGTAAAAGTTTCTGCTTATTAACATGAAAGTATTTTGAAGGATCTAATTTGTTGAATTTTGGGGTACATTATATGTGTAAGCAAAATAATCATGCTCATTTTCGACATCTAATTCAAGGGCCTATATTGCATTCGCTGTTACACTGTGAACTTAGTGGTTAAGATAAGATAATGAGACCATAGCTTTGTGCATTGCTGCCATCTAAAGGAAGATTTGTCAATCATAATTGTTAAATCAAAAAATGTCAACGACAGTTTACAGAAACATTATACATTGCCTTTTACTTGAAATTTTAAATAGCCAATTAATAGGGATGCTTCTATAGTGGACTGTTAAAAATGTAGGTAAACTAAAATGTGGATTGAACAGATTCAATCCAGTTATAAAAGTTAACAAAGAATGTGTTGTACAGAATAGCATACATTGGTTAACTGTAATGAAATGTTAATTGAAATGCAACCGGGCTGAATTAAAACTAATCAACGATGGTGCTCCTCGAAAACCACACATAAAAGGTCTGGGGCTGATTAATAAGAGGTACACACCTGAGGATACACCACTATGGATGGATTCCCGTATAAATGATGGCCACGCATTCATTTAAAATAAAGTTGTGCTGGCCATAGCGCATGCGCCGATAAGTCCCCGGCAACCGCGCCTGCGTGACGAGCACCTGTCTTAACTCGGCAACGTGAACGCAACACCAATGCCGAACGGGGTTGTATAGCATTATTGTGTAATTCCAAATATGGTATTGTATTAGGGTAAATCACAAAGTTTGCTATATAGGGTAAATATTGTGGGGGCAGCACAGAAGGATAGAAAATTCCGTTTTGCGTAATCACAACTCTCGTGCCCCATACACCGCTCGACGACGAGAGTTGCCTTCATTTCAAATTACAGTCTATGATTTCAACGCACGCCTCGTTAGGCTGGAACGCAGCGCACCCAACACACATGCATGTCACTCTCAGTAATGGTGCGACACAAAGGACACAACAAGCTAAACGAACAACACTCTAACCCATTAATCCCACTTCAATAAACACCCTAAAAAACCCTCCCAACAGATATAACGGGAACGTCTATTCCTGCATTGCAAATTCCCCATGTTCCCTTGCGCAGGACCAGGAGAATAAGCGTCCACGGTTGTGGTCGCCACTATATGCTATATGTTATATTATGTTAAATACTTTAATTTAAAAAAAGAAGAAGGAATGGGCTTGATATCTACTGGAAGAAAACAAAACCATGTCTACTGTTCCTGGCAGCAATGTTATGAGTGGAAGCATGCACATGTATTTATTTCTTCAGTATTATACAATCTTGCACCCTATGAAATAGTAACATGGAATTATGCAGCTCAGTGCAGAAACTTCCCACTTGAACATGAACGCGCATGTCCCATGGTTGTACCAAGGCGTTGTTCTCTAAGTTGGTCGTTTGTCATAATTTGGGGTAGCGAACATTGTTTTTGGTTTGCCGAAGCTGTGTTCTAATGTATATCTGATCTGTGAATTGGAAACAACGACTACGACTACTGACAAATTATGAAGTACTAAGTATTTCTACGATACTTCCGATAGCACTTGAAGGCAGCATAATGCCAAGCGTCAGCAGCATCATAATCCCACTTCCACGAAGCACACACCGTTACCGCTGAGTGTGATGCCTTTGTGAAGGATGCATGAAGCCTATGCTGAAGAAGTCCTGCAGTTAGCAGCGAAGACTGCGTCCCCGAGAGCTCTCTGCAGTCTGAAGCTCATCTGCATCCGTGTGGCTAGTCGACATGTGGCTGACATTGACATGGATGCTCTCATAGGTAGGCTATTCGTCACTGACTGTTAGTATGCTGTCATCACCAGTGTCATTCCTTTGCATGATTACTCAGTGTACAGATGAGTGATGAAGACTTTTTTGAATCACGAGGTCCTGATGGTGATCACAACCAGCAAGCGTCAACAAAGACCTAGACAGAGTGGAAGTCGATTACTCGTTTTTAAAAGACACTACGATACAAAGACACTGAAGTGGTGTCTCCAGAACATCTTGAATGGGGTGGTCGTGGTTAATGACAACTCTAATGAGTCTTGGGATATTACCGGTGCCAGCCAGAGAATAGAATAATAGACACGCTAACTCTCAAATAGTTTGGCGTTCCTGTTTAACAGGTATTACGGTAACAGTGTTCCGCTGCAACCATGGGACGGTAAAAAGCACTTGTATATGAATTTCATAACCTGATGAGAGACTAAGGGAAATACAATTTGTCTTTGTCCAATGTTTACATCAGATAATACACCCCCTGAAAGGGAGATTTTAATATTTAACAAAGCTCAAGAAGTAGCTGCGCATCTTACTCAATTATGACATTCATGTTTATTTTCATATTGAAGGATTTCTTGTTTATGAAGTAATTTGGGATCAAAATGCAAGATGGGCAGAGCTGACCGTAGATTTTGAGCCGGGTTTGCATTATTGATGTACCATCAGTGGTTGCTTTTTGTTAACATACCATGTGCGAAGATACAAACCTTCCTGAAATCAATAGTTAAATATCAAAAAGTATAAAATTGTGTCGACCAAATTGATGGGGAATCTACTCGTCCATCACAGGGCTCCCTGCGTCTCTGATAAAGGACCTCCTGCCTCATCTGAGTATATATGACCTCATTAGGCTCCAGCCAGCCCTGAATCAAAGAGGTACGTGCTACTGTTGAGCTTGATCTGGCTGGTACACACATTGGCACCTCCTCGCCCCCACACTAGTCCCAGGCATGCCCTGAAGTCTCCTCTCACAGATCACTGGAAAAAAAAGTATTTTTATGTGTTATGTTATGTGTTTATGTGGCTCGTCCAGTGGCTTGAGATAAACTTTTGTACACTTTTAAATAAAAACAAAGTTGTTTTTTTAACCTACCTGTGTAATTGCAAAATCAAATTTAAAAGGGATTGTACATGGTCGTTTGGGAACCATTTGCATTAAAAAAGTATAATATAAATATGTTTGTGACTAATATTTTAATTCCATTGTACTTTTTTATAAGGCCCAATGCATTTGTGTTTACTGACTAAATAACTGTCTGTATCTGTGTCAATTGTAGGAATATCTACTCAATCAGCCTGGGTTCTGATACTACAAGACATTAAGGGTGCCCACCGTGTAAGTCTGAATCATTAAAAAAAAAAAACATAGTTTGTAAAGTAAGACCTGGCCAATCCCACATTTATCTCAATCTGTTATCTTTTGCTTTCCAGGTTCTAGACTTGCATTCAGAAGATGGAAGTAAGCAGGAAGCCATGGATACCTGTTTTCAGTTAATGTTCTATGGCTTCAAGTACAAAGGGGTTGCCAAACAAATCTTTAACGTCAATATCACCACCTTGTTCTTGGTCATGGCCAAGTACATTAAACGGTTCTACCTTAGACCATCCCAATTCCTCCAAACATTTGCCAAAGAGCAGAGAGCTCTATTGACGATTTTAGAGGGCAGTGTAGGCATTGTAGATGTTAAACACCACAAAGATTTGTTGAAAACTGAATCGCAGTTTGCATTATATGTCCTGCATCGGCTCCTGGACCACGGGCAGGCCAAAGAGCTAATCATATATGGCCTGGATCCAGCCATGCTCAACTGGATTCTTCAGGACCGGGGATCTCAGCATGCAGCGCAGCAGCTGACCTCTGTTCCCCGGTCAAGCTTAGTTGCGAACCCAACAGCTGCAGCTGACAATCATGAGAAATGCACTGAAGGAGATCTGGAAATCGAGGAAGACGCTTCGCCGTGCAAACGCCCAAAGTTGGACGACACATTCCAGGAACGGGAGGCGGAACCTCAGCAGTCCCCTGTGGAGCCGGAGCTGCTCTGTCGAGCCTTCGCTCTCTACGGCAGCTGTCTGACGGGCTCGTGTCCCCGTGGACAGATCTGCTCCTTGCAGATACGAGAGTGTGGAAGGAGCACGCTCTGTGTGCTCGTTCCTTTTCTACCCACATGGCTGTGCCTCCGGTCTCTGACCATACAAAGCTGCTGTAAGTAGGAGGAAGCACGTGTTGTTTGCGTGAACTGGACTGAATGCACTGATAAAACTTGTCTCTCACTATGCTGTCGTTAGTCTACATTGTAGGCACAGTCTATCAGTCGATGTCAAGAGTAAGTTTAAACTTCTCCTTGAACAGTAGACGTATGGTCAGGGAACATCTGAACACATCCCTAATTTGGCTGTTATTATAATTTGCATCGATTATGAAATACATGTAATTCATGAATAAAAATGGTGTATGCTGTTTTAATGGTAATGCACAGGGATCTTCAGGGTGTCTGAGGTGCAGTCGTTGGCCAAATCTCTCAAACAACTGTGGCAGACATCCAGGAGCTCCCTGGTGGACCTGGGCGTGGCTGTCCTGCCTCAGACCGCCCTCATGGAGCTGTTGCTGGACGCCTGCCCTGGCCTGCACTCCCTCTCCCTGGAGATCCATCCGCTGGATGTGGACCCCGGACCACATGGATCTGGGGTGACCCATGAGCCCACTGACCTCCAAGGTGCTCAGAGTATAAACGAGATATATATTTAGTGGTCCCAGGCAGGAAATTAAGGTTAAATGTTTCAGAAAATAGTAAAGTTAAGTAAAGTTTTACTTGTAAAACACTAAACTGACATTTTTCAAACTATTTGAACAGAGTTGTCTCTCAGGAAGCTGTCTGTGAAAGTCCCCCAAGTGATGGCAGATATGCACAGCATCACAGC
>JAOPUA010000019.1:11788006-11801763 GCA_027122455.1 Trisopterus luscus | reverse complement strand
CCACCCCACCCCACCCAACCACGTGCGCCTGTACGATGGAGACCTGTACGATGGAGACCTGTACGATGGAGACCTGTACGATGGAGACCTGTACGATGGAGACCTGTACGGTCAGACCTGTACGATGGAGACCTGTACGATGGAGACCTGTACGGTCAGACCTGTACGGTGAGACCAGTACGGTGAGACCAGAGACCTGTACGGTGAGACCAGTACGGTGAGACCAGTACGGTGAGACCAGAGACCTGTACGGTGAGACCAGTACGGTGAGACCAGAGACCTGTACGGTCAGACCTGTACGGTGAGACCTGTACGGTGAGACCAGTACGGTCAGACCTGTACGGTGAGACCAGTACGGCGGGGACCTGTACGGCGGCTGCACTGACTTGTGTGAACGCGGACGCTGCACTGGGAGCAGCTGACGAGCAGGCTGGTGCCGTCGTCGTGGAGATGGGGCGTGGGCGTCTGCTCCTCCGACTCGGCGTCCTCCTCGGTGATGGTGGTGAAGCACGCCTCGGGGATCAGCGGCTTGGTGCGCATGCGGCCGCCGGACGCCATGACGGGGCTCTCCCCGCTGCCCGCACACTCCGTCTGCAGAGGAGGAGGAGGAGGAGGAAGCGAGGCCCGCCCCAGGCTGTTAGACTGATCGGCCAGGGGCTGGAATTGGCAGATATTCACGTAATCGGCCACGACTTCACAACACGTCACCGCGTCGCGTGCGGCCCCTGTGTGTCCCCAGAGGGGGGGAGGGCTCACCCTCTGGTAGGTCCTGAACAGCGTGCAGACCGAGCAGTAGGGCGGCTGCAGGCCCATGCGGCGGTTGTACTCCCTCTCCTTCTTCATGTTGGGAGGTCTGTTCTGCCACAGCTGGGCCAAGGGTTTGGTCCAGCTCTCCCCCACGTCGTGGCCTTCGTCCTCCAGGGGCATGTCCTCGGCCACCTCTGAAACCCGTCGGTCAGAGTGGAGAGATCAGCACAGGGACGACCAGGTGGCAAAGAGCCACGGGTCAAATCTGCACTGTAGGACTTTCTACAGCGGCTATTTAGTCAACATAACTAGAACGCAGATATCCACGAGTCAGTTTTCCTATGTTAATCATCTTATTCTATTCTCATTTTGTATTGTGTCCAGTCATACCCTCGTCACTGATGCCGTCCTTAATGAGTGGATGGTGTCGGGGCAGCTTTCCCAGGTGGCTTTCATACTCTTCATCTGTGGCCATCTCATCCGCGTCCTGCAGGAGAAGGTCCTGGTCAGTAGTGTGAGTGCGGTGAACCGTGATCTACTCCTCACCACATCTAGTGGGTAACCAACAGCTGACCTGCAACTCCCCCAAACCCCACTGGCTAAACCAAGATATTCATCACCAGTGAGCCTGAGAGATGTACTCAAATTTCACCGCACACCGAAGACAAGGACGAAGTTTTGATCAAATATGAGACAATCAATGGTTTCCTCTAATGACCACGAAAGATTGTGCTGGCCAGGTAACAATTTATCAGATCAGTTCAGAGCTGCTAGTCTTTTAAAGGTTTTGATGTTTTGTCATTAAGGAGTGGGTAGGTGTAGCCTACCAGGCTGCCCTGCCTTCATTACACATTGGTCCAGGGAAGTTAACTGATCTGGGCCTAAGAAGAGTTTTGTCCTAACAATCCACAGCTTACCCCCCAACCATATCCTGCTGCCATTAGTTACATTTGTTCACTACACTGAACAAACAAACACAGAATGGACCCCAACGCATTTCTACCACCGGATAAGTCTAACCATAGATCATTCGAGACATGCCATTCTTCCCCCTCTTCCATTCATTCTTGAGATGCACACTGTCCCACATTACACACTGTCCATAAAATAGTCATATATATAAATAAGAGAGAGCGAGAGAGAGAGCGAGCAAGAGATTAAGCATTGAATACAGCTACTTGCTACTTTTGGTTGAGTATGGTTCTAGGTTCTAGTATGGTCAATAAAGTTAGGGTTTAGTCTGGTCAATCAGACGTTTTGAGCAAAAGCGTCTAGAACCGAGGAAGGACGCGTTACCCCCTTGGTTCCAAACCACACAGACTTAACCTTCTAGCGTGCATCAAAATCAACCCCGGCCCAGATGGAGGTCAACACATGAACACCATGGCCTTACGCTACACGTGTCCGAGAAGCTTAACCCTCTCTCATACGCAGTATTCAAAATCTACTGGTGGGAGGGTGGGAGGGTGGGAAGGAGGGAGGGAGGGACGGAGGGACAGACAGACAGACACGTATTCAGTTGGTTGCAATCTGCAACCTCTCCACTAGATGCCACTGTATTCTACATACCTTTATGTTTACTCCTAATTTTCTTTCATGTACATCACCCCCCCTTTATGTGTTAATACATTGAAATCAAATGAACAGGAATCCTCAAGCTTCATAGATCATATAAATCACTGACTTGGAGAGAGAGCTTCATAGATGAAGTGGCTAGGTTAATTCATCTTTATAGTATAATCCAAAACCTAAAATGGGTTATTTTCCTTCTCATGGAAGTGGTGCCTCATTAGGGTAGTAAAACAATCAAAGTTACATTCAGATCAGTCTAATCCACTTAGATTGCTCGTTCCAATATAAAAAGGGAGCAGACTGCAGCGATCTAATAGGCACAAACCTTGTGATCTGCTTGCATGTACAAAATAATAGCGAGGACGGTTTACCGTCTGGATCAGCATTAGTACACACAGAGCAAAGTACCGACGCTGTCGCTGCTCACCCCTTTCTCCGCTGCGTCCGTCTCCGTGTCCGTGCTGTAGTTCATGCCCTCCTCCTTCTCCCTGGCCTGGGCCTCGTCGTCCCCGTAGTCCCCCTTGGCGTAGCTGTGGACGTGGAGGACGTCGGCCGGGCTCAGGGCCATCTGGAAGTGCCTGGGAGGCGGGCTGGAGCCCCCTGCGAGCTGGGGGTCCTCGTCCGGCGCCTCAGACTTCACCGCCGCGGCGAGCGCTCCGGCCTCCTGGTGGTTCTCCGGGGATTTGTTGGGGTCTAGGACGCCGTTGTTGCTGTCGTTCTTCCCGGGACTTCTTCTTCTGGCTGATTTTTTGGCGTGGGCTTTAGACTGCGCTTTGGGCTTGGATTTGACGCCCTTGTCCTTACGACCCTGGATGTCTGCGGGAGGACAGAGACGGTGTCCGGTTAGATCAGCCTCAATGTTCACAAGCATGTCTCCGGCTCATAAACACATTTTCAATGCAGCACACAAAAGGTATTTCTATTTTAGAATCAATATTAAGTAAATACTTCCCATTTTTACATACTAATATGCATCAAGAGGACCAATATGAACCATATATTTTAGACCGACCCTCTAAAGATGAAATAACAGACAAAAATGTGGCATTATGCATTTATACATTTGAAGCACATGTTTGGTAATTCTCGTACAATAGATAACAACAGAATATGCCCCCATATTAGACAAATATAAGTGTAAAATGTGCTGTACCTTTATCTGGTTTCTCCTCCTTGGATGCTTTGACCGTCTCTACCTCACCCTCTCTCTTGTCCTCTTCCATCAGTGGAGAGCTTCCATCCTCAGCCACTACCAAGTCCACGTAGAAACGCTTTGTCCCCTGCTTGGCACTGAAGCAAAAAAACAATTAGTGCCAGCATATTAAGGTGTTTGTTCAGAGAGAACATACAGTACATATGTAGCGTACGTACATGTCTTTCGATCACAACTGAACTCATGCATTGAAAGGAAGAATTAAATGGTTATTGTCGTCCTTTGGGTATAAGCTATGTGATTGAAAACCACAACAAACAGACAGACAGACGTGGTAGATAGGCAACACATGGGGATCTATATCTAAAAAAATAATAACTTTACTGGAAGTTGCGATTCCAATAAAATAACGGTTAATGTTTCAGACATAAATTAAATCACTCCTTAAAAAAAAAAAGAGCTATGGCATAGTTTCAAAATTCACTAAACAAAAGAATATACATATATTTTTTTTTAACCAGTGGCCACTCAAAGCGCTTTTCAACTATTGCCTAACATTCACTCAAGCATACACACATTCACACACTAACAGCGGTTTTAACAATGCAAACGCCTCCCGTGAGTATGAAAACCAACCTTTTGTCCTCTGGGATGGTGCTTGTAGCTTCTTGAAGGTCACTGGCGGTTGTGTCTAGCAGCTGGAGGGTCTCGTGTCCCGGGATGAACTCTGCGGCCTCGGGGGTTGGTTTGGAGTGGTCGATCGGCGCGTTGTCTTTCCCGGCCAACCACTGTTCGTAGCGCTCCGGTTGATACTTGCGCACAAAGACGTCCATCGATATCTTCACCATGTCTTGACTACAGGAGCACTGAAAGGTAAATTAAAAAACAATAGGACATACTTTCACTATAAAATTTGTAATGCATGATCATTTTTTTGGCTAGTTGATGACAATAGCACAGATGCATGACCAGTCTAACTGTGTCCATGTTTGTGAATCCTTGAGAAAAGGTTACGGGTGGCCGTTGTAACTTGTGTTATTCGACAATCAACCTTGCAATTAACTAGAAAGGTTGACGCAGCCTTGCTGCTGTACACGTTTAAATCAGTTTAATTAATTATATTTCTTATCTTGTTTATTAAAAATCTAGTTAATTGGGGTACCTGAGGTAACCTGTGGAAAGTCTGGCTGGTTTAGTGCCAGCCTGTTCCTGTCAATGTTGACCTATATTAATTATCACGAGACGTTGATATTAGTCGGCTATTATATAAAAGCACGATCACACTGATGAATGAGACTATGTATACAAGACCTGCTTTGCTAATCAATTTTGATATAAATGGAATAGGAGCATGGCGCCTGATTCCTGCACCCTGAATATTCAGTGTGGCTGGCTGCAATCAACCCCAGAGTAAAGTTGTGCTGGGACTGGGTGGGAAGTGAACAGTACCAGGGTTGCTTGTTTGCCGTAATCAATCCACCGCTGTGTGGCAAAGTTGGTCGACTCTGCACAGTTGAACCCATGATTGAAACCAGCGTGATAAGCAAACGGGAAGGTCACGATAAACTGCCCAGCCTCTTGCGTAACCTAAACATCACACATGGACCATTTAAATACAAATAACACAAAAATGAATGTCAATTAGTATAAATGTTGAACATTTGTTCATAATAGACGACAAGCTCACCTTCTCAAAAGGTATGCCATATTTTTTCAGGATGGATGGTGAGATAAGGGTCATTTTGTGTCGCAAAAAAGCTTCGCAGCTCTGAGCACTTCCTGGAAAAAACCCTGTAAAAAAACAAAAGATTATCAATATTTTTGCATCTTATTTTTTATTAATTAAACTATTTACGAAGACTTGAAATCAGATTTTTTTTGTTGGACAGTCTCGATGAAGTGGCCGGTGCTGACAAATATAACAACACAAAAATTGACCACTTAGACTATTAGCCAATTATTAAACCAAATTGACCCATTGTCGTAACAGTACCCTTGGTAACTAAAATAAACAATGAAAGTGTTGTATATACAAACCCTTTGCAAGCCGCTCTAGACGTTTGCCATGTTCTGGAGGCACAACATACCTGTGAGCGGTGAAGAACCACAGATATTTCAGAAATACACCAACATCCTCTAACACTATAAATATATTAAACATGTTAATCAATAGTCAATTTTCAATAGTTGACTGATCAAGATTGACAAGTAAGCTATACACCAACACATATGCAGGTTGGATTCATCAAATGCAATGTTTACGTGGTGGCGAAGACGAATCGGAGGTGAAGGTTAAATGTAGACTTTACCAAGATTTGGGCTCTCCAAAATGGAGATAGTTTATGCTGTAGAGATCCATGTCCTCTGTGTGCCAGGCAAATGTACTCTTCCACATCCCAAAGTAGAGGTATGGTGTATTGACTCCCTTGATCTTGATCCCACTCTCATGTTCAACCGTGTCTAGGATTGTGTTCAAATGGCCAATGTTCCACTCGCTTACATCCTTGATAGAAAAGGATAAGAGAAGGAAAGAAAGGTGATTGGCTAGGTTAGCAGTGCATGTGTTAGACAACCAAATGTACTTTTACTAAGTACACTACCCAAGAAGGATACTATCTGAGATGGACATTTTACATTCATACACCAGCCAGCAAAATAAACTTACTTTAAGAGGTAGGCAGAATATTTGTAGGTAGTCCATCTTATCTTTTTTCTTGTCATCTTTTTTATTGAATGATATTTATTGAATTCATGATTACCATAACCTTGTTCCAACTATATCTTGTGTCATCTTAAGTGTTATTCAAAAAGCCAATATCATTATCAAGATACAAATGCTTATAAGGCATCATGAAATGCCATACCAGACTCCAACAATACATTCAACCACAAACGTAAATGATGCGTTCACTTACCAGGTCGTACAGTGTCCCAGATACATCGGCTCCATAGAGTGGAGGATTAAAAGTCAGATTCTTCCAGAACTTCCTCTCCAGTTCCTCAAAGTCCACATACCGAGGATTACAAAACCTAGAAGGAAAGACAACGTTTGACTTGTTATCCCAAAACAAACACAACGCCTCTAAAAAGAAGTTAACAGTTAAAGCACACAATCCATAGGAAGACAACTGTAACTGCCCTTACAAACACACTGATGAAGAGTGATCTTGGCAGCTTTTAACTCCAGAAGTATGTCTCGCCAAAATAACAAGTGAGGGTGCAGAGTGCGGACAATGAGATCTCCCCTTAATCCTTGAGTAGATTGATTTGCTTCCAGACCATGCAAAGCGCTTGCACTCTGCAGAATGTGCCAACTTTGGGAACCTCAAATATAAATATGTGACCTGTTCAAGGTAAACTTTCTTCCCATGGCTGCAGTTAGAGCTTCACTTCATCCGCATGGTAAGGTCTTGAAAAGCATAATGAATGGGAGACCCCAAATGTGCGTGTGCACAATGCAGACATATTATCCATTGTTAACACCGTAATAATGCTGCATGGCTTACTTGTCTAGATTGGAAGTTTTGCGAAACTCTCGGACGGTCATTGGCTTTTTCTGGATGTTGTACTGTGTGAAGAGACCTGACTGTCCTGTCACAACCTGCTGAATGGGGGCAGGGATCACCAAATCATCGATGTCGTCATAGCTCCGTCTTGGCTTCCAATCTTTTGGTGGGATAACCTGAGAATGAAGAAAATGTAGTCTCATTCACTTTATTACCATGAACCCAAATAAACCTTCTGCAATATGTAACAACTGGGTAATATATACTTGCAAAGTGGAATAAGTATATTGTTTGCATGATAAATTACATAAATATGAGTGTGTAAATATTACTACGTGGGTACTCCTACCCATCTATTACAACCCTGTTACCTCCAGAGCATCCACAGCCAATTACATTGCATGCAATTCATATGCATAAGGCCTATATGAAAACAGTTAATCATGTGTAAATATAGAGTGAAAGTTTATGTTTGTAACAATCTAGCCGATAACTAGTTAGAATAACGTATTGGAAAACCAAGAGTAAATACAAATATATTTTCAAGAATTTCATACTAATGTGCTAATGTCCTGCGGTATTTCAACAGTTCATGTATGAATTATTGCTCTGTAATAAATTATTTATTCATTATAAATTGAATAAATATATTGAATTGACAAAATCATCTTGTTTTGTCCTTGTTTGTAACACAATAAATAATACTTACTCTTGCCATGCCAGCTTTGTGTGCCCCTTGAGACTCCATGTAGGCAATGTACCGGTTGAAGTATTTAAATTCCTCCTTCGAGGGGCTAAAGGTCATTATCCCGCTGCCGTCTGGCTGAGCTGCGTCCGTGGTCATCTTGGGTGACTTTAGCATGCACAAGGAGGAAACTCTGTAAGAGATGTATACATATTTATATAATTCAAATAAGAGAGAAAGTAATGCAATTATATTGCACGGAATTATAATTTAAAAAGTTCAATGGCAGTAACTTGGTTTTGATGAATAGGGTTCACTGACAGTTTCAGTGAATCCCAGGCAGGATTATGAAGCAATGAGAGAAAAAACGCAAGACAATCCTTGAAGTTAGCGGTCCTTTATGCTGATCAGGATTCATCAGGAGACTGACACAGAGAGCGACGCCGTGCTAAAGCCAGTCCCTCGTTGGTAGTGAAGGGTTCATTAGTTAACTTTCAGCAGACTACCAAGTAAGATCCATTGACTGCACGTCAGCGAAAACATAAGCCGTTTGATAACGTGGTTACTATTAATAGCAAAACGATGAGTACATTCTTTTGACTGAACACAATCTTTAAAAAGTGAGCTCCAGAGACAGCTCTGCACTGTGGTAAATAAAGCGAGCTAGGTGGTAGCTAACATGCTAGTGCTGGTTGACACGTCCTGCCGGGGCTAACGCCGCGTAGCAAACCACCGATCTCCGGCGAGAGTTGCATTAAACAGTGAGTAAACTAAATAGAAGTAGGATCTCCATGTATTTGATCAACTGTTGCAGTAAAAGCCACCAGTAGGAACGGCCAGGAGTCTGACAGGCTTGAGCTACCAAACAGTGGGAAGCTACAGCAGCAGACATGCCTTGTTGCATATCGTCCACTCATTGCTCGCAAACTTAGATCTACCCTAGTAGTGCCAATCAATAAGAAAATATCTCTTCTAAACTGAGACTTACCTATATATACGAGCATGAATTGTATCTGTTTCTAGTTAAAGCTAGTATCATGTAAATATAAAAAATCAGTCTGGGTAAAAAAGATAGTCGTCCATTATTCAGTGTCGTACGCATGCCCAGTGTGTGTTTGTTTACACCGAGAGTGGAGAGGGCGGGCCTTACGCTACGTATGGGCCAATCACGGCGCGTTCTTCTTGACAGACACCGCCTCTTTAATATATTATGATAATAACGTATAAGAAAAACGCTCATATAAGTTATAATACAATTAATTACTGTAATATTAGTTTGTGTGACCAAACATTTACAGAGTCGTTTCTTAAACATTTTATTTTGTATTATTACTATTATTTTTAAGGCAATCTTATTCTGGTTGTTATAAGCTATTTCATGGCGTCATGGCTTAGTCATAAGTGGTTGAACCCGGGGTCATTGGGTGTTTTGGGTAGTTCAACCTCAGACAGCCTCACCGGCGCCCAGTCCGAGATTACTATTGAGATGGCATTTGCTCCTCCTCATCATGGACAATCCTGTCCTTATCCACATGCATCTCAATTTGATAAGGTCTTGGTGAGGGATCCGAGTGGGCTGCAATCTGGGAAGGCTCTACAGATTGAGATGTGACTCAGGGTCCTTGTGAGCATCTGTGGACCTGCAGTCAAAAGCACAAAATCATTTCATCCTATAATGTAATCTAGTCCCACAAATCAGGTTTTAGGTTAACAAACTTAAAGGTACAGTGTGTATAATTGAGGGGCGTCTAGGGGAACGGACTTAGCAAAAATGTAATATATTATTGAGGCATGTTTTACTTGAATAATATCAACCATCAACCACTGCACAGACGGAGCTCCACACACCCACACATCCGGTGGAGTTATAGTATAGGTGTCTTGATGCTCTCCATGGCCTATGAATATGCGCTTATGCTCCATCCTTTAACCAAAATATCCTATATATTTTGAGGTTTCAATTATATTCAAGTGTAACTGATGTGGGCTAGGTGTCAAATAGGGTTAGATTAATAGTAGAGTTTGATTGTGATGGGTGGGTGTGCATTCTTTAATACATAAATGTTTTGGGGACATTCGTTATGGGGGTTGTTTCTCTCGTTGATAACTTAAAGTAGGCTATCACATTTTAGGAGAAAGTTTGTTTCGAAAATAAAACTTGTGATTTCCAGCCGCGCCTTCAGTTGTGTTAAATTCTACACCCTGGACCTTAATTAAGTCTGATAGCAGACAAGCTGTAATCTCGATCAACGGAACGTTTCACCTCATTTATATTTGTTTCAACCAATCATGTTGCTGGAGGTGGGGCTCTGTAAACTAATTGGTTAACATCCACTATGTTAGAAAAAGTGCCTGTTAAGGTTTCCAAACAAATCTGTCTAGACTTGCCACTGTAGAAATTATTTAATAAAGTCCCCTCTGAAAGCTTTATCCTAGTGCTCTTCGGTGAAAGAAGTAACAAAACAGGACACAATGCTTAACTCTGGTTCTATATCGTAGGACTGTCCTGAGCATGCTTCTGCATTTTTTTTTCCGATTCATTCGCGCACACGCATATAAATCAAAAAATATGTAATTAGTTGGAAAAATATGGCTTCAAGACTGTAATGCCAGTCATAAAGTGTGTCACAAAGAGATTTCAAAAAGCAGTGGGAGTCCCTTCAATGACAGTGTTTGAGCAACTTTGTGTTTCCATGAGCCAGGGTATGACACAGGATGACAAGCTGTCCTTCCCTGCCCAAAATTGCTGTGACAGCCAGCTTCGGCAATTTCATGTCCCATTCATCAGGAGGATAAGCCCGTTCACCACCCAGAAGGCAACACAGGTTGTGGTGCAGGTTCTTGTCATCTCAAGTCGACTACTGCAACTCTTTTTTTTACTATTTTTTTCTGATTTCATTGCTCTATTGTCAACTGTAAATCATAGCACGTTGATTGACAGCTAACTTTTTGATATATTAAGATATCAAGGCTAGCAAGCTTCTACTCTAGCCATTGCGATTATCCCTTCCACTTTTTGAAACGGTGCGTTCTGCCCTCATAAGACATTCATAAAATGCCATGGGACTTCCATTGGATGGGGCATTTCAGGCAGAAATAGGAACAGGAACGTGGGCAGGTTTATATGAATTATATTAAGCTTTATACCAAATATCAAACTTTATTCATCTAAAATTTTGGTTATATCTCTTTTATTTACAAATAAAAAAAACATGACAGTGTAGACATACAAACACTGCTCCACAGTGACATGGCGACTGTAGTACTCTGAATAATCACACAAAAAAACTGGGTTTACCTGAATGTTTGCGTCCTCCTAATGTATTAACAGATTCATAGCTGTTTAATTTCAGGTCTAAAAGAGCAGGGATCATAAAAGCATTATGGTTGGACGGGTCAAGTGATGTCTAGACTCTGAGACCTAAATCAGCACATAGTCTTCAACAATGATTCACCAATTCTTCTTTTTCATTATACTAATATTGATATTAAATATTGGAATAGAAAATCTTTTATATAAAATCCAAATTTTATATATGCTGTATAATCTTTTTTATTTTTTCAGAATAGTGTAGATTTACAATTACTGGGGCCCAAATATAATGATATCCATTACTTTTCCATAACAAAAATATGTATATATAGTAGCCTACTAAGGTATGCATTGTGATATCCATGATACAGTTTTTTAGGTTGGTATTGTATCAATTTAATATGCTACTGGTTCATTATTATCTTAATTATTTCTATCGTCTTCTAATGTAGCAAAAGTCTACTTGAGTCAAAGTTCATTGTACAGATTAAATCAATATAATTTAAAAACATAAACTCTATCAATTAATTAATGGAAGTTACAGATACAAATTATATTATTCATGTGAATAAAAGTATTAGTTTAAGCTGTGAGCTGTGTTTATTTTATACTTCACAAAAGGTGTTTTCTATTTTCTTTATGCTGCATCTAATACCATGATTTCACAACTACAGTTGGGCCCTGTGCTCAACAAAAAAATATGGGTAACATAGGATATTTAATGTATATGTTATATGGTAAGAAAAATAATATTATTAGCAGCTCTA
Source organism: Trisopterus luscus (assembly GCA_027122455.1). Classification (NCBI taxonomy): domain Eukaryota; kingdom Metazoa; phylum Chordata; class Actinopteri; order Gadiformes; family Gadidae; genus Trisopterus; species Trisopterus luscus. Next base: position 11,790,020 of record JAOPUA010000019.1, on the reverse strand, counting down.
TGCACACCTCAATATTTGAAGCATGTCTGAAAATAAGACATGAAAATAATAATAATTTGTGCTAATAAAAAAAGCATAAATGAATTACAAAAAAAGTAACCATTAAAACATACGATAATGTTACCATGTAAATAATCATAGGAACAATGATGTAAAGGAAAATGGCAGAAAATCTTTTGTTTGAGGGACATCATTTGGGTTGTAAATGGAAGTATCTCATCCAAATGTCAAAGTGAGGCGTACTAAAAGGTTGTGGAAGAGGGGGAGGGGTGCAACACGCATGCCCCTTCTAAGCAGTCCACCACAAAGTCAGAAATAGGTTCTTCCACGCTAAATATCTGGAGTCCCTCTCAGTTCTTGTGTCATCATGTCCCATAGTGATCAAAGCTTCCAAGGTATTCCAGCGCTGCCCTGTAACATAACTGGTACTGGTCCTGAAAAAAAAAAAAATAGTAAAGACATTATACTTTGCGGTAAGGGGAAACACTTATTAGTAACACGTATTTGAGATTTTACTATGTGATCACACAGTTGATTCTATAAGATACATAATAACTACAATAACTACAATCAAAAACTGCAGCCTTCTGGGACATCTTCTGAACATATGGCACAGATGCAGCCATAGGATGTGGCAGTGCTATGCCTTATACACAAAGTACGGTAAACAACATTTTACCGTATAAAAGTTGAAATAACCTTCATATTTACATGACATGTTCCCTTTCCCACAGTATGTGTATATTTTAAGAAGATTGAAGCTACTTAGAGCCCTGTCCTGATGAGGAACCAGTACAGCCCAGTCTGAGCTCGTGCTGTACCTCTGTCTGCACCATGGCGGGTCTCTGCGTTCTCAGCGTCTTGACGGTCTGGAAGAGGTCCACCACCCCCTCGTATCTCATCCTCTCCAGCACAATGCTCAGCGCGATGAAAACACCCGTCCGTCCGACACCCGCACTGATGACCAAACATTCACGTGTTAAAGAGTCTCAGCTTTGTAGGTTTTGCCGTTAGCAGTCTCTGGTGGCGCGAGGTGTAGCCACAGTTGTAGCTATGTAGACCTTTGTCTCCAGAAATGTTTGCTCATTGATATTTACGATGAGGGGGGCTCCAAGAAAGCTTGTGTTCTACATTTCTACTTCAAATACTAACTGTTGATAAGGGCATCGATTGGATGGGGATGTGCTTTATTTTTGAGGAACTTTCTAGTTCAGATATTTTTTAATGGGTTAGATTAATGATAAGGTTTGGCAGTAGAAAAGTAACATATGGCAGGATTAACAAATTACCCAATCAAATCAAGGAAACTGTATCCTGATGTTTTGTGTTACCAGGAAACATTAAACGGCAACTGGATAGCCTGTGATTGGTGTGATTCCTACAGTTTATCAAGGTTTTCTGTTTAAGATGATGAAAATCTGACAGAATGATGCATGCACACTTCAGCATGTCAGAGCAAATATACTGTAATGAGGTGGTTACCTGCAGTGCACGGTGATCGGTCCGTCTTGTCCAAACTGCTCTTTGGTTTTATGAACCTGGCCAATAAAATCAATGAAGCCCTCTCCGGTTTTTGGTACGCCTTGCTCAGGCCAGTCAGTAAACTGAAACTGCCTGATGGTCCTAGACTGGCCATCCTATGTGGGTAGACAATTCATCCATTGTAATGCTATCAAATAATCTTCAATCAAATGATAAAATCATTCAAATTTGTATTCCTCAACCACTGAGGAATATCATGTGATGCATGTGAGGAACAGCAGGTACCCTGGCGTCCGTGACCTTGAACTCTCGGAGTATGTACTGAGGCATGTTGTACTCTGCCATGGGGTCCACCACAAAGTACTGGTAGCGGGCTGATCGCTCAGCTGGCCAGTACTGATGGCACTTCTCCTACGAAAAAAAGAATAGTTCATTCAGAGTGACCATCTACAGCACATCTACAGCCATTTTGAAGGATGCAGGAATGAGTTACGCTAGGATGGTGAAAGCTTTGGGGATATCTTGGCAGGAG
>JAOPUA010000019.1:11073271-11087468 GCA_027122455.1 Trisopterus luscus | reverse complement strand
TATATCTCTTGTTCTGCCTGTTTTGTGATATGCATGGCTAAAAGGTGCCTTATATTTCTATACTGAAATAATATCGGCATTATTATTATTATTATAACTATGATGATATGATATGGTGTTTCCTATTTGGAGAATATCCTTGTATTTTAATTGGGGGTCCTATGAAAAATGTAAGAACCCTATTGTATTCGTTTGTATTATTATTTTACAGATTTTTTATTTTGCCTCAAGTTTTAAATATAAATCATCAAATAATCAAAAGGTGGGCCAGAATACCACATAAGTGGCGCTATAACAAGGCCTGGAGCCTTTAAACAGGCTGTCATTACCACGAGGAAGGTGCAATATGCATGAAACTTGCTACATATGCACCATTCTTCTTGATGAACAACTTTCAAATCGCAAACCATACGGTCAGACCATTTGGACTTAATGCTATAGCTTCAACTTGAGCAAATACCCAATCTCCAAAAGATGTGTTGCCGGAACTGGTAAAGGCTGCAAACTTGGCACAGGTGTACCAGGTGACTGTGGGGCTCCGTGGTGGAAAATGTGTGATTGTTTGAATATGTTAACTTATGGTTAACACGTTTTTAACGTAAACCAATGCCATACCTACCAAGCTAACCATACATCCACGTACGGAAGAATCATATTTCTCAAAATACCCGTGGCAGTCTATTTGTCTATGTAGCAGTATTGCGTTGGAGTCATGAGCATGGGGTCGCTGGTTCAAGTCTGACCTCAACCAACCAATCTGTTGACATGGCATGATCTCAAATGATGTTTACTATCATATATTCCTTAGGCCTCTTAATACTCGTCATACAGTTAGTCCCCCTCATGGTTGCTTGCAACTATATTTGCTATTATTATTGTATATCATCTGGTCGCTTTTAGCCAATTTTTTGCCTCATTTTGTATGAATGTTTAATAAGCCAGTAGGGGTTAGGGCAATCTAGCTCATAGATGCATTCAGCTAGACTGTGGACCATTAGGATCAAACACAGAACCCATTGGCCCAGGAGTCAACACCCTAACCTCCTAACACCCTAACCAAACATCCCTCCTCCTCCTCAGGCGTCGCACCATCCTGAGGAAGCTCTCCAAACAAAGCACTGTGATGCACAGCAGCCGCAGCTTCTCCTCCGGCCTACACCACTCTGTGTCCTCCAGCGAGAGTCTGCCTGGCTCTCCCACCCACAGCCTCTCCCCCGGCCCGGCCACGCCCTGCCGAAGCCCCGCCCCTCCCTGCCGTAGCCCCGCCTCTGACCACCAGGTCACAGGTGAGTAAGGCTGGGCCCCATCTTTTGTTATGGAGTTATTACGCAGTATTGAAAATGGTGATGTGGATCTATACTTTCCTGAAATTAGGGGTCCTACAATAAACATAGGAACCTTATTGTATTGGTTAGTATTTTATTATATATTTTTAACAAGGCCTGGAAGTTCAACATGCTGCCATTACCACTAGGAAGGTGCAATATGCATGGAACTTGTTATACAAGCACCACATTTTCATGAACAACTTTCAAATTGCAACCCATACGGTCAGATAATTTGGACTTCATGCAATGGCTACAACTTGACCACCGGTCCCGGAGATGGTAACAATTGCAAACATGTACCAGGAGATTGTGGCGTACAATTCATAGCAATAAATATGGCAGATATATACATTTTAAAGTGATATACATGCATATCTCTGATGTTTATACAGCTCTAACATTGAGTCAAAAACGCATAGGCTCGGCTGTCAAATATTGCTACAGAGTATATTCCATAGTACAGGCCTACCCATGCCAAATTTAAAGTCAAAATCTGAAAACAAAAATTGAATGCAATTGTTTGAAGTTGCCTTTCTGAACCACGGCCTCTCTCCAATGCAGGCTGGGCCTTAAAGAGGGACACGCGTAATTTCGCAAACGTCCGTTTTGTCAGTGGATTTTGACACATTATGCTATAGAAACATGGTTGGTGATTGTTTGTATAGGTTAACTTCCGGTATACCAGTTTTTAATGCATACCAATGCCATATAATCATACCGACCAAGCTCATACCTCTACGTACTAAAGATTTATACTCCTCAAAATATACTCAAATCTGCCCTTAGAAGTCTAACTCAATGTCGTGTCATGTATTGCGTTGGACTCATGACCATTGAGTCGCAGGTTCAAGTCCAACCTGAACCAACCAATCTGTGAGACATGGCATTAAATAATGTTACCATCATGTATACATTAGGCCACCACCATACTTACTTATACTCATACTTATACAATCATACGGTCATAGAGTAGGACCCCGTCATGGCTGCTTGCTACTATATATATTTTTTCATCAAAGTCCAATATAAATCTTGGATAAAGGAGGCCCTAGTGTGCAGGTGTAGCTCTGTATTAAAAAGGCCCTAGTGTGCAGGTGTAGCTCTGTATTAAAGCAGCCTTATCGTCTGCTGTATTAAACCAGTGTGTTCAACTCTCTGCCTCTCCAGAGTCCAACCCCCCCCAGAGCATGTCTCCCTGCCCAAACTCCCCCAGCTCCTCCACCACACACATTCGGCCTAGCTCGTTGCACGGCCTGGGCTCCAAGCTAAGCACCCAGCGCTACACCAAGGTGGGCCGCCGCAAGTCCACCAGCAGCATCCCACCGTCACCGCTTGCGTGCACCTCCTCCTCCCCCGCCTCCTCCTGCTGCCCCCAGCCCCTCTCCCCTCAGCGCTCGCCCTCCCCGCTCCCGGGCCTGGCAAAGACCCTGCAGGCGTACCACGGCACCAACCTCTCACCACCCACCATTGTGCGGCACATGGTGCGTCCACGCTGCACCGATCACCCCCGCTCACCGCTCCTCAAGAGGGTGCAGTCCGCTGAGAAGCTGTCGGGTGGTTTCCACGGTGACAAGAAGCAGTTTGCGCCACGGCGGCACACGCTAGAGGTGCCGCTGTATGGTGAGGTGGACCTGCTGGGCGACACGGAGGCCGATGGGGGGTTGAGCGGCAGCCTCCATCCCCTGGGGGACCACGGGCGCCTTAGTGGAGGGTACCTGGGCGGCGTGCAGCGCTCGGAGAGGCTGGTGGTGATGAGGAAGCTCAACCTGTCGGAGCGCCGCGATTCCTTCAAGAAGCAGGAGGCTGTGCAGGAGGTCAGCTTTGACGAGCCCGACGAGAAGAGCGGCCCCCGCGTCATGGTGACCGGCCCCTCCTCCTCCTCCTCTTCTTCCTCCTCCTCGTCCATTCCCCTCCTCCTCCAACCATCCTTGGACCCCCATACCCAGCCGAGGCCTCCCCGTGGCACCTACCAGCCTCAATCTAGCGAGGAGGTGGAGCAGGAGGCGCCTCCCCTTGTGAGGCGATTCACCCTGGTTCCCCAGATCGCTGTGCAGGGTTCAACAGAGAGCGAGGACCAGGAAGAGTGGGAGCCTTGCTCCGATGGAGAGGAGGAGGAACAGCAGCAACAGTTGGTGGTGGCTAGCTCATTACCACAGCAACCGGAAGCGACTCCCAGTCCGGGTATTACCACTCACTTTCAAATGGAAACCCCCAGCCGCCTGCTGAGAGACCAGCAGACCCCCACCGCCCCACTGAGAGACCAGCAGACCCCCAGCCCCCTGCTGAGAGACAAGCAGACCCCCAGCCCCCTGCTGAGAGACCCTGGGACCCCCAGGCCTTAGAGGCCCCCAGGACGAGCCGCTAGCAACTGTTTACAGTCAGATCTTCCTTAGGAGAGGTGGAGTCCCGCTAGGCAGGTTAGCGGTGAGCATGGCTCGAACAACAACTGTTGTTCACTTCCACAATTGTTATTTTTTCTTTTGTTTGGGAAATGTTTTATTTGAAACTGTTTTTTTTTTTTTTTTTTAACTGTTAATATTTTCCTGCAGACGTTGCAGGCTTGTCCTGGTCTTATTTATTACATTTATAAGCTATGTTGAATTGTTAATGGAACGAAGTGGGTCATGGTCATTGTACAGATGCAATGATTTAGCCAAGCCTAAATCATGTTCTGTCTTCATAAAAATGTTGTTTTTGTGTCACTTGACTGGATTTTTATATAAATGTCTATTTTTTAAACTGGCACGGTACAAATTAGTTTCATATGTCATGGTTGTCTCGGGACCAAAAGGCACAAGAGTAATTGTTTTTCTTAAGATCTTCAGAGAATATTTTGCTACGGATATTTTCTTCCCCTTACTGAAAGGTTTCTAGGCTTCCAGGCAGTAATTAATCAAGCTTTACCAGGAAATAATGCTACGAATTATGGCCTTAACTTAAAAATAAATCACCATGAGGTAGGGTGGGGTGTGCACCTTGGCCACAATGTGTCCCTTCAAAAACGCTGTTTAACGTGCCAGCATGCCCCAAAAACAGTTGTCTCGCTGTTTAAGCCATATCTTCTCTGGGGCATTAGAGGCGTTCTGTAGAGGCGTCCTCGTATTTCAACTATTGTTTACACTAGGTCACACGCTCATCTCAGATCACCGTTCAAAATTAGACTAGCCATTAACGTCTACACTACACTCGCTGCCAGGTAGCCTGCAGGTGTGTAGGTCATTGCTAACATAACCGCTCCTTTTACAGACTGGTGCAGCAACGATAGCATGAGCTAACTCTTCAAATGTCTCAGGGTAGCCTGGATGATTATTTTCGGTTGAAAGTGAGAGCAGCTGATTTTGCAGTTGTGTACATGTTGTGAAACATAAGCAGGGCCAGCAAAGTAATATGGAAACGTCTTATTATGGAGTTGGTGGGCTCTTTCTTAATGCAAAAGAGACTCATTCTAGGTCCTCTTTTCTCCCTGAATCCCGTTCATGTGTCGTACTGGAAGTATATGCATGTGGATGACTCTTGTTGTGACATGCCTATTCCTCGTATTTGCCGTGTAGTGATGTTTACATGTTGGGTTGAACTTGGACTAATTGGTTCTATCAGGAAGAAAACATGAAACAAAATACTTTTGTGTGTGAGAGAGAGTGGTGACTTACTTTTGTCCAGCCTGGGACTTCAAAAGCGCTACAACACAGAACGATAGAAGAATGTTGTAACTTGGTTTAGGGTGGCCGACAGGGTGTTCTACTGTCACCCCTGTTCCTTTCGTGACGTCACAATGTCATGATTTGCAGATGTTTATTTTCCAGGCCGGCGCAGAGTGCGCTGACCTGTAGCCTGGCAGGAGTCGACCCACACTGCTGGTCCACAGCAGCGTGAGTAGGGGAAATGTAACTCTGTTGCTAGCTGTTCACACACTGAACTGTTAACAATGACAACAATGTGATATACAACCCTCCCCACCGCCCCCTTTTCATGCTCTTGTCACCCTCTTCGATTAAACAGAAGAAAACTAGAATTATTATTTTTAAGACAACTTTCTTTAAAGATTGAGCCGTTAAGGGTCTAGGCGGGCCGCGTATGCTTGGTCGTTCTGTTCTGTTCAGTGCATGCTGCATGAGATGAGCACACCGCTGTAATACTTGTAATACTGCATGGTGGCCCAGTTGCCCCGTACTGTGGTACTTATTATATGGTGAATCCATTAAACATCTGTACTGGTCCACTATGCTGTTTTGTCCTGTTCACTATATAGTCTACAAAAACCTTAATGGAAATGTACGACCACTGGATAGAGGAGAGTCTAGTGTTTGTGGTTTCAAGCCCAATAAAGAACAGCATCCAGGTTAGAGGAAAGAAGAATACATAGTTATTAATTATTGTACCCTCTATTTAAAAAAAGACCAGGACTAATGGCAGTAAACGGCAATGCAGCTTATTTAAGGAAAAGAGGCCATAGCATCAATAGACTAACATGAAACATAGCTACAAATGACCATATCAAGCATGACAGAAGACAAAGCAAGCATACATATTACAAAGAGGCTACATAAATATATCCAAAATGTCATCCCTTTGAGACATTTTATGAAATTAATATTGCACTAGATCTTAATGTTGTTGGTTTGACAAAAGGATTGATGTATAAAAGAGTATTTAAGTCTGTTGCGTTTGGGCGCTTTGGAGTTCCTTCTTTCAAAGGCAGGAGCTGATGTTCTCTGTATAAGACATGTGAGACATCAGTGGAAATATATCTGGCCAGCCTGAACATGCTCTTGTGGGCTTCCTGGATGAGGTGTGCTACAGGTAGTCCAATGGTATTTGAACAAATTTTTATGATACATTTTCACTTTATCTTTGACTGAAAGGCTACTGCCAAGCTGTACCACAATAAAGCATTACATTCTGAATCACTGATGTAAAGAACAAAGATTATTTGCAAAGGATCTTAAGATCTTCTTTCTTAGGAAATTGATACCGTTATATCTTTTTGCAGGTAAATTCTATGTGAGAGGTCCATGATAGATTTGTCTATCATGACACCCAAGTATTTGTAGGTCAGAACTTGATTGATTTCTGAATTATGGATCTTTACTAGGGAGTTTTCCAAAAATGATTTCATCTGTCTTCAGTGTTAATGATGAGCAAGTTTTTAATCATTACCCAGTTACCAATCCACATTGTCCTGGTAGTGTAAGGTCCTTGGATTGGATGAATAGAGTCACTAGGGTGGAGTCGTCAAGAGTAGGGTCACTAGGGTGGAGTCGTCAAGAGTAGGGTCACTAGGGTGGAGTCGTCAAGAGTATTTTAAAATATATTGATTTGGCAGACTCGTGGTGCAGTCTGGAGTGTACAAGGTAAACAGCAGGTAACATTGGATTCACTATCGACCAGCATTGACCAACGTGACAGTTATGGCCGGGTAATTTTAAGCTACGTATCTTCAATCAGCCGGTAAAACGGCTGTAGTTAACCTGATAAGTTTGCACCGTTATTGCTAGTTTTGGAAAAACATTCGAGAGAGACAGGAATTCTCAAAGCTTTTATTTTTAATAAATCTATAAATCTTTCTCCAGCTATGATCGCAAAAAAATTGTCAGAACAACCCTACCTAGTAAGTTTTCAGGAGGTAGGCTGCAAATGTAAAACATTTACGCTATGCCAATTAACACAATAAAATACTGGTAAACCATAGTTAACCATGCAGACTGCCATAAACCTGAAAATCTATTCCATATTTTTTTATTTACAGGCGGCAGCTGAGTATGGCTCTTACGTTTGGCCCCTGAAAGAATCGAGACCAGACCATAAAGGGACCCTATTTGACCACAAGTTGTGATGTTGACAATTTAAAAACCTACCCTAGTGCTGAATGTACCTACCAGACTAATAGTCGACTCTACCAACTGGCAGGTTGATGTAGCCGTAATATACATCTGGGTGGCCACTCCCCTTTGTGATGTCACTAAAGGGAACGCTCTTGGCATGGCTCGTAATGGCCAATCACTCACCTGGTGGCAAAGTAAGAGCCCTTAACATGCTCATGCAACACCCTTAAATGGCATTGCAGCAAAAATTTTAACATGCAGTATTTAGTCCATGAGATAGAAAGATGGCATGTAAGAACGAGAGCTTTCAGACTCGGGCACTTCTTGATGAAAGTAGTTTTACTACTTTTTACTGATTGATTACTGATTGTAATTTATTATAATTGATACAAGTGCCAATTAGATGAGGGGCTGCAGAGGGGTGAGGTTAGGGCGTGTGGCTTGAGGAAGAGGTTTTGGTTGTGGTTTGAGGGCATGATTAGTAAAGGATATTGTAATCAGGCCGTTGAGTGAAGCTTGGGGCATGGCTAATCGATGATCTTGTCATTAGGGGGGTGGTTAGTGGAGGCTCTTGCAGTTTGGGCATGAATAATAGCTATTTTTGTAGTTAGGGGTGTGGCTAGTGGAGGATATTGTGGTAGGGGTGCAGGGGCGTGGCTGGTGGTTAAAGGGCATGGCTAGTGGAGGATCTTGTGGTAGGGGTGCAGGGGCAGGGCGGAGGTGAAGGCGCGGATATCCGAGATCATGGTGGTGGTGTCCTTCAGCGGCGAGGTGGCAGGGAGGAAGGTGAGCTGGGAAACCTCGCCGTACGTGGAGGGGGCGTCAGCCTGAAGGCCACACCCCCCGGCTGGCTCTGCGAGGTCGCCCTCAATCTCTCCAAAGCCCACCACCTGACATCCACACCACAAATTGAATATATGGCCAATATAAATAAAAACCTAAAAGTGGAGAAAGTCCAGGAGGTTCTTACATGCACGCTGAGCTTCCTGCTGTCGTCACAGTGATGTTCTCTGAACCAGGAAATCAGCTCCTCCTTGGTGATGAGCTTCAAGGCTTCGATCTGCACGTAGGGGGAGCAAGGACGCAAATGTTTGAAGTAGGAGCCCATTGAAAGGTGAGCTGACAAATTAAGATCAAGCAATGTGCTAACCTTTTTTTTGCATGAAAAAGGTCATGGCACAAGACTGGAATCAAAAGTAAGTATGCCAATACGATCCAGTGTTGCACTGAAAGTTACACTGGCTGTACCCTTATACCTTCACAAGCACTGTATTTGTTTGAATATGTGCGTGCGTGCGTGTCTATATATAGGTGAGTAGGTCATTGAATATATGCATACTGGGAATGTGTGTATGTGCGTCTCTCACCTCCTTATGCAGCCGGTGGAAGACGTACTGCTGAGTGAAGACCTCAAACCAGTGTCTGTCCACCTCCTCCCCCAGGTGAGAGTCCTCGCACTCCTTCAGCTTCACCAGCGCCATCACCTGGGTCTTAAAGGCCTCCTCGCTCAGCGACGCCATCTTCTCACCAAAACACGCCAGGAACTCCTCGATCTTACCCTCCACAAAGTCAGTGCTGGGGATTGTAACCATAGCAACATGTTATAGTACAGTTTCGTCATTTTTAAACATATATTGTTTAGAGTGGGCTTTGACGTTTCGGGTGTATATGTATCTATAATTCATACAAAGTGATACAACGATAGAAATAAATGTGTACATTGTCCATGTTTGATTATTTTTAAAAAAAGAAATGGAAAGCAGTTTAACAGATAGGGGACAGTTGTAATGCTGTGCCCCCTGCAGTCTACACTACGCAACTACACACAGCTTTGCTGTTGGCAACAACGTACGCATAAACAGAAGCTATAGGGTATAGGTAAAACCCAAACGTTTCTGAGTGAGAGAGAGAATTGTGATGTAGTCAGACCTGGTTTTGCTAAACATCTGAGACTCGACTCACCTGTACTTTGTGGCCTGCGTTTCAACAGTGACTGAGTAGCCAAGTACTCCAGAGGTGTTCCTGCAACTGGGGTACACCTGATACCTGTGGGGCCAAAAGGTTCCGGTGTTCTGTTAATTATTCATGGCCTCTCTGTCTAAATGGTGGTGTCAGGGGTGGACCTGGAGAACAAGCTCACCCCAGCGTCTCTTTAGTCCTCAGGAAGTCAAAGCAAGGCTCCTCCATGTGCATCTGGAAACAGAGGTCGGGGGGGGTCACCAACACTGCATGATTGACAGTTGACTCACAGTCACAAGGATAAACAGCTTTCACTAACTGATCAAATTAGATTACACTTCATTGCATTAAAATTTATTCAGGAGATCACATTCCATATACAGAACAGGGAGGAAGGTACCCACCACCAGCAGCTCCATCAGAGTATGTTCACGTAGGTTCTTCAATCCAGACTGAAACAGTGGGAAAATAAACATATACAGTATATATATTCATTAATCACACAAACATTCATCAATTTACTTGTCACAATTCCTGCGAGTACTCTGTACTCTACCCTAACAGGTAGAAGCCATTACAGTACTGGATCAACAGCACCCTGGCTGGTATTAGTCAGTACATGACCATGTAGTAGTCAGTGGTACCCTACCAAGTATCAGTAGCACCCTTACAGGTATTAACCAGCACCCTACCTGGTAGTACACGGTGACCTCAGAGTTGGCGTCTCCCTTGTTGAGGGACTTTATCTTACACAGGTGGTGTTTCTCGGGGATCTCCAGCACGCGGAACAGCACAGGGACCTCTACTGCCAGTGGGTGGAACTGCAGCTTGCTGTGAACAGGAGAGACAGAGAGCAGAGAGCATGAGCCATCACACTCACAACCCTGGCAGGGTCAACACGATGCTCTACCAGTTGAGCTTTTACACAACTCAATCATTCAATGTGTTTCTATAGGGAAAGGGAATACTAAGTCTAGCAGGGGATGTGATGGATCGGAGCAGTCTGAACAGGGAACAGATCACAAGACCTACTCCAATATTCTAATACTTACTTTGTTAAGTACTGCAGAATCAGTTTGGACTCCTGTGTAGAGAAGAGAGGAGGTCAACCCTCCACACAGACTCACCACATGTGTGCGTGTGTCAGAGTTGGATATTAACAGTTTTAAACAAGGGCTTTTTATGCCCCCTTGTAATACTCTTTGGTTGCTTTGTTGACCATTCCCTGAGTAATTTTATCAAATGTGGAAACATTTGTTATTTTCTATGTTCAATGACAATATTAATATATATAATAATAATAAAATAATAATATTTATATTTTAAAAATAATCATTGCATATCCTTTGCAGATACAGGAGTCAATTGATTTTCAAACTGATTGGAAAAAATAAATCAAATTAATTTTAGCCACAAAATGCTCTGAGCTATGGTTAATCCTGACCCTAAGTGTGCGTGGTAGTGTGCTAGGGTTCTGACCATGCTGGTGAGGTTCCCCTGCACCAGGCCCTCAGCGTACAGCTGCTCCTTTAGCTCTCTGCTGAAGGCCAGCAGGTCCTCCACGCTCACCCCCTCTACCAGGGTCTGGTACTTCTGGACAAGGGACCAGCGGCTGGGCTCCAGAACCAGCAGACGCACGTCTCTGGAGAGGCGGGGTAGCAAAAAATAAAAATTTTAAAAAATAATCATAAGGAAAATGAGGAATAAGGAAATAATAAGAGCATAAGAGAGTGAACTCATGAGAGTGTGTGCGTGTGTACCTGGCCAGGCGCTCTGGGTTAATGAGGATGTTGAAGTAGGTCTTCTTCATCTGCTGGGAGAACATAGAGAAGACCTCCTCTTCTGCGCTGAAGTCTGCCAGGTGGTCCACCAGGAGCTCCAACAGCAGCTGGACACACACACACACACACACACACACACACACACACACACACACACAGAGTTAACAAGTAATGGGGACTGTATTTATAAAGGGCTGTTCCAATGATTACCTACTCTTTTTAGTCTGTGTTTGTGTTACTACGTGTGCAAAATGTGCATCTCAGAAAATGTCTAGAGTGAAAAGTGTCGAGAGTTTGAACTTGAACACACGTGCACGTGTGTAGGTGTGTACCGGCAGCTTGTGGTTGAAGCCCTTAAGCCTGAGCAGCAGGCCATGCTCTGCGGCTACCAGCTTGTACTCCAGCTGGGCCACCTGGGCCTGGTAGGCGGGCTCCGCCAGGTTGTGGGCGAGGATGTTAACAAACAGGTCAAACAGGACCAGGCTGGGGGGCGGGGTCAACATGTTACTTCCAGTACAGTCAAAACATTAACAGCTGCACATACAAATAGGAAGATGCCAAGATCCATTGCCTTTATATAAGATATTAATTTAGATCTAGACATGTTAATATATACCGTATATATGGAATAAATGGTCAATAAAATTACGTTCAGTGTGGCAACCCGGCCTTGCCCATCAACCAGGTGCAGAGCACCTGAGGAACAAGTGGAGAAGCAGGGCTTAAATAGCCTGCTTCTCCACTCATTCGGGGCTCTCCCAACCATGTGGCACACGTGTGGAGAGACCGGTCCTTCCGGGTGACGGGGCTGTCAATTCCTCCCAGATTTTGATTATTTTGTAAAAGACTTCTGATTTTGGAATAACCTTGCCTTTTTGGCTTTTACCTAGTTAACCCTAGCGGGTTGCCACAACGTCCTTACTAATCATATTGTATATGTAGATATTTTCTCTGACATTTACGTCAATTTTGCATGTTATTCAAAATGTGTAAATCTTTTCAATGCTCAGTTATTAAAACCCGAAAGGATCAATCGTGGGTCACATTCTCTCCACTCACTCAATGTAAAGGCCCTGACATACAAGGCTTGCGTAAATACAATCAAAATGTACCGGAGGGTTACCTCTTGGGGCTCTTCTGAATGACCGGGGACAGCAAGTGGAAACGGACATATGCTGAAAGACAAATTAACCATAAGATTTGCAGAAAAACAACCAGATATCACAACTATTGTAAGGTATCACCCTATTGTTTACTCTTGTTATTAAGCAGACACTTCCATCCAAACCCCCCATTGGGCCATTCACAGAAACAAACAACCATTATTTTCATACAAAGATTCATTCTAATCTATTTATATCCACAAATATGAGAGGACAAAGGTGTGAACTTGAGCAACCAATCTCAATGTGACGACTATTTAGTTTCCATTTTGTAACCGGGAGCCTTTATTGAAGGTGTTTATTTAAATTCCTACCATGGTAATAAAGTGGAATTTTTCCCCTGGTTGTCAACATTTATACAGCCTGCAAGAAACCACACGATAAGAACGCACAAGTATGCAAGATTCGCTTTTCCTTGTCCATCTCCGGCGAGTTGTAGATTCATCACGGCAGACCCACGTCTATTACATCCGCCTTTGCATAATGACTAAGCTTAGAGGAAGTGCAGTCGGATTCTCTTCGCACCGTGATGGTCTTTTCCTCAGTTCTTACACATTCTCCTTCACAGCTTTCCTTGACCTCATGTTTTCCATCAAGGTCAAGGAAAAGAGGTTAGGAAGGGACATACTTTATCAGACCATTCGACTGCAGATCCAGTCTTATCCGATTAGTCTTGGCTGCCCCCTAGTGGATTAGAGTATCACCTCAAGCCCACGTTAGTCTTACCTTTAGGGATCTTGAACTTGTTGTCCTTTTTGTACCAGAGACAACCTCTGTCGCTGCTGGAGATTTTCACAGGGAACTCGCTGTCAGGACAGTCCAGCGGTCTCAGCTCAAAGTCTGTCGCTGTGGCGGGAAGCAGGTAGGTGTAGTACTGTCTCATTAAGTTGGTTTTCAGTCTATGGTTTGTTTAAACTTACTTTTAGAAATGTTCACTAATAAAGATTAACTAGTAAGTAGATTTGTTTGAATGAGTTGGTTGAATGAGTTATTTTAGTTAGTGAGTTATGTTGACACATAATACATAGATACATTCCAACTAGTTAACTAGTTGTGTTGTGTCTATTATTTAGAGACAGGCCATTGAGGGGTGTGCTCCATGTTGTTGCATTCTGGGTCAGTAATGGTAGGTAATGATATTCCAGACTGACCAATGAACTTGTTTTCTTCTGGCAGGTGGAGGTCTGAGCTCAATGCAAACCCTCCTTTCCAGCGCTTTGCCCACTCCTCTGGGATGTCTGAAGGAGACAGAACAAAGCAGAACCAGTTGGTTGGCAATGAAATGATCTAGTCTCACAGAACCACAGTATAGGCATGTTTACACTGCCAATCTGGTACGGTCACGGCTTGGCACAGCCTGTAATTTCACTGTCTTGCCTGTGTAAAACCGAGGTGGCATATTCTGCCTTCGTCAACGAGCCGGCTTTCTTGGTTCATTGGAGCAGCTGGGACTACGCATGGAGAGTAGAGCTCTTTAGAATAATTTGCATACTCTAATTTTTTTTTTTATTCAAGCCACTCGCATGGAAGAATGGCACATCTGGCTACAAACGCGATTAAGTGCAAAAACACCAACATATTCTGTATTTTGCTGACCACGTTTTTTTATCCAGACGAAAGCCTCGTAAGGAAAGTTCCTCTGCTGTTATCTCGTAGATCACACCATCTTTCCCTGTCTTCAGTAAATGTGACTGCATCACCTTCTCTCACCTTCTCTTTCACTGACTCTCCAGTTAGAACTGCTCATGTTGGTATCGCTGCTTGGTCCCGGTTGCAGAGACAACGCAGCAACCCCCTTCTACCCAAGTCGCGTCCTGGAACTGCAATGCCGTCTAGTCCCATTTAGCTCAAAATTAAACCCCCTATGTGTGAAGGGTCCGAGAGGGTAAAATTGGGGTGCGAAATCAAGCCGGTATATTACCTCGGTCAGTGGGAACGTGCGGACCACCTCATATGCGCATGCGCGAAAGCGGCACGCTGCCTGTTACGTTGCTCCAGCTTTTTAGTTCGCTTTTTTAAACTCTTTAACTTTTATTGTAAGTATTTTTTAAGTATTAAGTACTTCATTTATTAAAGGGATAGTTCACCCATTTAGAACCGGCGTTCTATCATTATAAAATCGCTATTGTAATGTAAATTAATAT
>JAOPUA010000019.1:11045588-11057403 GCA_027122455.1 Trisopterus luscus | reverse complement strand
AACAGCGGAGCGGCTCAAGCGCGCTCCCGCGAGGGGGTGCTTTTCACGCCAAGGGTGCATAATACGGCACAACACCGCCAACTGACTAAATGCAGCAGAAATGTGCGTAAGGCAGGCGTTTAGTTTGCGTGGAGAACCGCACATTCTCACGTCAAGTCAGTCTTTGCACATCCGAACGTTTGCGTGAGAAGTGGCTTACGCAGCTTTTTTGTGCGTAAGCAAGCTTTATACATGAGGCCTGTCCAATGTCGCCATCTAGGAGAAGCCATCATCCACACACACTCCCACACTAATCTAATCTGCATCCACGGATCAAATGTCAGATCATCTAAACACAAACTGTTTGAAATGCTTAACAATTATAAATGAAATTGAAATGAAACTCACCATCTTGTCTGTCCGTCTCAAGCAGCCAACGGCGCTGCTCTTCCTCCCTCTTCTCCTCGTCCTCTTCCCCTCCCCATCCTGTCGCTCTCACGCTGTCCACATCCACCACCGTGCTCCTAACCTTTTCCTCTGTCCTCTCCTCGACTTTCACCTCCACTCGGCCCGTTTGGTCTCCCTTCACCTGTGTCTCTTTTTTCTTCTGCTTCCTCTTCTCCTTCTCCTCCTCCTGTGACCTGGCTCTGGTGCTGGAGGTCCGGGAGTGGCAAGCCTGTGAGGTGGCTGGGGGGGGCTTGGTTTGCTGTCCCCTAGACGGACGAGTGGAGCTCCTTCTCTCCTCCTCCCCAGCCGGGACCAGCTCTGCGGTGAGGAGCATCGGTGAATGAGGTGCTGGAGGTGGTTGAAGAAGGCTTGAGGGGGAGAAATCTGCTCTCCTTGATCTCTCCTGTGGGACAAACTTAGAAGATAATATTTCCACTTCTCTCCTCTGCTCTCTATACCACTGCCCTCTCTCTCTCAGTATACCCTTATCTCTTTCCCCTCTCAAAATGTCACTTTTACTAGACTAGACTACTAGGTTGTCACAGTATTCATACTTGGTGTTGGCTGGCTTTCTCACTGACCAAACAAGCTCTAAACGATCTCTACACAGAATGATAGCAGCAATATTACCAAATCGCACAGGGACAGAATAAGGACACCCAGGGCATTCTTCCTTAGGGAGTTTCTGTGTTGCTTGGACAGGAATGTGCAGATTCAGGTCTTCTCGTACCATCACATAGCTGATGTGACTTTTTTTGTGGGTGTTTTTTCAAAAGAAAGCTGGATGGGCACTCCAAACTTAGTTTTAATTAAAACTACAGATTAAACCGGGGCGGCCTCCATCCTCCTGACGTCATTCACTGACACTTACTGGGAAAAGAAACCTATCCCACCAGTTTTTTGTTAATTAAACGTACATCGGCTTACGTTGTAAAAACTGCTTAAACACTGTATGCTCATCAACCCAGTCCTCACGTGACTCCACGCACTTCAACAGCTCTAGTGTTAATCGATGTATTGAAATAAGCAAACCGTTGCTGAAAGAAAATTATTTCAATTCTCAATTGAATGTCCCCTGAAGGTCAGCGCTCTGCAGTAAATCGGTAAGTATCGCACTAGTTCATTAGAAACAACGTCGAAAAACGACGGACTTTAGTGGGAATGGGTAGCGAATAATAGGAAGGAAGCTAATGCTAACCAACATGGTGAAAGTAATATACATGTTCTGATGCTGCAACATGTTTTAAAGACAACACGGTGAAGGTCATATCATGTGAGCGAGTGTAGATACCGCTACAATGTAAAGTTATCGTGTAATGCTACAACATGGGTATTCAATATAACAAGGTAAGGGTCATCTCACGTGAACGAGCGTAACGTTAATGCTGCAACAGGAGAACTAAATGCAGCACGGTACAGGTCATTTCGCGACGCTTGTAACGATACCGACGTACTGCAAAGTTATGAAAGAACGCAGAAAGAGCAGTTTCTTCAGACTTCCTATACATCTATCAACATAAGCCCCGGAGTGCACATTAAAAATAAATTTTAATGTCCACTCCACACCAATGTTGTTTTTCTATTCTTTCAGCTATCTTCAGAGTATTTTCTCCTTATTTTCACAACAGTAATGATGAGCCAGGATCAGACGTTAGCCAAGCTGAAGAAGGATGTCCGCTCTCTACTACTCTCTTCCAAGCTGAGTCTGAGTGCAGAGCAGCTGAGGAAGGACTACGTAGGCATGCTGGGCCACCCTATGCCCCTGAAGGAGTTGGGCTTCAGGAGCATCCTGGATATGGCCAAAGAAATGCCTGAAGTGGTGTCATTCATATACTTGGAAGACGGTAGCTTTGTTCTAAAAGGTAAGACCAATGTGGTCACTGATGCTGTGTCACTTGGGGTAGACTGGCTATTAAATGATTAAAATCTAGTTAAACCCAGTAAAACCCAGGGGTTGTGAATTAGCTGGACACTGATTTTACCACTGTGTCAAGTGTATATATATATTCAACTTTTAAGCTGTGACACTGATTTAGACATATCTCCCTTTTACTACTTTTCTGGCCCTCTTCCCTCCTCCTCTTTCTTTCTCTGCTCATCTTATAATATATCCTCTCTTGTCCTTCTCCACACCACTCCTCCACTCACTGTCTTTCATCTCCTATTCTCACCTCCTCTTCTTTCGCTCTTCTTCCACTCCTCTCTTCACTTTCACCCCTCTCCATTTCCTCTCTCGCATCACATTCTCTCCATCATCCTCTCCTCTTCCTCTCTCCTCCTCACCACCATTCTTCCCTCTTTAATCCTCTAATTTGCCTCTCTTCTACTCCCTCTCCCCTCCTTCTCTATCTTCACATCCTCCTCCTCTACTCCACCATAGCGGTCTCTGACGAGAGTACTGAAGGCATCAGCCAGCTGGTCTCCAAGCAGCGGCTCACCAAGCCCAAGAACAAGAGGGGGTACCTGAGGTCTTTCCCTATGCGGTACCCCCGCCCCATGGCCCCTATTATACTGCCTCGGTGGGGCCGGGCACCCCCTGCCGTCCCTGCCCAGCTCAGAGCCCAGCTCTGTCAGCTGATCTCCCAGGTATGGCCATCAGACTGTGTAGCGCAATTCTGTAACAGTGTGGTTCCAGAATTAAAAATCCCATTTATTTTCTTGATAGAGGTTTTGATCAAAAGCCATAATGTCGTAACCATCCAAAGTATACTTACCACATGCCGTTATATTGTGTATTGATGGTATATGCTCCTGTAGAAGCCATGATTTAAATGGGAAACAGCTTGTTTATAGAAAAACAAGTTTTATTCGCAATGTTTAATTTTGTTTATTAGGATTCCCCATTAGCCATTACACCAGGCAACAGCTACTTTTCCTGGGGTCCACATTTAACAAGAAAAACATATAATGAATCAACAATACACGAAAACAGGATAAAGAAGAAAAGAGAACAGATAGTAAAATCATAGAGGGAAAAGAAAGATCATATCTAAATTTTTGAAGTATGATGTTTCATAGCACCTCTCCAATAACATCAAATAATCTTCACACAATGACCTATATTGACAATTCTAAATAAACTATTGTAAATTATTAAAATAGAAGTGTATTCTAACCTTAATTTCTATGATTGTGTGTGGTAAAGAGTTCCATGTTGACATAGCTCTGTACAGTTTACCTTTTTTTTCATTGTATTAGATTTAGGCATGGGCACTGTAAAATGTTCCATTAGCACCTGCCTGGTAGAGTAGTTATTTCTGTTACTGGTGTAATGAATTCACATGTACCAACAATTAGGTTTGTTGCTAACACAAATGCTCCTTTAAAAAAAGTGAGACTAGCTAGCAGTCTTTGTTCTACCATGAGCCAGAGTTATTCTGAAAGCGTAGTTTCTAAGCTTTCCAATGATGTCCAACACATGGAAATCTGATAATATTTGAAGAAGTTGTGGCCATTTGAATGTATGCCCCTCTGAAAACCATTCAGTGAGAAGACTGGCCTAATAGATTTGCAATTCTCACCTCACCTGAGAGGTAGGAAACACAATGGTGCTTATTTGCATCTCATTTAGATAAGCCTGACATCTGGTATCTGTTAGCCTGCAGGGCAGAAAGTATTGTAGTGGTTTGGACAATGGTTATCAAAAGCAGTTATCATGTAGTTAATGTTGATGTATTGTTATTTTTGTTAAGCACTTTACTGGACTGATCAGAATTAGAAGGTACTTTATTGAAATGGAAATGCTTTTATTACAAAAAGTCCCTGAAAATCATTCATTAATACACAGGATAAGATGTTACAATCCCTTAATCATAATCCAAGATATAAACCACACCATCATAGAAGCCCCCGCCCAAATTACACTAGCAAGCAAGCCAGCTATCTTGCTAATACGCAATAAACTAATGGTCAAAACACAAGTTAAGCAACCCACTGGTGCTCCAAGCACGTACAAGACTTAATTATTGAATTGAATGGAATATTTAATTATTATTTTTGTTATACATACTGCCAATAAATGTGAATCATAAAAAAATAAATATGAAATGTATTTGATTTGGTCTGATTCTTGTTCTGGTTCCAGGGTCCGCTCCGTCTGTCAGAGATGGAGAGAAGGTTCCAGCAGTGCTTCGGTCACCCACTCCGCTACACTGACTATGGCTTCTACTCACTGGGGGACATGCTGGGCCACGTGCCGGACCTCTCCATCCTGTACACCAGGATGGGCTCCGTTGTCAGCTTCAAACAGCCGGACCAGCAGGGGCATCAGTCCAGACCTCAGTCTCCCAAAACAGGATCTGTGAAGCCTGGGGCCATCAGACCCTCTCCCTGCTTGTCCTCTCCTTTAGAACCAAAGACTGGGCTACTACAGCCTGGACACAGCTCAGGTGGGTGTGGGAATCTCTGTTGGGCCTAGGTGGGTGGGGTTCTATAGAGCTGCAGAACTCCTCCATCTATTTTACTATGCACAAAGTGCCCTAACCGTGTCATTAATATCATGTTTTTAGATTCTATGTTCTCCTGTTTTGGATAAGAGCGTTTACTAAATGGTAAGTATTTTAAGTAGTGTAACATACTCTTATCATCACAAACTTTAGCACCGTCAGAGTATAGTCCGAGCCAGAGGACTACTTCTGTTATCTGGAATTCTCCGGTGCCTTCCTGTAAAAGTTGGGATCCAATCGGTAATGGGTCAGAGCGGGTCCCAGATAACGGATCCCCACAACAACCACCAGGCCCAGAACCTCAACAACCCTACCAAGATGGACAACTCCTGGAGAAGTTCATGTTCAAGGTGTGTTTTGTCATTCATTCATTCGTCTAACCCTAACCCTTACCCTAGTCACAGCTCACTCTTTGAGTCGAGTACTGTCTGTTGATGAAATAGTAAATTGATGTTCCCACAATGTTCCACACGTGATTCACATGCTGAGTATTCTGTCAATATTCTGTCACCTCCTGCCATTGCGACCTGCCAGCTGGAGACGGAGCTTCGTCAGAAGATTCTGGAGAACGGTGATGCACGTTCTGTGAGTCCGGAGCTGAAGGACAAGCTACAAAAGGTCTGGTTCCCGATTCTTTCTGAGACCAGTGTGTTCCAGATCCCTCGGATACCTCGGAAGTGGGGAAATCTCCCAGCTTTCTTGCGGCATTTCTCGGAGGCACGCCCCCTTTTGGTCGCGTCCCCTCGGAATTCTGAGCGTAGACAGAGTAGACTCAACAAAAATGGCTGCGCCTATGAAGAGATTTATTTTCTCTGTATTTGTAACACGTTTGTCATTTTAATGTTGATTTATAAATGCTCTTACACACGTGATTACATTGCTACTTTATTCCGGTCACCAACATTTGCATTGCACGGTCTTGCTGTGCGTGCAATACAATGTAAAGTTGTGTTGTGAGCTGGTTTGCTAAAGACGCTAATGTAGCTAACAATGACTAGCCAATGACATGACACTATCACAAATACGAAAGGGAATGCTATAACAGGAAATTAAGTGAAACTCTGGAAGTCTGGTGTCCAAGGCATCTGGAACACACCATACGACGAAGGCATATTTCGGAGCCAGGCTAAAGTCGTATTCCTTTAAACTCTACAACAAAAAGCCATCAAACACAAGGCAGTAAAAATTATGTACTTTCCTGGTCTCGACTGGTCCCCCCAGCAGTCTGATATGAGTTACTCTCTGCAGGTGGTTGGAGACCACAGCCAAGGGCTGTCCGTCCACGACCTGCCTACTCACTACAAGGTAGGTTGCACTCCAACAACCCTCTGGTATCATTCCATCGGGGCGCATGGGAACGCAGCGACTGGTAGGAGGATAGTAGAGTGGTGGTTGTCTGTTTATTTGTTGGTATAACTCGTTTAAGTTCGCCTAGTACTCTCATATCTGATCGCTGTCCTTAACGCATATCCTCAACTTTCACGCATGACTAGCCATGCAGCGATTGTTTTTCTCTGATCAGTTAAAATATAATGGACTGTTGGATGTATGATGATGATGGTGGTGTGGGGAACTTTCAATCGGGCGGAAGCCTGGCACAGCACCTCTGTCTCGGATTTTATACAGCCGGGATTAGCTGTTTAATTTCGATCAACCAGCAAACTCTATGCCACCTCCAGATCTAATCTTCCGAATCATCATCGACACCAACGCACCTCGTTGGAGAAGAAGGAAGCGGGGTAGGAGAGGTGGATTACACGAGCAAGCAAGGCGGCATCTGTCGCACGTTCCTCTGCCCTCTATCATCCTTGCTTACATGCAGTCACTCTGAAACAAGTCAGATGAATTACAAGCCCATGTCCGATACCAACATGAATTCAAAGAAGCCTGTATCCTGGCCCTGACAGAAACATTGCTGGGAGAAGCGGACTCGGACGCAGACATGCATTGTATGGTTTCGGTGCGCCTCCACGCTTGGATCAGGTTGCAGCGACCACTAGCAAGTCACGAGGGGGTGGGGTGTGCCTGTACATAAATGAGCGCTGGTGCATAACAGCACTAATGAGAGAAAGGCTGTGTACACAAGACATTGAACAGCTCTCAGTCTCCATATGCACCAAGCACTGCCCTAGAATGAATCAATATCACTGTTCAAAAACTACAGGCAATGTCCCCCTGATGCCCCAAACCTAATTTTAGGTGACTTCAATCACTGTTCTTTGAACATAATTCTAAAATGTTTTTATAAATGTGTCCTATTAAAACAATGGTGGGTCTAAATGACAAAACAAAGAAAAAGGTAGCACCGAAAAGCTACACCTCAGACATATCCCTGGCCCAAGAACTAAATAAATTCTATTCAAGATTTGAAAAACATGATTTTAGTAACAAAATTATTGGACAAAAACAGTCTTTACTGTCCCTATCTCTGTCAGCTGTCCGTTTCTCGGCTCAAAGTGTTGTGAACACTTTTAAACACTGCAAAGCCAAAACTAGTCCGGGTTCAGACAACATTGGCAGCCGTGTCCTTTCATGCTGTGCAGAAGAGCTAGTCCCCATTTTTTTTAATTATATTTTTAAACATGCCAACAGAAGTTGCAGCAGAATTGTGTTGCAAAGAATAGCTACCCCAAGACTTTAAATGATTACAGACCCATAGCCCTTACTTGTGTGAAGAAGATTGTGATGAAGTCCTTTGAAAAGCTGATCAAAAGAGAACTGACATTTAGGACAAACAGCCTACTTGACCCACTACAGTTCGCATACAGACTCAACAGAGGGGTCCAGGATACAACTGTAACAGTACTCAACCTGATCCTCAAGCACCTTGAGGGCAACAAAAAACATGCCAGACTACTGTTTGGGGACTTCTCGTCAGGCTTCATCACCATTCAGCCCCTCCTGCTGGTTGAGGAGCTCTTGCATCAGTTCCATCTGAAGGCCAGCCTTGTGGGCTGGATATGAGACTTTCTCACAAATAGATCCCAGCTAGTGAGAGAAAATAGTCACCTCTCTGACTTGGCCCTCACATCAACTGGCTCTCCGCAGGGGTGTGTTCTCTCCTCCCTCCTCTCCATTCTGTACACCAATGACTGTCGCTCTGTGAATGATGACCGACACATGGAAGTTTGCTGATGATACGGTTATTGTCAGCTTACTGAACAACGAGGAAACTTCACACGGTCAGGTCCTCAACCACTTTGCAACATGGTGTCAGGATGCCTCTCTTGAACTGAATGCCTCAAAGACTAAGGACATGTGTATTGACTTTAGGTGTAATGTCATTAACACCATAGACATCTTATCCCATAGACGCAGCATCGACCGCTACCGCCTACTGGTGCTGATGAGACGCTGGGCCGCCATCTTGGAGTGGTGATCCGCTCCACTCAGTGTAATTTGTTTGGCTGGAGCAATGAACTGTCAACGCATTTAATTAATCTTACCTCACTGAATACCACTGATTTTCATGCAGTTTTTTGTCATACGTGTAGCTATGATAATGGACACATGTTTTGCCATGTTTTAATATTTATAGTTGGCTTAACAATTACTTGTGAAAAGTAATCCCCCTATTCCTATTTTCGATGGTCCGCTCATTTGAGCAGGAATACGCTGAACACCAGCCCCGCATCCTTGTTTTCATATGTAGACTCTACCCGTCAGCTGTCAGTTCATGCTGCTCGCTGGCTCCTCATCCACACTCCAAGATGGCGGCCTAATTTCTCACGTCACAGCAGCCAATGCTGCGTCTATGGGATAAGATGTCTATGATTAACACTGTTAAACTACTATAAATGGTCAGGAAATAGAGGTTGTTGAAGAATACAACTATTTAGGATCCATTATTGAGGACAAGCTGTGTTTTGAGCCAAATACTAGTTTGCTTTGTATGTGTAGGTCCTTTGTTGAGTCAGTTGTCACCTTCTTTATAATCTGCTGGTATGGGTCTATTAACGTAAAACAAAAAAACTCTCTTTCCAAGATAATTAAGGTGAGCAGCCGTATCACAGGTTCTAAGCAGAAAGGCCTGGAGGAACTTTATCAGAAGCAGATGCTAAAAAGGGTTGAATCTGTCCTGTCAAATAGCTCTCATCCCTTACAGGCTGAATTTCAGATGTTTCCATCTGGATCACGCTTTAAACTCCTGCAATTCAAAAACATATTTTGTACCCGCAGCCACTCTACTTCTCAATTATATAAAGAACCGTAGATAACACCTTTCTGCCCCCCCCACTCACACTTGGACCTGGTGAGCCTCACCCCCCCGCCTTTATTTTTTACATTGACTTTTTTATATGGACTACTATTTATTGGTCCTCATTTATTTATTGATGGTTTACTGTTTTAATTGTGTTTGTGTGTGATACTATCTGCTGCACAACAAATTGACCCAATGGGGGACAAAGTATTTTTGAACTTGAACTTTGATCTGATACATACATTAAATTTTATCCGAGTCTCCGAGTTGATATTTTGTGGTTATTTGTGGGGGTTATTGAGTGTTTTATTTGAAAATTGATTAACAGAACCATTGGATCATACCTTTTACTTTTTTTTTGTAGAAAATAATAGTAGTTGGCGTTTAATATTATTGAACATCCATATTCTTATTGATATAATAACTGTACCTTTCTCTTTATGTGACCCTATGGTTCTGGTGGGTCTGTTGGTGATTCTACTGGTGGTTATGGTGTCCAGAGGGTGTTTGGTGAGGAGCTTCCGGTGCTGCAGAGTGGGTTCCTCAGCGTCACACAGCTGGTGGCGACACTGAATGACATCTTCCACCTGGAGCCAGCAGGGGGCACCAAGGACCCCCACTGGATAGTCAAGAACCTCAGCAACACACACACTGAGTTGGGTCAGAAGATGTCTGTTTACCTGCCACCTCTCTCTCATGTTCAACTCTTATGTCGTCCTGTCTGTCTCTCTGCCTGTCTCTTCTTGTCTCTCTCATGCTGTTTGTCTCTTTCACTGACTCTCCTAGCCTCCCTCCAATCTCATTCTCTCTCTGGCTGTCTCTTGCTCTCTGGCTGTCTCTTGCTCTCTTGCTGTCTCTTGTTCTCTGGCTGTCTCTTGTTCTCTGGCTGTCTCTTGTTCTCTGGCTGTCTCTTGTTCTCTGGCTGTCTCTTGATCTCTGGCTGTCCCTCGCTCTCGCTGGCTGTCCCTCGCTCTTGCTGGCTGTCCCTCGCTCTCTCTGGCTGTCCCTCGCTCTCTCTGGCTGTCCCTCGCTCTCTCTGGCTGTCCCTCGCTCTCTCTGGCTGTCTCTTGCTCTCTCTGGCTGTCTCTCGCTCTCTCTGGCTCCCCTATCTGCCACACTGCTACTGTTATCTATGTGAAGCATTAGCTCAGGTAATATTTTTTTGTCTGTTGGCCAAATGTTAGCCAGCAGCTCAGTGAATATCTCTGTATGCTTCAGCAGAGTGTGGGGTAGAGGAGGGGAGACGGAGGGTAGGCTGTCTGTACCAGAGCATCAGGCGCTCCCTTTGGGAGCAGCATGAAGATGATGATGACGAGCAGGAAGAGGACCAGCCTGATCCCACCACCTGCCTCAGCTCCTCTCTTACCAACCAGCAGGTAAACCCTAGTCTGACGGGCATTGCTGCTACCGGTTTAGCTCCCTCGCTTGCCATTCGTCAATCAAGCTGCCCGTTCCGCCCTCGAGTGGTGTCAAGTCCAAGCCGCCCATCAACCGCTCATGCAACCCTTGACTTGGGATTGGCCTAAAATGTGAGGGTCTTCTCCATGCTCTCTTGTACAACAAAGGTACAATGGCTAGGTGAATCCCAAATGTGAGTGAAAAGTGATGCTTGCCAAGCAGACTATATTCCAATATTTAGTATTCTGTGTAATTCTTTGTTTGGCTACCCTATTTTGTATTTAACATTTACATAGTCTCCTTTTTTTTCTCTTCCTCCTCCTCTTCTTTGTCTAGGATGAAATAGTGGTTGACACCGAAATTTAGACTATTGGTCCTGTCGCGGGTATTTGGCTCATTTAGAACCGCCCCTGCTTGCTTCAGAATGGCTGGCTACGAGCATTCACAAAATGAAACAACCTTAAACATTAGTTTTCAGAAATGTGCAACTCAAAGAGTTGTTAGTGGTGTTCGTTGAGGTTCCAAATCAAAGTATCGTAGTGAAATTTGGTTTCTGTCGTGTTTTATTTGGCATGTTGTAAATCCATTGATTTCTGTTGGAAGACACATTGCTTGTTGTCCAGAAAAGGAAAGGGGGGCTGTTTACGTTTGGGTGTAGTTTTTTTGCTCGGTTCTCTGTCTCAACAGTAGGGCTAGAACTTCTTTGCGTCACCAGCAACAACAAACTCAGGCGGCATTCGAGAAAGATGTAGATAGTAGACAGCTGTCAGTTCACTTCGGGTCCATATCATTTTTGACGCTACAGTGTTACGGCCTCTCGGTTGTATGTGGACTTCTCCGCAACATTTAGAAAAACATGTCCTTTTTATTCAGCGAGTGAACTCAACTTGGGTGAAATCGAAGCGTGGTGTGTACTGCATGCATGTTGACGATGATGATGCACTTCTTATAGGGGGTAACTACATTGGTACGGCACCGGCTTCCTCCATCTTCTGCACTACCTTTATAAATAAATCGCCGTTTCTCGTTTTCTGACAGTGACAACCATAAACATAAATATATTATATATATTTTAGGGGTGCACAATAATTAGCGGGCCGCTAACAGAAATGATTACATCCTTCCGATAAATGACGACAATGATGACATGACGAATAGCCCCGATAACATAGCCTATATAATTTCAGTGCCTCGCTCCCACTAATGCTAAAGGAAAGGTGTTATCGTAACCCTAAATGTACACATCATACAATCAATTACAATACATGAGTTCACACACACACACACACACACACACACACACACACACACACACACACACACACACACACACACACACACACAC
>JAOPUA010000019.1:10947289-10958551 GCA_027122455.1 Trisopterus luscus | reverse complement strand
ACACACACACACACACACACACACACACACACACACACACACACACACACACACACACACACACACCACACACACACCTTAATTCTGCTTCATTCATTGAACTCTCATGAAGATCCCATCTGGTGTTCGGACAGCGAGCTCCCACCCTGTCCCGACTCACCCACAATGGAGAGGATGACCACTACAAAGTCGAAGATGTTCCAGCCCACGGTGAAGAAGTAGCAGCGCAGTGCCATGATCTTGACCAGGCACTCGGCAGAGAAGAGAACAATGAAGGCCAGGTTGACGTTGTTCAGGATTGCCTCCATGTGCGGCGCCTGCTCGTCTGTCTCCACCATCATGGTGATCATGTTGAGCAGGATCAGCACCATGATCAGGATGTCAAACGCCTGCTTCCCCGCCAGGTCGAAGAAGAAGCCCTGCACTGGGTTCTGGAGGAGAGGAAGGAAAGGATGGTCGGATGGAAGGAAGGAAAGGAGGGGGAACGGATGGCGGGAAAGGAGAGGGAGGGAGGGAGGTAGAGACAGAGGAAGGGAAGGAGGGAAAATATGGGATGGAGGGAGGGAGGGAGAGGCAGAGGATAGGAGGGAGGGAGAGGAAGGAAGGAATAATGTTGAGTAAGTTAAACTATATTGTGATTTATTTTTCTAAAACTATGTTTGTAAAATGCTCATTAGGGATGTCACAATACCAGGGATTTAGTAGTCGATACCAATACGAGAGAAATAGAAGTCTTTCGTACGTCGAGGTATGGTGAGCTTGGTTGGTATGTTAATATGGCATTGGTATGCCTTAAAAACTGGTTTACCGGCAGTTAACATATCAAAACATTCACCAACCATGTTTCTAAAGCAAACAGTGTCAAAATCCACTGTCAAACGGGTGTTGGCGAAATAATGTGTGTACCCCTTTAGGCCCAGCCTGCATTGCGGAGAGGCCATGGTTCAGAAGGGAGAACTTCAAACAAATGTTTTTTGGTGGTTTTTTTGCGATATAGTATTCAAATTTGGCATGGGTATACTATGAAATCTCCTCTTAATAGCCATACTCAACAGCTGAGCTTAGGTGTTTTGGATGCAATGTTAGAGCTGTTTAAATGTGTTGTAGAGCTGTACACATATGCATGTATTTCACTTTGAAATCCATATCTCTGCCATCTTTCGCCTTATTGCTATGAATTTAACACCATATAGTCCCACAGTTACCTGGTACATGTGTGAAGTATGTAGCTTTTCCCACTTTCAGCACCAAAGGAGTTAATGTGTGGGTTTTTGGTCAAGTTGTGTTCATTGCACATTGCAATGGTCTAACCATATGGGTTGCGATGAGAAAGTTGTTCATCATAACAAATGGTGCATGCATAACAAGTTTCATGCAAATTGCACCTTCCTAGTGGTAATGGCAGCCTGTTGAATTCCTGAACTTCAAGGCCTTGTGTTAGCGCCACCTGTGTGTTATTCTGACCCATCTTTTTAATCCCTTATTCCCTTCACGAGTTCTACAAGCCTGCCAATTTTTATAACTTTTGGAGCTAAAAAGTCAGGTTAAAAAATAATAATAATACTACCGAATACAATAGGGTTCCTACGGATCGTAGGACCCCTAATAATACTACCGAATACAAAAGGGTTCCTATGGATCATAGGACCCCTAATAATAATACTACCGAATACAGAAGGGTTCTTACGGATCGTAGGACCCCTAATAATACTACCGAATACAAAAGGGTTCCTACAGATTGTAGGAAGCCCCTAAATATAGCTGCAAGCAGCAATGTGGGGGTCAAGCAGAATAACTAATTTGCAGAATAGACCAGAGTAGCCACAGCAACAAGATAGATCTACATCAGACACACAACCTTCAGCACTTTCGACAAGTTTTACGTCAAAAAATAAAAGATCAACTGAGATATGATCACACTCACTGTGGTTTTAATACCCCCCTAGAGGTCAAAGGTCACCAAATTCACTGGGCATCATCAGGATAGGGTCATAAGACTATAACCCAAGTTTGGTTTGGACATATGAAAGCCTTGCAGAGATACGAGCTCACTTCCTGTTTGACATCCCCCCCCCCGAGGTCAAAGGTCACCAAATTGTTTGGGTGTCCCCAGGATGATGTCATGAGTCTATGTACCGAGTTTGGCTATGATATGTTAAAGAGTTGCTGAGAACAGGCTTACTTTCTGTTTGGCGGCTTTGTGGTTGAATTTGACTGGGTGTTGCGGCCAAACGGTTTTGAATTTGACAAATCTGTTCAATAAGTTTTGTGGGGCATGGTCTGAACAATATCACTACCAAGTTTTGAGAGGATTGAACAAAATTTGTGATAGGAGAGGTGTTGCAGCAATCTACCTGGAGGTATGCTTGCGCGTGCATTAGGCATTTAACGGTCCATGTATTTGTACCGAACCGTCACGGTACAGACACTTCGGTGCGGTTACAGAGGTGTACTGCGGTACGTAAATGTGGCATACATAGCGTTAATATGGCGAATGTAAAGGCTTGTTTTGCGGTGCAAAACTTAAAACTTGAAGTCGGAGTTCCCCCTGGACCGTTTAGCCTTAGGCTCGGCTCGCATGTGCGCTGTAGCCGCGAGCGCGACTGTTTGTGAGTGGATTGATGGCTAGCGAACAGAGAGCGAACTGCATGGCGAACGACAACAGAAAACCGGAGCTTGAAGACATCCCCCTGTCATTGAAGCGTGGGATAACTTCGGATTCCAGGTTAATTATCAAAATGGGGAAAGACGAGTGGACAACTCGAAAGCTGTGTGCAGACATTGTTCAACAGCGATTGGCTAGGCAAATGGAAACACATTGGACAAGCCTCAAGATGCCTCACCCTGACTGCTCCTGATGAGGCTGGCTGTCACCCTGCGTGGTTGACTCCGCCGTTGGTGTGTGAATGTGTGAATGTCAGTCAACACTTGTAAAGCGCTTTGGATAAAAGCGCTGTATAAATGAGGACCGTTTACCATTACACATGCACACGCATTTAAAAAGGCACCATCCAGTTGATTATTTTAATATTTATGAGCACTTCAGAGCTTAAGAGAGCTGCAGGAATATTTTCTTTAAATCCTTAAAGTTTATGTTACCCAGCTGTATTTTCAGTCAGCTGGTGCTTTCCTGTAGTGTCATTTTTTTTTTCTTTCACGACCATTTTTTTTATGTTTTTGTTGCGGCATTTTTACGACTGCTGTGTTTTCGTTTGCTTGGGTGATGTAAATTGGCGCCATCTCTTCTATGCATGCGAGTGATATGTAGATAAGTCGTAATTCTTTTTGTTGATTAATTCGGTATTCTGAGATTCTTCAGATTGTCGTGCAAAACAAACCTTATTGAATGCCAACTGTACGTTAAGCCAGAAGCCCGTTGGCAGGGTGTATTCACACGAAGACTGTGAGGAGGGAACTTCGTTGAGTGAATGAACATTGACGAGGGAGACAGCCATTGTTTCCTGGGCTGCTCCTCCTGGTGGATCGTGGGGAGCCGTCGCCAGCTTCTGGACGTCCCCGGGGACTGCAGGCAGGATCATTTCAATCACCCCCCACACATGTAGAGCTCTGTAGTATTGTTTTTTTTACTGGCCAGCACTTTAGTTTAGTTTATTTTATTTTTCTTGTTGTAATAGACTACAAGGACACTTAAAGATTTGTTATATTTTATTGGACGGGAAGACTGCTTGGTGTTTTCCATTTGTTCTGTGGACCGAGACTGAGATGACCGTGCAATATTTATTTTGTATTGTTATGTTCTTGTTTCAATCGAGGGTTAACCACAGTGTAGTTTAATTCTATGTGATTTAAAGTATACCGTTATATAGTTTATCTGATTTCCATTAGGATGAGGAAAGATGCATTTCAGTCCGGCAATTATTGAATAAAAATCTGGATTGATAGTAAATTGCTATCATAACCCTGAGCAAAGTCTGTTTATTGGTTACAGACGAAAATTGGCACCCGAACAGCGACTTGAAGTGCGTTTACTTCATCTTTAAAAAAAAAACAATCAATTGAATATTGTAACCATTAGGAAAAGTTTTGTGACATGTATGGTTTTGACCCAGAGTGCACAGTTATGCTTAAGGGTGTTCCAGCTAAGGTTAAACTGGAAGTTGTAAAAAGGGTTTTTGCATTACTAAATTATGTTGTTGGAGTATGTCACTTTGACAGCCTTCCCAATACCATTCTGTGTCAGTTTAGTGAGTCTATAACTCCAATGTTTCTAGACCGCGAGTATCCAGCTGATGACTCATATTGGGAGGTTATTCAGATAGATGAGTACTGTCCACCTAAGTCAGTCAGTGAGACACACACAGAGGATGTAGTGCCTCTTGCTCGTGCTATTGATGACATGACATGACATGCCAATTTCAGAGAGCAGGTAAATGAGTCAGCTCTAACATACAACATCAGCCCGACTACTTAGAATCAAGTAGCAGTGGGTCATATTTCTGGAGAAGGGGATAGTGAGAAGGGCCCAGTAACTTCAACCCCAGCATCTGCTCTTAAAGCCCCGGCATTTAAAGCACGGTCTTCCTCTAATCCAAGACCAGTTGTCTTCAGTGCTGATAGTTATTCATCCAGTCCAAGACAGGCCCCTAATGACGGTTTGCTTGTTGACCCCCTCCCCGCAGATGTTCAGAGAGTAATTGTGGAACATATTGTAAAACACAATGGTCACCGAGGTCCGTCCCGGGACGTTCGAGAACACGTCCCGGTTCTGCAGCACCAACTCCCCTAGCTCCTGTCTCTGGGCGGGGCTAAGGTCGGTCCCCATCGGGACGTCAGGGATCGCGGGTCGTGCCATCAAGGCCATGGGTGCCCGTAGTGGAGGGTCGCCCTCACCCCTCCATTGTTTTAACAGATTAACGTGATAAATCTGGGTGGGCTTGCGTCTCCCGGGTTGCCTCACCTTGTAGTTGACCGGTCCCACGGCCTCTACCACCTCGTATGGGCCCTGCCATTTTGCGAGGAATTTGCACTCACTGGTCGGTACCAGTACTAAGACCTGGTCGCCCGGTCGGAAGGTCCGTACGCGAGCCCCCTTGTTGTATACGCGCGCTTGGGCCTGTTGAGCACGGGAGAGGTGGTCCCGGACTATGGGCCACACTTTGGCCATTCGGTCCCTGACGAGCTCCACATGTTCAATAGTGGTCCTATGCGGAGAGGGATGACTCTCCCACGCCTCCCTCGCCAGGTCCAGTATTCCACGGGGCCTCCTCCCATAAGTGGTAGCAGCACCGGGTCTCGGGTTCCCCTCGTTCTCTGGGCGGGGTGGACGGCCTGGTCCTCGGCGGCGGGGTCGGAGTCTCTCTCCGGACGGACCGGGGAGTGGGTCTCGGGCCCGCCGCCAGCCGTTGTGCCACCTGCCAGTTCTCCAGCTGGCGAACGAGGT
Organism: Trisopterus luscus; assembly: GCA_027122455.1. Classification (NCBI taxonomy): domain Eukaryota; kingdom Metazoa; phylum Chordata; class Actinopteri; order Gadiformes; family Gadidae; genus Trisopterus; species Trisopterus luscus. Next base: position 10,953,150 of record JAOPUA010000019.1, on the reverse strand, counting down.
CGTCCACGGTCTCGGGATGGTGGTGGGCCAGCACCCTCCGGGCGTCGGGAGGCAGCTGTCGCACGGTGTTGTCCACCACGACCCGATCCACGGGGCTGGGTCCCTCTCCTTCGACCATCCACCTCCGGGCTAGCCGACATTGGTGGGCTACCTGGGTCCGGACGGGTCCTCGGACGTCGAACGTCCACTCGTGGAATTTGAGGGCCCTCGCAGCAAGGCTATGTCCATAGTAGGCCAAGATGGCCGCCTTGAGTGCGGGGTACCATCCCGCATCCCCGGGGTTGAGGTCCTGACTCGCTTGCTGGGCGGGACCGGTTAAAAACGGGGCCACGATATAGGCCCACTGGGCCTCTACCGTGAGCCATACGTGGACCGATCCTCCACCATATGTGGTAACTCGGTACGGTTGAGGGGGCTCAAAGTGAGGACCAGGCAGGGAATGGGGGTCCAAAGCCTCAAACGGCGGTATATTTCACCTGGTATGCAATCAATCCAACAGGTTCACACAAGCTCAAGAGTTACATCAAAAAGGGGGGGGGTCGCTCGAGACGTGGTCCACGTGTCCGCCGTGCGGCTCACTCCACGGAGTCTGGTTCCTCGGTGTCGTCCTCTCTTCCACTCGACTGGCCTCCTTCTGTCGGTCGGTGGCCTCCTTTTAACACCTGGGTGTCTCCTTCCCAGGTGTTCCTTGTTTTGCCGATTGCGGCTTTCGGGAGGTCGGATTTGTCGCCGGCTGTTGGCCACCGGCGGTATATCCCGGCCTCGACTCTCCCGAATACGGGGCGTGGCACCGGAGGAATGCCACAATAGGCAGTAGTTGTTTTGTAGGGCTCGTTATGGAGGCTTTTGATTTGGGTGTCTTTTTGGCAGGTCCGTCTATGGATCGGATTGACAGATGCCGGAAGGCTGATTTCTATGCCATAGCGGCTCATTTTGAGTTTTCAGTTCATGGGGCCCTGATCAAAGCGAGACTTAAGGAGTGTGTCATGAAAATGTTGGTGGACAAGGAGATGCTTGGTTTGACAGCGGCTTCTCCTTGTAGTGATGCCAGTGCGGACATGCAGGCTGGGGTAGAGGCTAAGCCACCCTTACCGCGTTTTAATCCATTGTAACCTACTTTTTCAATGTCGTCTCAGGACGCCCGTCTGAAAGTAAGGTTGGCCCGCTTGAATATGGATGCGCAGGAGAGAGAGGCAAGCTGAGCGGAGGCAACATCTGGAGATTCGACGGATTGAGGCAGAGAAGGAGGTGAAGCTACGGAGGTTGGAATTGGAGGCTGCAAGTGTGGCACGTTCACCCCAAACCACCCTCTCTTCTCCACTAGCTAGCTCATTTGGCACATTGGATGTGACTAAACAAATGGCTTTGGTTCCACAGTTCCGGGAATCGGAAGTCGATTCTTATTTTGGTGTGTTTGAACGCATCGCAGTTTCTATGCAGTGGCCTAAAGAGGTGTGGCCCCTCTTGCTTCAGTGTAAACTATCTGGTAAAGCTCAAGAGGTGTTGGCGTCCATTTCGTTGGAGGACAGTCTAGATTATGAAATTGTAAAAACCACTGTTCTTCGTGCGTATGAGTTAGTGCCTGAGGCATATAGACAAAGTTTAGAAGTTGCAAAAAGTCTCCTGATCGTACTTTCATGGAGTTTGCTCGAGAGTAGGCCACCTTGTTTGATCGGTGGTGCACCTCCACTAAAACTAGATTTTTCCTCTTCGAGAATTAGTCCTGCTGGAGGAATTTAAGAATAGTATATCCGAACGAATAGTAACATACTTGAATGAGCAAAAAGTGATGTCACTGTCCCAGGCAGCTGTTAGCAGACGAGTTTGTACTGACCCACAAGCCCGCTCATGTGCTCTCTACCTCTCCCACCACTCAGTTTCGCTTCCTTTACGCTCTAGGGAGGAACGAGAGTGTTTTTATTGTCATGAACTTGGCCATTTAATTGCTGACTGTCAGCTTTGTATGAGAAATCATCCACCGCCCGTTCAACAACCAAAGGGGGTTGGATTGATTAGTACAGTTTCTCGCTCTGTGGCGGTTATGCCGAAGGTGTGCGTTTCTGACCTTCCTGACCCCAGCTACAAACCATTCATCTTGAGTGGTCTCGTGTCACTGACCGGCGATCTAAAGGACCAGCAAAAGGTTCAGATTCTCCGAGACACTGGGGCGGCCCAGTCGTTTATCCTCTCTGATGTAGTGCCATTGTCAGGTGATTCATTCTGTGGTTCCAGTGTTTTGGTTCAGGGCATAGAGATGGGGTTTGTGCAAGTCCCCTTGCACCTGGTACATTTAAAATGTGATTTGGTCAGTGGAATTTTCAAAGTCGGGGTACGTCATAACCTGCCGGTAAAAGGCGTTCAGTTTATCATGGGCAATGATATTGCTGGAGGCAGAATGCTGCCTATGTTGGAGGTATTGGACTGTCCCGACGCTAACGCTGTGGATGAGTTTGCCAAGAGATTCCCTGGGATTGTTCCAGTGGGTGCTGTTACACGGGCGCAGTCCCGACCATTGAGTGATGTGGTTGACCTATCCGACTCCTTTCTTGTCCCAGTAGGGGACACAAATGAGGTTACTGGTGCTACCCCTGTGCCCCCTCCACAGCCTGATAAGAACAGTTCCGTCGAGTGCCGAGTTGCCTCTACCGATAACTCGTGATAAGCTGGTCGCTATGCAAAAGATAGATTCTAGACTGGAGCAGTATTATGTGAAGACTGTTACTCCGGGTGGTGATGTCGACGGTAAGGTGGGTTACTTCCTAGATAATGCTCTTCTCATGCGTAAGTGGACTTCATCTCTTGATTCGGAAAGTGACGGGAGTGTGATCTATCAGATTGTAGTACCTGTTGCATATCGACAGGATATTCTATCACTTGCTCATAGTCACGTATGGTCTGGTCATTTAGGTATCACAAAAACCTACGACAGGATTCTAAGGCACTACTTTTGGCCAGGTCTGAAATGTGATGTAGCTGCATTCTGCCGTACTTGTCACACCTGTCAGGTCACAGGAAAACCAAACCAGGTTATTCCACCCGCTCCTCTCTGTCCGATACCTGTGTTAGGTGAGCTTTTTGAGCATGTGTTGGTTGATTGTGTTGGCCCATTGCCTAAGTCTAGGACTGGTAACCAGTTTTTATTGACAGGAGTCCTTAGGGTTTAGTCCGGCTGACCTTGTTTTTGGACACACGGCCCTCTCAGAGTTCTGAAAGACCAGCTTAGCTCGGGTGGTGCTTCTTCTCAGAATGTGTTAACTTATGTGAGCCGGTTCCGTGAACGGTTGCACAGTGCCTGTGCCCTCGCTAGGGAAGCTCTGTCCGCCTCACAGAAGCGGATGAAGCGTCACTTTGATAAAAAGGCTGTCCCACGTTCACTGCAGACAGGTGACCAGGTTCTAGTTCTGCTGCCCATTTCCGGATCCTCTCTCTCTGCCCGTTTCTCCGGTCCTTATTGTGTGGGACGGAAGTTGAGTGACACAGATTATGTTGTACAGACCCCAGATTGGAGGCGCAAATTAAGAGTTTGCCATGTCAACATGCTTAAGTTGTATCATGCAAAAGTTACTCCTCATGAGGACTCCGTAGAAGGGTCTACGGGTCCCACGGTCAAGTCTGCTGTATTGGTTCCAAGCTCCTACCAGGTTACTGAAGGTGATGAGGATGGATTGGAGTTGCGGAGTGCTCCTCAACAGACCCCTCGGTTGTTGAACTCTCAGATGCTGTTATCGCTTGACTCGCATGTGGCCTATCTGGATGAGGAACGTAGGGCTGACATGGTAGCCCTAATACGTGGGTTCCCTTGTCTGTTTGGTGATGTTCCTTCCCTGACCACCGTTTTGAAACATGATATAGATGTGGGGGGTGCAGCACCAACATCCATACCGCGTTAACGCTACAAAAAGGTTGATCATGACGCAGGAGGTGTCTTATTTAGTAGAGAATAATCTGGCGACTTCGAGCTCTAGCCATTGGAGTTCACCATGCCTCTTGGTACCCAAGCCGGATGGCACGTTCCGTTTCTGTACGGATTATAGGAAGGTGAACGCAGTCACGATTCCTGACTCTTACCCGTTGCTGCGTATTGACGATTGTGTGGACACCATTGGGTCTGCCCGGTACGTGACAAAGCTGGATCTGTTAAAGGGATATTGGCAAGTCCCACTTACTGCTTGTGCTTCGGAGATCTCTGCATTTGTTACTCCAGACAAGTTTCAGCAGTACTGTGATGGCATTTGGGATGAAGAACGCATCTGCCGAATATCGTTTTAGACGTCCCACACTGTGCTGCATACCTCGATGATGTGGTTGCGTATTCGTCTGATTGGGCTGCTCATGTAAAGGCCTTGACAACAGTGTTCCAGCGTTTGGCGGGGGCTTCCTTGACGCTGAATTTGGCAAAATGTGAGTTTGGTAGGGCTACCGTTACTTACCTTGGTAAACAGGTTGGGGGTGGTGAAGTGTGCCCCGTGGAGGCTAAGGTGACTGCTATCACTGCCTTCCCAGTGCCCACCACCTGGCGTGAGCTGCGCTGCTTCTTGGGTATGGCTGGGTACTATCGTGGTTTCTGTAGGAATTTTTCCTCTGTTGTCGCCCCGCTGACTAGTCTGTTGAGCCCCTTGGTCCCGTTTGCGTGGTCTCCAGATTGCCAACACGCTTTTGTTTCTGTTAAGGCTCTGCTATGTAGTACCCCTGTTCTGGTGGCTCCTGACTTTGAGAAGCCATTCAAGATGGAGGTAGATGCATGTTATGTAGGTGCCGGTGCCATTCTTATCCAGGAGGATTCCAACGGTCTGGACCATCCAGTCTGCTACTTCTCGCGGAAGTTCAATGAGTGTCAGAGATGGTATTCTACTATCGAACAGGAAGCTCTGGCTTTGCTGTTTGCGCTCCAGTTTTTTGAAGTTTATTTGGGATCGAGTTCTAGGCCTATTGTGGTCTACACGGATCACAATCCCCTGGTATTTCTCCACCGGATGTATAATCAGAACCAGCGCCTCATGCGGTGGGCGCTGATTGTGCAGGGGTACAACCTGGTGATTTGTCACAAGGGCTCCGAAAATGTGTGCGCGGATGCCCTTTCTCGTGTGTGATGTTTGCTCTTATGGGTGGGGGTGTTACGTGTGTGGTTGTTTTCCTGTGTTCTCTGTAGGTCTCACGCCATTGGCTGTTCCTCAACCATCGTCCAACCCCCTGTCCAATCTGGGAGCTGTCTGATGGCCAATCAGTGTCATCAGGCTTTGATAACCTGCACCTGCCTGTCTCCATTCTAACACGCCATTGTCTGTCTGTTTGTTGGCTGTGTCATGCTGTTGCCTTTGTTTTTGAGGTGCCATAGGGGTTTAGGTGAATAGGTAAGATACCCTTGGGTGTACACTACCATCACGTAGTGTACACCCTGTACAAACAGCGTATATTTTCACTAAGGGTCTAAGATTAAATTATGCAAATAAAACAATTTAATGAACTGCTATCTATTGTTACTGTGGCTAGTTTCTCAACATATTTTTATACAAATTTATATATTATAGCGTAACATCAAAAAAGCAGTTGGGTGAATGGTCTAGCACTTGCACTGCGATGCGCGTAACCCGAATTCGCGTCCATAGTGTATCAGTATTTTTGGTGTTGGCTTAATTTTGTAATTCCCTTTATTAATTGTATTCATTTAGAATATCAAAGAAATGGAAAATAAATGGCAAGAAAAGTTCTTTAATTTCTCAAAAAATCCTTGCTATATTACTAATTGCGTTGGGATTGAACCTCGGATGACCGGGTGCAAGTCCGACACGTTAACTCGAGACTATCTCCCTTGCTTTAAATCCATGGTCAATATTAAATTAAAATATGTTATGCTTAATACT
>JAOPUA010000019.1:10732110-10746596 GCA_027122455.1 Trisopterus luscus | reverse complement strand
ACACACACACACACACACACACACACACACACACACACACACACACACACACACACACACACACACACACAGTTTATTGTATCATAACTAATACGTGTAACTAACTGTGATAGCTAGTAACTAATTGTTTGATAGCTTATACAATTCGCAGGACATAAAAAGGTTTCTGTAGAATATGTTTCTCGAGAATAAATGTCCTTACCAAGTTGCATTTGCATTCTTGCATTTCTATTCAGTGAACCTTGGGCATATTATAACACTTTGGGCCAGTCGGCTGACCCTAACACAAATCATAGACAACTTCAAGGTTGGAAGAGCCACATACTGAACACGTATTCCCAATCAGTTGTTGAAATGAATGAACCTGTCTGTCGCCGGCTGTCTAGTGTGTACACTGTTTGACTCCCAGCCGTAAAAATAAAGTACTGGGTTCCTTCCACATTATTAGCAGCCTATCTGTTGTCCTTTGATTTTGTTTGCTTTGGATAAATAGTCCAATTATTCTGCTCACAGTGCAAGCGGAGAGGTCTAGATCCACAGGGCTGACGAGTGGCACACACTGACACCAAGGTGCTATGTGATCATGTCCAGCTAAAACCATGTGGACAGCTAGCGCATCGGCACAGCTACCGCCTCGGTACAGCTAGCTCATTGGCATAGCTAGGTTGTTAAAATCAACCATCAACTGATTGTGTGCAAAAATAATGGCTCCCAGCCTTTTACTGAGATGTCACAAATGTTGGATGTTTCTCAAGGATGGAAAGAAGACGGGGCAGGATTGATACTTAATACCTAAAGTACAAATGCATTTTATGTGCATTTGATTATGAATTAGTAGCACACAGCTGAAGCAGTGCAACTTTCTGAGGAATAGCTCCACAGAGGCTTGAAGAGAGGCATTAGGACGAAAAGAGTTGAGTCGACCCATTTCCACATGGCATACAAAATCAAGTTCAGGCAAATCTCTTTGTACACCAGAGAGCGAGAGCGAGAGACAGAGACAGAGACAGAGACAGAGACAGAGACAGAGAGAGAGAGAAGGGATGAGTGTGACATTGCATGTTCTTTTCTATGGGAACAGAGTTATCGGCTAGGCTGTGGCCTGGTTGCCAAGTTGGCCGGTCTGTCAGCATGTGCACAAGGCCTGGTGCTCTCTGGCACACCGCGGAGGAGAGGTGCAACTGAGTTGCCATAGAAACTAACATTCTATCACAACAGAGATTAGACCTGTGACAAAATTAAGAAAAAAAAAAAAAGCTCTAGCTCTCACTGCTGTGTTCAAAAGCCAAATGGACACATTCGTTTTGGAGAAGATCTTTTTGTACCTACACGGCTGTTTATCTCCCTCTGGGCTTTGCCTCGGCTGTTAAGATTGGGTTGATCTGGCTAATTGGTTGGATATTACATGTACATTATAGGTACAAGATCTATGAGTTAAAGCCATTTGGTGGTTATGATAGGAGTCGGTTATGGCAAAGTCAGAAGGAGACTTCTCCACCTCAACAAAGAAGTGTCACTGCACGAAGCCCAAAATGTATGTGTGCATATAGCATTACAATACTTTGCTAGATGTTAGTCTATAAATATTTAAATTAACTGAAATTAGAACACAAAAATGCAATTAAAGCTAAACTTTTGGCACAAGTTAGTGACAACATGCATAACACCATATTCTTTCTATATAAAAATGGCAAACCAACATTTTTCATTCCCCCTTAAGACTACTCTGTTGGTATTGGATACCATGCGCCAATGTATGAATCTTCATAGCAACCGAACCACACAATAAATATCAGATCTTAAATGAAGGAGAAAATGCATAGGCAAGGTTATTTAAACACTAGATTAAATAAAACTTAACATTACCCTTTTGAAAAATGTCACGGGGTGCAGGAGATGGGCTACGACTCTGTTTTGGATACCCAGTGACGTGCCCCAATGTCATGTGATCTGTGTATGAATCTCCCTAGCAGCAGAACAAACCAGCACTCCTTGTCCGCTTACCTCATGGATCAGCTTCTCCAGCTTCTCCTGGAGCTCAGCGAAGTACCGGGAGGTGACCAGGCCCTTCTGAGACTTGTCCAGGCAGTCGCGACCCAGCTCGGCCAGCTGGTGCTGGATGAAGCCCAGCACCCCGTCAGCCAGGGGCAGGCAGCTGTCCGTGCAACAGTGGCTGATCACCTCTAGCAGCCGCTCCTCCATCTGGGCGGTGGCCTGGAGGGGAGGGAGACAAACACACAGAGAGGCACACACATGTAAACACAACACACAACTTTTCTTTTGGTCCTGTATTGGCCTTCCAAATTGTAACAAGATGTACATACAAAACATGTTTATGCCAATGCCATTAGCGCATATCTTTTGTAAAAACCCTCATGAGACTTTAATGAGTGCAAACAGTGCCATATAAGTGTAAAAGAGAGTGTGAGAGATCTACTCAAAGATTGATAGAGAACCCTGATCATTTTAGTCTGTAAGAGATTTTTTCAGCTGAGAGAGATCTTAACTGGATTGGAAGGATTTGGCAGATCCTGGTTCTTCTCTATGGCTTTACTAGAGAACCTGGAAACAAAGTATTCTGTGGATTGAGTAGAGAACCAACATCTTCTCTTGGGTAAACAAGATGTCAGAGAAACCTACCTTGGGAAAGCGCTCTCTGTAAACATGGTTCATCATCACCGTCTCGTTGTCGAAGGAGCTGCTTGCTCGCCCAGGGCTACGACAGAAGCAAAAACAACCGCTTAGTCTCTTCAGGACCACTGAATGTAACTGACGTCCATCGATCCAGTGTCTGGCCATACCTGTGCAGACTTAAAGATGGCTCCCTCATGGCCTCCCTTCACTTCTGTCTTGTGGTTTGGGTGTTTTGACTCAAAGAAAAGATTCTGTGTTCGAATCCGGGGTCAACATGCAGGCATATCCTACCTCTATATTGATTACATGCATACATACACACACACACACACACACACACACATATTTTGTTCCGACATTGTTCCGACCTCTCGGTCGTACGCGGACTCCTCCGCCGGCAGAGCAGCCGGAGGTCTGCATACGACCAAGAGGTCGGAACAATGGAGCGTCTGAAAAATTATATGGACCCGAAGTGAACTGACAGCTGTCTCCTGTAACATCGCTTTCTCCTCCATGTTCGTTTCAATCTGGACTTCAGAGAGTCAGAGCCAAAGTTAATTTCCCCCAATTCATATCCATATTCTCCATGGTCGACATAAACCCCATTACGGGTCTTTACTTGTTGTGGAATTACCCGAGAGTCAGAGAACCCATCGCAGTCTGTAAGATTCATAATATCAGAGAATACCATCCATCAGTTCGGCCACAGCGCAATGAATGAATACAGTGATATTGAATGATACACTCCTTATAGGGGGTAACTACATTGTTACGACACCGGCTCCCTCCATCTTCTGCACCAGCTTTTTAAATAAATCACGGACTCCGAAGTGAGTTGACAGCGGCCTGCTGAGGACATCTCTCCTGCCGGCGCCGGCACAGCCCCTCCACCGCCCGTCCGTATACGGCATTCCCCGCCACGGTGCAATGAATGAATTAAGATCGTAAACATGACGGGAGAAAAAACATTTATTTTGTCAGATGTGCCCGAAGTTACTATTTCACAACCTTGTTAATGACCCACATTTAGAAAAACATGTACTTTTAATTCAGCCTTGGGTGAAATCGAAGCGTAGTGTCTGTGTGCTTCCACCTTTACTGAATGCATGCCATGCACGCTCCCACGGCCGGGACATAGTTCTTATAGGGGGTGACAACATTCACCGGCTTCCTCCATCTTCTGTGCCACCTTTTATAAATAAATCGCCCTTTCTCGTTTTTCGACGGCGACAATAACAAGACTATCATCTCCTTCTATTTCCGACTCACGGCCCCGGGAAAAGATTTCGAGCATTCGCAGAACGCAATTCAACGCATAACCCAATCCCATTCCAGATATGTGACTACGAATCGAGTTATCTCGGTGTCTTAATTCGACTATGAGTAACCCAATTTGATTCGACTTTAGCTCGACGAAGGTGTATACATGCATCTTAGTAATCCAATCATAGTCGAGCTAAGCCAATAATTCGACTTTCTTAAGTGTCATGTAAACGTACTGATTGTCTTCGTCAAGCACAGGGGGGCGTAGACGTTTGTTTTTTTCCCCATATCAAGAATTTATCAAGAACAGTTTCTCGAGATCACCAAATACATTTCATTTTTTTGTTGTTTCCTCAAGATCCCGAATTAACTGTGTATTTATCTTGGGATAAAAAAAATATGATCTTGTTACCTTGGTGAAACAAGGTGAAAAAAATGATAGGAATATTCCTTAAGATGGCAATATTGGCTATATCCCAAATGTCCACGTTTTGCATATGTGCATCAAAGCTATGATTTTTGCCTTGAAATAAAGTGTTGTTTTTTGGCTTTTCTGAAGCCAATATTTCTTGTAGTGGTTTCCTTTTGGGAAAAAATTGCGACATTACCATGCGATCAACTCAATTTCCTCGAAAACAGCAAACTCAAATTCTACAGAGCACTGATGATGAAATTCAGCAGACTTACCAACTATCAAATAATAGTATAATATAATAATAATATTGCTCTTCTCCAGACCCTTTTGCAGAGCGAACTCCAATTGCCGGCAGAATGGGCGGGGCTACCCAGTCTAGTTAGCTCTAGCTTTGATCAAAATGAGTTTGGAAATGTGCACATTGAATATGAAATATATGTGCCAATGGCGGATGAATTTAATAGAGTTGAGCGTACACACTTCTTAACATGGGTTGACCCAGAGGGAATCCAACCCCTAACCCGGTTAGTATTGAGGCCATGCATCAGTTGAGCGAGACAGACCCACATTTCAACAAACACATTCACATTGACAGGGTCAACTCAATTGTATTGATTATATGCTCTATGATCAACAGTAGGGCAAATCAATACACAGTTTCAATAAGAAAAAGAGCATTACCAGGGCAGCTTACACAACAACGGGGCATATTAAAGCCCTAGTGTCTAGCCATAGTGTTCCATATATTCAGTGTATTCATTGGAGCTGCTAGTCGCAAAAGCCTTCACTCATGTGCACTAGCCAAAAACACACAAATGATAGGTCCATAGCAGTAAGATAAAAAACATATAAAGACAACTCCCTGGTTAACCTTAAGGATGAAAGCGGGGAATCGAAAGGAAGTTATTCCCAGGATAAAGAAGCCCTGAGCTCTTTTTAAATGGGGCTAGCACCGAGGCTTACTGCAGGCATGGAAGGGATCACGGCACTTTTTATTCCAGGAATACACACCTCTGCTGCAGACGAAAAGCAGAGGAAAGGACAACACAACCAATTAAAATTTCAATTCAATTTTATTTGTATAGCCCTTAATCACCATTACAGTCTCAAAGGGCTTAATAGGCCAAATATTTATGACACCCCCCTGACCCAAGCAGAGGAAGAAAGAAACCCCCCTCCAGGTCATTGCGGTTCCTCTATATTTCAACTCCCGACAGTTTGACAATGCTACACACAAACCTCTGGGGGAGACGGCAGTGCCTTGGCCAGAAAAGCAGAAAATGCGAGGGGCAGGGTTACGCAGTGTTTCCTATTTTGTTAAAGATGCATTTTTTACGAAGATAAAGACATTCACAATTTGCAAGATGGAGGTGTCAGGAGAAAATTTTTGCAATTGTATTCCTACAGTGGCCACTGGCGAATCTACTACAAACGTTTCATTTCAAATCAGTATGTTTACATGATGAACCTCAAAAAAGTTGAATTATTGGCTTAGCTCAACTATGATTGGATTACTAAGATGCATGTATACACCTTAGTCAGGCTACAGTCGAATTGCGTTACTCAGTCGAATAAAGACACCTAGATACCTCGATTCATAGTCGAGCTAAGGACGCATACACGGAATGGGATTGGGTTATGCGTTGAATTGCATTTTGCGCATGCTCGAAATCTTTTCCCGGGGCCGTGAGCCAGAAGTAGCAGGAGACGATAGTCTTGTTGTTGTCGCCATCGAAAAACGAGAAAGGGAGATTTATTTTTAAAAGGTGGCTCAGAAGATGGAGGAAGCCGGTGAATGTAGTCACCCCTATAAGAATTGTGTCCCGGCCGCGGGAGTGCGCATGGCATGCATTCAGTAAAGGTGGAAGCACACAGACACTACACTACTTCGATTTCACCCATGGCTGAAATAAAAGTACATGTTTTCCTAAATGTGGGTCATTAACGAGGTTGTAAAGTAGTAACTTCGGGCACATCTGTCAAAATAAATGTTTTTTCTCCCGACGTGTTTACGATCTTTATTCATTCATTGTGCCGCGGGGGGGAATACGGGGCGTATACGGACAGGCGGTGGAGGGACGAGTTCTCTGACTCTCAGGTAATTCCACAACAAGTAAAGACTCGTAGTGGGGTTTATTGCGCCCATGGAGAAATAGGAACTGGGGGAAATTAATGTTGGCTCTGACTCTCTGAAGTCCAGATTGAAACGAACATGGAGGAGAAAGTGATATTACAGCAGACAGCTGTCAGTTCACATCGGGTCCATATAATTTCTCAGACGCTCCATTGTTCCGACCTCTCGGTCGGATGGGGACTCCTTTGACTCCATCAAATTAAGCTGTGCATGTAAACGTACTGAATGTTTTAGTCTATGTAATCGGTCCTCTTCTGGATCTGAAATTAATTGTCAGCCAAATCCTGTTTGTTGTAGTTCCGCAGATCGGATTATGTCCAGTAGAGACCCCTTCCATGAAATGCTCGTAGACAGATTTCCCCCCCCCCCCCCAAGCACCATGCTTGGTCGAAATACATTTGAAACTAAAGAAAATTAAATGCCCAGTCCAGAAAGAATTGAGCATGTGTGATTTTTGAGACTACCCACCCCCAGCCCAGACTGCGGTGCAGAAGCAGCATGGTGCAGCATGTGCGCCTACGCACAGCATGGTAATGTTGCAGTGGGGATAGCTTGAGCCACCCCCTATCAACGCTGGAAGGAAGGCAGGCACTGCTACTGCTATAGGCCTTATTTACCTAGTTGGCCTCTTAGTTCCAAGATCTTGGTTCAGTTTGGAACCAAGATGACCACTAGTTGAATAGGCTCATTGCTGTTGCAGCAAAGAGTAGCATGCATGTCTAATTGGAGAAGGACAGACCGAGGGACCCCACACCCCACCTGTCTAGTGTTGAGAGTGTGGCAGGTCTGTCTGGGTGAGGTAGAGGGTTGCATAAAATGTGACACACTTATCTACCGTGTGTGGTGTAAAGACACCAGGAGCTCAGAGAGATTGAAGAGTGTGTGTGTGTGTGTGTGTGATCTTGGTTCATGTGGATCTGATTTTAGTTTGAGTTACCAACGCTATTTATGAATCAATATTGCCCTTGATATTTCATGTCAATACTACGACTAATAAAAGCATTTCAGCCACCGTTGAAAAGCTCATTTTTTGTTTGTATTTCGGTTCCCTTTTGCCTTCAGGATATCTTGCTGCGCCCAAACAATTAGTTAGTAGTTTGACACAGACAGCAGCTAAAGCAAACACATCAGTGATGCACAGGCGCTACTCTGTAAGCCTTCTAGCTAGGTTTACCCAATCCCAAAACTAAATAAGACACATGTATCTTCACTATTACATATTGAAGCCTTCATGGACTCTTATGTTTCACGGGTCTCCTGTCACCTTCGTTGGAGAGGCTTCACAGTCAAAACCAAATAAGGATCAAAAACCTATACGGTACATAGAGAGAGGGCTAGCTGATGCCAGACTAGGCTTCAAACATTCACCTGGCGCAGCGCCCTGCTCAGACTTAAGGCAGGAACATTTTTGGAAGCTGGTTTGATACCCAGGTTTGTAGCATTTCCAATTCCAATGCTTTTATTCAAATAGTACCCATCTTGGTTCTCCGATACTTAGTGCAACTCTGCATGCACTAAAAGATATGGAGGGCCAGCTGCCTCACTTAAGGGACTGAAAACATAACATTAAATTACCAGCGTCTACACTTGACAACCACATTTATCTTGATGAACTACGTGCACAGGCAAAAATGGACATAGATTACTCTATGGACTGTTTTGGGTTCTAGGTGTGTCATTTTGTCTGCCTTAGCATTGAACTCTTGATTCATGCCAAAGGAAATGACAGTGTAATCCCCTCACTCAAACTGGCCGCTGTAACTCTGCAGGTCAATGGAAGTGGCTAACATTACGCAAATGCTAACCCATCAATGTCCCCTTCTTGACGCAAAATGATTGAATTCCAGATTTTACAGCTCATTTGAATCTGGGTAAGACAGGTCGGCGTGTCAATTTCAGCAGCTTCCCCTGGCCTGAAACAGGCTGATAAGACTCTGGGGCTGGGTCAGGCTGCACAGCTGGGTTGTATTTATTAACAACAACAACAGTACCATTTGTCTTGCCAACGAACTGGGGTTACTATATTTTCCTGTGACCCTAGTGTGGCAGAAGCATTGTTATTGATTGTACATGTTGGTTTTTGTAGAAATATTCTATAATTACAAAGTAAATATTTAGCTTATTTATTTTTATTCTCCATTTTTACTTATGCTTGTTTTTATCTTTCCCCATTGGGGGGATTGTTTTTACCAGGTGCAGAGCACATGTCATAATAATAATACATTTTAAAAACGCCTTTCAAGGTACCAAAGGACACTGTACAAATTAAGTGCATTTACTCAAGAAAAGTACATACATGAATAGCAGTCACCCACATGGTCAATATGGCAATATGACAATATGGACATAATATACATAGACAGGGACCAAAAAGACAAAGTGTACAAGACGGACATGGGCACAGGCTGGGTAGATTTAAAGATGTATAGATGAAAACAAGTAAAACAAGGGTAAATAAAAAGAGCAAGTGCAAGTGGAATCAGGAGGTGGAAAGGAAAGCTGTACAAAAAAAAAGTGTTTTTAACTGAGTTTTTAAAGTGGATATTGATGTGCTTTGGCACATCACAAGCGGCAGGACATTCCAGAGTTTGAGGCCTGCCACACTGAAAGCCCTGACCCATGGAGCGATCCGGGATGAGGGGACTGCTAAGAGACAGGCATCTGAGGAATGAAGCTTGCGGGTTTGCTGGTAAGGGGTAAGGAGGTTTGATAGATCGGATGGGGCCAGATCATGTAGAGATTTAAAGACAAGCAGAAGGATTTTGTAGTCAATGCGGTAGTGGAAAGGGAGCCCATGCATCTGTTGGAGGATTGGAGAATATGATCCCAGGGCCTGTTGCAGGTGAGTAGCCTTACAGCAGAGTTTTGGACATGCTGCAGCCTAGTTAAGGTCTTAGCTGAGATGCCATACAGGAGAGCATTGCAGTCGTCAAACGTTAAGTTATGAACGCATGAATAAAGTGTTTCTGCTGTAGATGAGGTAAGGGCGGGGTGGAGTTTGGTGATGTTTTTTAGATGAGAGATGAAGAAGAAAGATGTTTTGGTGATATTATGGAAGGGTGAATCGAATGGGAGTAGAATCAAGTATTATGCCGAGATTATTTACTTCAGCAGAGATGATAGTGAAATAGCCAGGGATAGATATAGGAGATGTTCTATTTTTTTCAGAATGTCAGGGATGGAAATGAGAATAGCTTTTGTCTTATCTTGATTGAGTAATTTTTCCAAGTTCGCTCAGTGTTTCACTATGGGAAACGCCTAGGCGTGACCTACTACCGTGACCTACAGGTCGGACTGTGTCATAGAGACCGCCCCCTGCCCTTATACAGTCGACCCACCCTCCTCAAATCATTCTCGCTTTCTTCCCGTGAGAAAGCTACTCAAGCTCCCTCAGCCAATCTAGGCTAGCTTAAACTGCTGAACAGTTCACAGACGTGCCGTCAAGGATTCCGTCGTCGAACGCAGTTGTAGGCTTTTAACCTGGTTCGGCTGAGTAATAACTTCGTAAGAAGCTATCTATTACTACACCGCTCCGGGCAGTGTCCGTGTAAAGGCGATCTGCTTCCCCGGTTACCCTGTATTTGTTTACAGGTGTTGCTGGATACGGTGTAGATTATCAGCTAACGCGTCAAGGCGAGCTTACCGCGACAGTTAACATTAGCTTGTTGACTGGGCCAAAACACCCAGAGTGTAACAAACGCATCACGCGAGTGTACTCTGCGCTATGCCTTCGTCCGCCACCCCCGCCAAAGGGTCGGAGCCGAAGGCTAAGGAGGCTGTATCCCGCCTGTGCCCCGCGTCATGTGGAGCCTCCATATCAGGCCGGGACCCCCACCCCATGTGCATAGCGTGTATGGGCATTAAACGCGCTCAGACGTCGCTAGCGGACCCACATTCATGCGCTCACTGTGCATCGATGCCATGCCGGAGAAAAAGGAGGCTAAGAGTGGCCGTGGCTACCAACCAGGATCCCTGCCTGGCGGGTGTCACCGCTAAAGCCTCAACGAGCACCCATCAGTCCCAAGCGACAACGAGCTGGGCGGACATGATGGAGGCGGCATCCCCGCTCGTGCCCCCGCTATTCGATGACTTAATCCTCTGACCTCCTCGACATGGACGGAATGGAGGAAGAGTAGGACGACTCCACTTTTCCTGTCCAACTGTCCAGACCCCCTAGCGCCTCTGACGCTGTGCAACCAGTGGACAGTAACCTGTACGAGGTGCAAACAGGCCGCAAACAGGCCGCTGCAAAACTGGGCATTCACTGGCCTGCAGCCCCGGATGCTGAAGGGGCAGAGAGAGACCTGTACGACGGCAAGAGGCTCCCACCCGCCCAACCGCCTTCTAAGCAGCTCCTACCAGCAGTTCCCATCTGCATGAAAGAAATACTTTCACGCTACTGGTCCAGCCCATTTAAGAGCAAGCTTCCAACTAAGGGCTGCTCAAAGCTGGAGATCCACGCGATGGGAGAGCTGGGGCTGGCCGAACCCCCAGCTGTGGAGCCTTCAGTGGCTTTCCACCTCCACCCAAACCGTCGCTCTCTCTCCGCTTCTTCAGGCATCACCCTGCCTGGACCGCCTCACCGCTTCCACTTAGCAGAGGATGTATAAATATGCAGCACAGTCTGTATGTTCACTTGATGCCATGACACTGCTGTCTGCATGTCAGGCTGAGATCCTAGAGGAAATGGGTCACCAGCTAGACTCTGGGTCACCTAACCCTGCCCTCTGGGATGAAATTTGCATTGTGAATGACCTGGTCCTACGCTCCTCATGGGGCGCAGTTCAGGGCTGTGGCCGTGTCATGGGACTCGCAGTCTCAGGTGAGAGAGCGTTGTGGCTCAGTCTCTCTGGACTGAGTGACATGCAGAAAGCCGAGGTCATGGACGCTGCATATGACCCAACCAAGGGTCTGTTTGGTCCAGCGCTGGAGAAAATGAGAGAGACCAGCACTCTCAGGAAACAAGAAGGAGAGGCCTTCGATCTCTGCCTTCCCCGAAAACAGGCTCCCCACCCACCCCAACCAGCGAGGTCAAGCTTCGCGGCCGCGGCAGTAAGGGGAAAACAAGGGGGAAGCAGGCCTCAGAGAGCCTACAGACCAGCCCACAGAGCTGGCCCACAGGCCAACCAACAGCCTAGGTCGGAGAACCCAAGGCTGGGGGCAAACACTCCTACACTGCTGCGGCAGCCAGGAACCGCTCTCCCCACCCCAGGGATGGGAAGAAGAAGAGTGCAACCGAGCACTCCCAGCTTCTCTCGTTCCCCCTCCCATGAAGAAAAGAAAGCTTGGGAGGGTAGAGCAAAGCCCCAAGTTTCATGGTTCAGGGACCTGGATAGGTTCAAGCTCTCCAAGGGCCCTTTCTCAGTCTCTCTCGCCTCACGTTCAGGGCGAACTGAGACAGGGCCAACGGTTGACACAGTGCCACCAAGCTTTTTCCCAGTGTCACCAACCAGGCCCAGAGCCATGGGTGAAGTGCAAAAAACAAAACAAAATTAAAACTGCAAGCAGTGATGAACGGGACCGAGCACCTGCGCAACTTGGGCACCCATGCAACTCAGGATCGCTACGGCCGCATGGCGGTGTTGCGGCCGCCTACCCGGCCACCGCCCCGTCGCTGGTTGTCCAGCGGCTGCATTGTCATCTCTTGGAATGAGCGGTGAAAGTGTAAAAACGTGACATTTGCAGCCGCCAGTAGGTGGCGCTCTGACTGCGAGCCAATATTGTGTGCAGTGCAGACATGTTGTCGAAAATAGGGCAAAAATTGCCAAAAAGTTCACCTAAAATGGGCAATGGCTGTCTTCCTATTAGGTTTAGGGTTTGGGTCCAGGGGGCTTATTTGTACACCTCTACAGGTTCTATGTACGTACAAAGTTTCATGCATATACGTCGAAGCTAAAAGGTGACAAATGTCTCGTAATCTCTTTTTGAATGAGCTGTAAATGCGTGAAGACGTGACTTTGCAGTCGCCAGAAGGTGGCGCTCTGACTGCGAGCCAATATTGCAGTGCAGACATGTTGAGGGCGGCACTCTCATCAAACGTGAGCAGTTTTGATCATATCAGTCAATGTACACTAAATTTATAACAGTGTGCAGTTTGCTGGCGAAAGAGCGAAGTTCATGGCTCCGCCCTGGCCACGCCCTTTGACTTTTGGAAGACCTTTTAATAACTTTTAATCGTTGAGGGATTTCGAACAACCTGAGTGAGTATCGCAGGAATTGGATAAGTGGTGTAGGAGGAGTTCGTTGAAATACACACGCAACAAATGTGCAAAAATGGCCAAAAATAGCCAAAAAGGCACAAAATGGCGTATTTGCTGTAGAGCCCCCTAGCAGTTGATTTGATTGGAAATTTTTGGGTATGTTTCAGGTTGATATGTGAGCATATCGTAGAAGTTTGGTGTCAATTGGGTTAAAGCTTATGGAGTTATGGCTATTAAATTCCCTCCGCCCCTTTTGTGTTAATTTGCTAATAGCTTCAGAGGAGAACAATATTATCCCAAAGTTTTGATAAGGATTGGCTAGGTTGGTGTACTGATGCTAGCTAGAAAATTTGGAGGGAATTGGATGTACGCTGTAGGAGGAGGGTGCTAAAACATGTTTTTCACAAAATTCTAAATGGCGGCAAAATTTTCAAGACGGACATTGGTAGTCCCAATGACAATTTTGTAGAGCAGACTTGTCCGCACAGATGTGCAAAATTTGAAGTGATTTGGAGTTAGGGGTGTGTTGTACCGTGTAAAACCTGTTGGTGGCGCTAGTGAGCGTATTTGAATGTGAAATGTGAGAAATGTGGCAATATCATAAATTTTTCGGCAGTCCGAATGTGCAGCAAGAAATTATTCAATTTCGGGGTATGGGAAGGTCCCGAAAAAGGAATTTGAAGTGGCAGAATAAAAAGAAGAAAAGAAAGAATAATCTGTAGGGTTTCAATAGGGACTTCGCCCGACATATGTCGGCTCGGTCCCTAATAAAACAAATTCTTGGTCCCTGGACCATAGGGGGAGCTCACGCTCCCCCTGTGAGGGCAGACCACGCGCCCCCTGTGAGGGCAGACCTCTCCCCTCGCATCCCGAGGGTGACGTCGTTGAAGCACGATCACACGGGCCCGCTCGCTACGTGGGTGGAACAGTGGCCCGCATGCGCAGTTCACCCGTGGATCCTGTCTACTGTTTCCCAGGGTTACAGACTGCAATTTGCTATGAAACCACCCAGATTCAAAGGCGTGTTAGTGTCTATGGCCAGTGGGGATTCGGCGCGAATCCTAGAGCTGTAGATCTCTTCGCCTCGCGGGAAAACACTCAGTGCCCGTTGTTTTTCTCCGACAGACGTAGAGGCTCCCCTAGGGGTAGATGCGCTGGCCCATCCGTGGCCAAACGTGCTGCTGTATGCTTTCCCCCCGCTCAGCCTAATCTCCCCCACCCTAGCCAGGGTGAGGGAACAGAGTCTGTCGCTAATCCTAGTAGCACCGCGGTGGCCATCCAAACATTGGGTGGCGGAAATAATACAACTCCTGGCGGACGACCCATGGCCCCTTCCCCTGCGCAGGGATCTCATCTCCCATGCAGGCGGGGAGATTTACCATCCGCACCCGGACCGCATAGCGCTCTGGGCTTGGCCCGTGAGAGGTGGAACTTGAATGCGGCAGGCTTGCCTGCACAGGTCATTGACACTATTCAGAATGCAAGGGCCCTTTCCACTCGCCAGCTCTACAGTGGCAAGTTGCGGGTTTTTGAGGACTGGTGCGACTCGAGGCACGCCATTCCTTAACAGTGTTCTGTGGTGGACCTACTGTGTTTCCTACAGGGATTATTGGAAAAGGGTAAGGCCTTTTCCACGATTAAAGTACTTGGCGGCCATCTCAGCTTGTCATGTTGGCTTTGGAGATAAGCCTGCAGAACAGCATCCCTTAGTTTGTCGCTTCATGAAAGGGGCGCGTCGCAAGCTCCCAGTTTCCAGGCCCCTATGTGGGATTTATCGGTGGTGCTGGATGCCCTGTCTCATCACCCATTTGAGCCGTTGGAGGCAGTGGGGATGAAATTT
>JAOPUA010000019.1:10681051-10708505 GCA_027122455.1 Trisopterus luscus | reverse complement strand
TATGCCGACATAGTCCATCTTTTCTCCGTCTCAGTTCCTCTGATCCAGCCAGCAACCAGATCACTTTTTTCCCAACAGTCAGTCATACTTTTTGTGGAAGTACCAGAGACATCAGAGAACCCGAATATCATCCAGAGGCACACACAGCTGTTGGCCGTGTTCTATAAGATTATTCTAGAACACTACGGGAGTTCCGGTGGAAGTCCTGGAGCTCTATATCTAAATAATATCTAAATATCTATATAATATAATTGATAATCTCACGGCCAAAAGCAGTGTGCGCCTGCGTCGCTTCTCCGATGTCTCTGGTTCTTTTACTTCCACATCAATGTGAAATTCAGATAAAACCGCAACATGGATGAGAAAGTGATTGTTACCGTTTGTGGACTCCCACCGGAGCTCCAAGTCTGCAAACGGCAACAATTCCTTTCTCCTCCATGTCGTGGTTCAATCTGGACTTCAGAGAGTCAAAGTCAAGGTTCTTTTCGCCCAATTCCTTCTCCACCATGACCGAGATAACCCCCACTACGAGTCTTACTTGTTGTGGAGTTCCAGAGACATCGGAGAACCCGACGTAGTCTTTAAGATTCATAATATTATCCGGAGGCGCACACAGCTTTTGGCCATGATATTATATCAGATAGATATCTTTATATAATATTATGCTATATTATATTATTTAGATATAGAGTGAAACAATGACCCTTTTTGAACAGCTCTGGTTCCAGAAGTGAACTGAACTTTGGTTAAATTGTTTTCGTAAAATCGTTATATAAAGTTTTAGGCCTGGAACCAAGCCAATCGATCGTCATCCTCCATAACCATAACCATATCCTCCATGACCATAAATCATTTGATGAGGGGCAAAAAATAACTTGGAAAATGGAAGAAAAGTCAAAGGTACAAGACTGCATTCATTATTTTCGTGGACAAGTGAAGGGACTAATCTTAGTTGAGCGCGTTTCTTGCATCTTATTACTGACTCATTATTATATTGTTCATGTAGTGTATAAAAGTTGTCATATATTCTGTGTGTGTGGTATGCGTGTGTGTGTGTATGTAGTGTTTCATAGTGTATAGCGTTGTCATCGACATGGTACGTCCCTTTGCTGACTGCAGTCACTGCGTAATAACGTTGGTTGTTTTTAATACATGTGAATTCAGTCTCGTATTCCAGTTACGTATTCATTCAACATTATGTATTCCTAGCTTTTAAAATACAAAATTACTAAAAAGAGCTTTTAGTATTATATCATATTTTTTCTTTTATTTTTTATCATATATTATATATCAACATATTTTTGTGTGTTATGTGTTATGTAGAGCTAATTTCCTCTACTTTTACAACAAGTCTAACTTTCCATTAATCTAAATCCTGGTGGCTGAGGTAAATCCAAACCTACCTATCTGAAGAAGTAGGTCTTCTCATTTCGGTTTCTTGTTTTCCTCTTATTACTTAGAAACAATGGTCCTTGAATAGTCTTGGATGAGTGTCTAGATGAAGGCATTGTTTGTAGCCAACGTTGTCTAAAAAGGATGTGTGTAGTACACACAGGTGAGTTCGCCAGTTTCTTTTTTTACGAGTCCTTCCACACTGCCTAGTTTATTTTTTTGATATAAAAGACTATTGAATAATCCTCCTAATCCCAGCAATCTTTCAACACCCTGTCCAACCATTAACAAACCATTATGGCACTAAAATAAGGTGTGCTCATGGCATTCACCAATCAATATTTCATAAATATTTAAAGAAATATATATATTTTTTATCATACCTTGTGTCCATCAGATGTTTTTCCACCTTTTTATAAATAATAAAGTAGGCAGTACTGTATTCCAGAAAAAGGCACAGTAGGATTTGGGTCCAAATGGCCCTATTCATAAATAAATAAATGCCTTTACATGCTTGGTCCTACATGTCTCGCCTCCTTCAAACAACAACGACAATAGCAGCATCAGTTAACAGCTGCATTTGTAGTCATTTTTAAATCTTGATGTATTAGCATTACGCTGCAAATGCAAATACAGCACATTTGTAGTCATTTTTAGATCTTGATGTATTTGCATTTGCAGCGTAATGCTAATAAACTTCAAAAGCCATAATATGGAAATGTGTGCAACATTAGCAGCAGCACAAATGAGACTCACTGCGCCTATGGCAAAGTTATGTTAGGCACTGCCATAACTTACAGATGGGGGCAGGTACTCCTGTGGTTCTCTTTTGGGTTGTCTTGTGCAAAGTGCAGTTTTAAACTGCGGGAGGTACACTGGAGCAAAGTCTGCAGACCTTTTAAGGTCCTCATCTACAGGCCTGAGCAACCTGTTGGATCTAACAGAACAGTCTCCTCTGCTCAAACCGCCACTCAGCAGAAGAAGCTTCATACCTTCCCTCTCCTCACCGTCTTCCCCCATTCCCTCCTCCATCTCCTTCTCCTCTTCCTCCTCCCCATCGTAGTCAATATCCAGGTAGAAGAGGTCCTTGTCCTCCTTCACCCCCTCGTCCTCCTCCTGCTCCGATGTCACTGAGAACTCCTCCACCGAGTTGTAAGAGCAGGAGCGCCGCGCATCACCTGTCTTGCCATCATGACAGATCTCTAGCTCCCACAGGCCGCCGCGGAACGATCCGGATATGTCCGAGTTGTTGGCCGAGAAGTTTCCCTCGTCGCTAGAGCTGCCGCTGCCAACGCCACTACCACCGCTGTTGTCGCTGTTGTAACTGAGGCGGACCGAAGGCTCTGTGAGGAGCACGGTGGTGTAAGTGACTAAGGACTGTGATGAATTTGCTGTGGTGCTGTCAGCTGACGGAGGCTCACTCGTTGCAGAGGCTGAGCCTGGAGCCAGGGAGGCAGCTGAGGCGATGGAGAAGATGGTGTTGGGGGTGGAGCCCGGGGCCAGGGAGACAGTCGGGACTCTATCCAGGGCAGTGGCCAGAGGCGGAGGGGTGCTCTTCTTGTCCACTATCACAGCTTCACAGAAGCTCTCCGTGGGCAGAAGGAGAGGCCAGCCTGGGAGAACGCCCGGGAGTTGGAACATGTGGTCCATGGTGTTCGCCTTGAGAGAAGGACGACACAAGGTGTTAAGGTGGGCTTCATTTAGTTTTACGAAATGCTTCACAGGATTCATAACCTTGTTCCCTTTTCAACAGACAGAAAACTTGTTGATGCACACAAAGTGTACGCTTCTATTTGTTTATCTCTCATAAAACTGTCAACAGCAAAAACAGAATAGCTTTTTTTTAATAATGTCAATATCAATCATTTTTTTTCTTCCATTGCACAATGCTTTGTGTAAAATTCAGAAATGTCCTTGTCTCTTTTTTTTTAAACAAAACAAATCAATGTTTGTGCCCAGAACTGACCCACAGTCCTTTCTACTGTGACTCGCCTCTACCTTTTTGAAGTCCAGCCCTTTGGCCCAGGTGCAGTTGTATGGGTTAGGAACATCCTTCCAAACCAACCTCTTCATCCTAGGAACCAGACACAGTGGAGTTATGGATTCAACACAGGCACTGTGCCACAGCTTTACATTTATCCAATAGTCTCATTAACAGTTAGCTAAAACGGGTGGAGATTCTTTCAAGCCCAGTATAAAACTGGAAATATTTTGGACTTTTGAATATCTTAAAAGCATCACTGGATGAAGCCCTGTCAAAACGTCTTCCTTATTGCTGTTCGTAACATTTTCCGTCAAATGAAAACAACAGATTTCGCTCCAAAAACAATATTTTGCTCACTGTGCCGAGTAGTGTTTGTGTAGTCGTGGAAGACGGCGTTTAAATGTTGGGCTCCCTCATCATGGAAATTGTGATCGATTTTAAATTACAGGAATCAATCAGGAATGTCAATAGGCCTTTTTACACCGCCAAGCCGGTTCGGTCACGGCTTGGCACACCCGGCAATTTCACCGTCTTGCCTGTGTAAAACTGAGGGGGTAAAATCACCCGTTCGTCAAAGCGCCGGCTTTCTTGGTTCACTGGAGAAGGCGGGGCTGCGCACAGAGTCTAGACCTATTTAGAATAATTAGCATACTCCTGAATGTTTTTATTTTTTTATGAATGAAGACAACCGCATGCAAGAATGAGTTCACATCTGAGTGTAGGCTACAAACGTGATTAACTATTTCCAAGTGCAATAACGCCAAAATATTCTTTATTTTGCTGACCACTTGTTTTTTATCCCGACAAAAGCCTCGTAAGGACAGTTCCTCTGTGTCTTTCTTGTAGATCGCCCCATCTTTGAACGTCTTCGTTTAATTCGACTACATCACCTTCTCTCCCATGATGGTCAGCAGCTCACGGATTTCACTGTCTCTCCAGTTAGAACTGCTCATGTTGATATCGCTGCGTTTTCTCTGTTGTAGAGACAGCGCAGCAACACCTCTGAATGCTGCTTGCCAGGTCTCTCTTAGAGAGGAGGTTTGTAATCTCAAGTTATCTAGTTCAATGAAGGTTAAATAAACTTGTATAGACAGAAAGATGTTGTTCTTACTGGTTCTGGGAGAGGACCAGAGTGACAAACAGAACGATGCAAAGGAAGGTGATGATCATCAGCAACATGTAGGCTGCTGGGTCCCCTCTAACGGCTGGAAAACAACAAACACCTTATGAAGCACTGGGAGCAGCAGCATGTAGCAAGTCAAATACCTTTAGTCATGTATTAAAGGGGTGATATCGTGCCACCAGGTGTGAATGTGATTTGCCATAACAAGCCATTTGAAAATCTGCCAACATTTGCCACAGTCCACTGGGTAGGCTGGTGGACTGATCTATCCAGCATATATCTAGGTGGACACACCCACAAGTGATGTCACTAGGGCACAGGGAAAGGCAGATTTTCACAGATTTTAATGGATAATCTCACTCACACCTGGTGGCAGCTGTAGAGGGTTCACACCCTCCAATGTTATGCAGACGATACAGCGCTAATATTGAAGCAATAGAAGAAAGTTTACCTATTGAGTATGCAAGCTCTCCTTCTCCATCAGCAAACACAGGGTACAAGGTGAAGCCGTACTTCTCAGCGGCAAAAAAGTCACCTATGAAAGGATATATCGGGACAGTAAATTGTGAATGTAAACACAAAAATGATATCCTTATTATGATTTGATGAATGACATTACAAATAATCAACTGTATAATCAAAAGAAAATGTGGTTATAATAGTTTTGGGATATTACATTGTATGTACGTATAAGATATGAATTATACTGTCTATATGCATCTGCATTAAAGACACGTATTGTTTGTGTATTGTCTAGTCATAATCCCTATAGGCCCAATAGTAAACCCAGAAATGTTGCTTACACACATTCAGTAGTTTACATGCACAGCTTAATCTGATTAAATCCATAATTCGACTATCCTCTGCAATTGGACAACTGCAATTGTCCGGTTATACATGGTGGTGAGTAAATCAATTAATTGGCCGAAGCATGTCATTCCCATGTCATACGATAGGTGGCGCTGTACCTATTTCAACTAGTGGTAATAGAGCCACGCTCCATTGTTCCGACTCCTCCGCCGGCAGAGCAGCCCGAGGAGTCCGCATAGGCCTACGACCGAGAGCTCGGAACAATGGAGTGTGGAGAAATTATATGGACCCAAAGTGAACTGACAGCTGTCTACTGAAAACATTGCTTTCTCCTCCACGTCACATTTTAATCTGGACTTCAGAGTCAAAGTCAAAGTTCCTCTCCCTTAATTCCTTCTCACCATGGGCGAAATAACCCCAACTCCGAGTCTTTACTTATTGTGGAAGTATCGGAGAGTCGGAGAACCCGACGCAGTCTGTAAGATTCATAATATCAGAGAATACCCCTGTCAGTTCGGCCGCTGGCAATGAATGAATAAAGATCGTAGTTACTACTTTACAACCTCGTTGATCAGCAACATTTAGAAAAACATGCACTTTTAATTCAGCCTTGGGTGAAATCGAAGCGTAGTGTGTACTGAATGCATGTTGATGATGATACACTCCTTATAGGGGGTAACTACATTGGCACTAGATTGGCACGACACCGGCTTCCTCCATCTTCTGCGCCAGCTTTTTAAAATAAATCGCTGACGCAAAGTGAGTAGACAGCTGTCTACTGAAAACATCTTTCTCCCGCCGGAGCAGAGCCACCGCCACCAATCCGTAAATGGCATTCCCCACTGCGGCACAATGAATGAATCAAGATCGTAAACACGTTGTCAGGAGAAAAAAACATTTATTTTGACAGATGTGCCCGAAGTTACTACTTTACAACCTTGTTGATGACCCACATTTAGAAACCTTGGGTGAAATCGAAGCGTAGTGTTTTTGTGCTTCCACTTTTAATGAATGCATGCCATGTGCGCTCCCGCAGCCGAACACAATTCTTATAGGGGGTAACTACATTCACCGGCTTCCTCCATCTTCTACGCCACCTTTTTAAATAAATCGCCATTTCTCGTTTCCCGACGGCGACAACAACATGACTCTCGTCTCCTTCTACTTCCGGCTCATGGCCCCTGGAAAAGATCTCGAGCATGCGCAGAAAGGCATAATCCAATCCTACTCGGTTCATGCACGCTTAACTCAACTATGAATCAAATTATCTAGGGGTCTTAA
The DNA here is from genome assembly GCA_027122455.1 of Trisopterus luscus. Taxonomy (NCBI): domain Eukaryota; kingdom Metazoa; phylum Chordata; class Actinopteri; order Gadiformes; family Gadidae; genus Trisopterus; species Trisopterus luscus. The sequence continues at coordinate 10,701,915 of JAOPUA010000019.1, read as the reverse complement.
TTTGACTATGAATAACCCAATTCGATTCAATTTTAGCTTGACTAAGGTGTATACATTCATCTTAATAATCCAATCATAGTTGGACTAACCCAATAATTCGACTTTCTTGAGTGTCATGTAAACACACTGCGAGCTGCGAGGATCATGCTTATTTAATTTATATCTGGCTTATTGAAATATCCCTCACGCAGACTCAAGCTGCGAGGATCGTGCTTATTTCATTTATACCTAGCTTACTGAAATAGCCCCCACAAAAACTCAAGCTGTGAGGATCGAGCTTATTTAATTTATATCTAGCTATCTGAAATATCCCCCAGACAGTCTCAAGCTGTGAGGATCGTCCATATTTCGTTTATATCTAGATTACGGCGCGAGCAGGACGCTTATCCAGTAGCTCAGTGCGTGTCGTGTTGTTTTTAGTAATTTAGGTATGTTTTTGTAAACTTTTTTCCTGAATTTCCCCCGGGATAAATAAAGTATCTATCTATCTATCTATCTATCTATCTAGTTTATCGAACAGACTCACTCGTTGACTCTAATAGACATGCGAGGAAAGAACGTGTAGCCCTCTTACGAGTACCCCTCATGAGAATTTAGAATTTAGACTCTTCCAATGAATCATAGTTTTCTCTAGGATTGTGTAAAATGGTTATATATATTAGACTCATACACTTAGACTTAGCATTTAGGCTCTTTTTAAGGACCATACTTTTCTCTATCATTGTGTAAACAAGTTTTCAATAAAAATGAAACTACCTTACTACGTGTTGTAGTAGGCGATTAAATCAGTGCCTCAGTGATTGATTCGGCTTTCCAGTAGGGGCCCGACTGACTGCCCTCAGCTCTCCCAGCCTTCGCACAAGAGTTAAGTGGCGCATGATACAAAAGAGTTGATGGTGTCTTGTCCGGAGAGTGAGGCAATACAAAGAGGTTCAAACTGGCCATAGGGACTGAGGTGGTAAGAGGCACCCCAGATCGAAACGTGTGTAGCCTAAAGTTAGCTTAACCTCATAGGGGCTTAAACAAGTGACCTGTGTTGGACGCATAGACCAGAGTCTTCCTCCACCGAGCTTAGCCGAGGATCTCTAACACTTTCAAGAGGGCCAGCACAGGTTAAGCCCCCGGGGCCGAAGAGAAACCAGTATAGGGTACCCCCCTCCTAGGCGACGGTCAGGAGAGTTCTTCCCACCTAGTGTGACTGAAGGTTCTCCCACAGCCCTCATACTATAAAAACCCATTATAGGTGAAACACTCGACAGTACCTGCAAATGAGGCCATACCTCATTAATTATAGTCTAATTTGCATACACACAAAATCTGATTGTATGATAAAGCCAGTCTTAAAATTATTTTTCCAAGGGTATACTTGGGGATCTGAGTTGGTGAAAACCTTTGAGGAGCCTGGTCAGGAGGCAGTGTTGACCTATTATACCATTTCTAGATTCGGTGGTCCAGTCTCATATCGATACATAAGATTTTATGATACGTTACGAGCACTGGCGCTATCTCTGGGTGGCACAAGGTTTCTTGCACCCCCAAAGATAAGGTGTGGGGGTGCAAAAAACCCTCAATAATGAAACAAAGTGAACCGGCACGGTTGTCTGATCCTTTAAAGGTCTCATTCCGCGAGAAACCGTTTATTACTCCTCCTTTTGAAATATGATAGGTCACTCAGTGTTGCATATGCATGCTGAACGTGAAAATGTTCTCCTACCTCGATTGCCTACATTAGCAAATGAAAGAAAATAAACCCAAAACTATCGGATCAGAAAAGCCTCACCAACTGACGTCAGTTGGTGAATTAGTATTCATGGCCTCGCCCACCTTGGCTTGCGACGGCCCACGGGAAGACAGTATTGAGTGTGTGCCTGTGCTATTTGTGGCTATAACAAATCAATGTTGCGTCTCTTGCCCGTGCCCGTCAGCCCGGGCACGGCGATTGAATACAGAAAGAAGAGCCGCCTCGGGGGCACCACGGGGCACCCAGAGGTGAACTCCCGGGCGCGGTGCACGGCAGCCGGTCCCTGCGGTCGACAGCTGTGCCCTGGCCAAGCTCCCGGACTCCGGCGGTGCACTCCCACAGGCACGGCAATTGAATTCAGAAAGAAGAGTCCGCGGGAGTGCACCGCCAGAGTCTGGGTGCTCCCTCATATGTCCGGAAGCTCCGCCGTGCACCGCTGTCGCGGTCCCCCGACGGCTTTTCTTTCTGTATTCAATCGATGTGCCCGCGGGAGTGCACCTGCACCGCCGGAGTCAGGGAGCTCGGTCACGGTGACCAGAGCAAGGCAACCGTGGGGACCAGCCACCGTGCACGGTGCACGGTAGACATTTTGAAATGAAAGCTACCTTTTGAATAGTTAATTTAGCTTATTGTATAATACTGTTCATGCTGAGACTACTTTGCTCGATTGTCTGCATTAGCAAATGAAGTATATTTGTCTTTAAGAAGGTTGTCTAGTTTTATTAGCCTCATCGGTAGCGTTAGGACCCTGAAAACGGAGACCTGGGAAACAAAGACCAAGGAAGTCTCTCTGTGGGAGTCCCTCGAGGGAGACCAAGGAGGCCTGCCCTATTGTAGCTATGTGTCATATTTCTATCACCATCAGGATCTCCACCCAGAGGAGAAGTCACTATAGATCCTCTGCTCGGCGCAGCAACCTGTCCAATCTGTGCCCCCCACTGTCCTCTACCTACAGCAACCTCGAAGTGATGATAGGATTCCGGAACTGCTTATCAGGGGTCAAGAAGGAAGACTCCATTTCTGCCTAAGCATCACTCATGACCCTCCACTTCCTGGCCCTTACAGAGACTTGGATCACTCCCAAGAACTCTGCTACTCCGGCTGCCCTCTACACCGCCTTCTCATTCTCACACACCCCAAGACCGTGAGGGCGAGGTGGAGGGACTGAACTCCTCATCTCGCCGAAGTGGTCCTACCAGGTTCTTCCACTAGAACACTTGGCCAGATCTGCATTTGAACTTCACGCTGTCAGGGTCACACTGCCTATCAAGCTCTTCATTGTGATCTACCGCCCTCCAGGTCCCCTTTGCGACTTCTATGACGAGATGGATGCCCTCCTCATCTGCTTTCCAGAAGATGGCACACCACTCGTTATCCTTGGCGACTTCAACATCCTGCTAGAGAAGTGACACTCACTTGAACTAACCAACTTTTTCACCACTTTTGACTCAACACTCCCCTTCTCCCCCCACACACAAGGCTGGGAACCAACTTGACCTGATATTCACAAGGTCCTGCGGAACCTCGGCCACGTCAGCACTTGGACATCTACCCATCACCTGAGGCTTAACCTCAACAAGACTGAGCTCCTCCTAATACCGGGGAAAGATTGCCCACACTTGGACTTATTGGTCACTGTCGAGAACATCACTGTATCTCTGTCTCCAACTGCCAGAAACCTTGGAGTGGTACTAGACAACCAGTTATGTTGCACCGCCAACATCACCGCAGTGGCCCGATCCTGCAGATTTGCACTCTACAACATCCACAGGATACAGCCCTTCCTCACAAGGGAAGCTGCTCAACCTCTAGTGCAAGCGCTGGTCATCTCCACGCACGTCGTGTTCAACCTACCCAAATTCTCCCATGTGACTCCCCTCTTCCGCCACCTCCACTGGCTCCGTGTAGTGCCTACCTCCAAGCTTTGGTCAAACCGATGCCGATGATGTCCAGCTCTACATCTCAACCAAATCCATCACCTCCGCCACCCACTCCACTCTCTCCAACTGCCTCACTGACATTAAATCCTGGATGCACACCGATTTCCTTAAACTTTACTATGACAAAACACACATGATCATCATCGGTCCCAAAACCATTCACAGTTTCTCCCTCACTGTCGACACCTCCACCCTGTCTCCATCCCTTCACAGTCACAACCTCTGAGTCATCTTTGACAATAAACTCTCCTTTGAACACCACATAAAACAAATCACCAAAACTTATTTTTTTCACCTCAAAAACATCGCCCGACTCCTTTATCACCTCCAGAATTGATTACTGCAACAGCATCCTGTACGGCTCACCATCCAAAACCTTAAATAAACTCAAGTACATCCAGAACTCTGCTGCTCGTCTGCTCACCCACAACCGCACCCGTGACCACATTACCCCTGTCCTCCAGAACCTCCACTGGTTCCCCGTCCCACAACAAATTAAATTCAAAATCCTCCTCACACACAAAGCCCTCCATAACCAGGCCCTTTCCTACCTCACTGACCTGCTCCACCGCCACAACCCATCCCGTAGCCTCCGCTCATCTGACGCTAATCTTCTGACTCCACCACCCAGGACCAAGCACCGAAACTGGGGTGACAGAGCCTTCTCTGTAGCTGCCCCTTCCCTCTGGAACTCTCTCTCCAAACAAATCCGTGACTGCACTGACCTTCCAGCATTCAAATCATTAACAAAAACTCACCTTTTTAAAATTGCTTTTAATGTTTAGCTTAGTTCGATGTTTTTTTAGTGTTTTTACTATTTAATGTTATTTTTGCTGCTTTTATGATTTTATGTAAAGTGGCTTTGAGTGTTCAGAAAAGCGCTTGCAAATGAAATGTATTATTATTAAGAATAATACTCTTAATAATTACACCACACACCCCAGCTCGATCTCTCTGCTCAACTACCTCCCCTGGACGTCTGGTACCGCCATCAATAAGAGCAACCAAAGGTCGATCAGCTAAATCACAACTATTCTCTGTTTTGGGACCACAGTGGTGGAATGAGCTCCCTGCCGTTGTCAGGACTGCAGAGTCGCTCACCAGCTTACGCAAACGACTCAAAACTCACCTGTTCAGAGTTCACCTTGACTCTCTGTGTATTTGTCTGTTGCACTATTGTTTGTTGTACGTCCTGGCACTTAATGAACGCACTTAATGCACGTTGTATTCATTCATTGTACTTAATTGAGTAGCATGTACTTAATTGAGCTGTGCATGCCCGCTGTGTAGCATGTACTTAATTGTGTAGCATCTGCAGTAGCTAGCTATCACTGCTGTATACGGGGAATGGGGTTAGCCTGGCGATTGTTAGTACTTGCACTTGGTTCTATAAACATCTTTACTGTACCGACGGCGATACATTGTATCACTTCTAAATGTACTCATTGTAAGTTGCTTTGGATAAAAGCGTCTGCTAAATGCCCTAAATGTAAATGTAGACGCACACGCCTGTGCTATTTGTGGCTATAACAAGATGCAACGTTGCATCTCTTGACCAAGAAACAAGCGTTGGGGAACAAATGGTTTGATCGGACATTACCACTATTTCAACATTTATGCGGCTTGGGCACGGCGATTGAATACAGAGAGAAGAGCCGCCTCAGGGCACCACAGCGGCCGGAGTTGAGCTCCCGGACTCCGGCGGTGCTCTCCTGCAGGCACAGCGATTGAATACAGAAAGGTCGCGGTTGGAGTATTGTATTCAATCCCCTGCGCGCGAGAGTGCACCGCCGGAGTCCGGGAGCTCGGCTGGTGCGCGATGACCGGGACACAACGACCGCGGGAAACCCACAAGGAGGCCAGTGGTTCTCCTTCTCCCTCTCTCTTGTACTCCTTCGCTCTGTCTCTCTCTCGTTCTCCCTTGCTCTGTGTCAGTTTCTGTAAGTTGAATTGGTATTATTACTGTGACGTGCAGTGCTGTTAGCCAATCAGAGGCGAGTCATTTGCATCTCATGAATAAAGAGCCAAAATCAGGTCGTTCTTCCCCGCCCACCTCCACTACCACACTACACACAGAACAGTGTGAAACAGGAGCAGTGTGAGGTCACTTCCATGATTTTTACATTTCTAAATGAGTGACTGAAATGTAATTAAACTAGGCCTACTCCCATTTATTCGGGCATGTTTATGGAAAATAAGTACATGCCCCGCCACTCGTAACACTTATAAAACACATTTGTCAATTGATTGAACGGTTAAATCATGATCACAACCAAAATTTGGAAAAAATTTAATAAATTAGATAAATTGTTCGTAAATAATTCATGTACTGTTCTGAACCTCAAATTCTGAAAGCAGGACTTTGGAGAAGTGATATAGACAGATAGATACTTTTTGGTGGAACACATTTGAACTAAATATTTATGACCCCCCAATGTTGACCTTGACCACTGGTTACTACTAAAGTTAATGTTATATTGACCAGGCTATGGTATTAGGTATTTTTTACTTTTCATTAACTTATTTAGTCCAGTGAATTTCATAGTCACTTGCTACTGTTCTCCCCACTTGATCACTTTCCTCTCCCACTGTGAATGACAATACCTCTAATAGTCGCAGCAAAAAGCCTCCTCAACTTAAAAAGCTTCCTCCAACGGATGCCAACCTGATGCTGCACATAGTGTGTGCTCATCTCCAGGTCACAGTGGGATGGCAGTTCAGGGAGAGCCTCCTGCAGAGGCCAGAGATATAACTCAATTTGGGTGGGAGGTTGCTAATGGAGGGGCACATGCCAGCTCTTGCCATCCATGGAGTGGCTCAAGTAAATTAGCTTGATGTCCCCAGATGTAGCTGCAGCAAATGAAACTGCAGCTACCATGCTGCAAGTATCAGTTGCACTGACTACTGCAAGTGTGAAGGGGGTGTGGTCCGCTGCTGCAAATCATTCACAATACATACGAAACACCAAGAAGATGATGAGGAAATAAATTATGAAGTTGGTGAAGGCTATTGAGTGGGATTTTGTGGTTGTTAAAGATGTGTGCGCATGCATACGGTTATTTTACAATGTGTGTGTGTGTGTGTGCAGTATAGTTATTTAACATGCTGTATATAAATGAGTTATTGTATATAGTTCTTGTGGGTTTGTGTGTGTGCATGCTGTATGTAGTTATTTAGCATGCTGTATATAAATTACTTATTGTATATAGTTCTTGTGGGTTTGTGTGTGCATGCTGTATGTAGTTATTGTATATAGTTTATGTGGGTTTGTTTGTGTGTGTATGCTGTATGTAGTTATTTTGCACGGGGCACTTAAATCCTTACTCAGTCCGTGGTTACAGCTCCAGAAAAGCCAAAAAAAAAGCAAAGCATGGCAGGCTGCCTGCCTGCATACACCTATGCTTGATTAAAGAGCCTGTTGGGCTTTTCACTGCAACACCTGCCTTATAGTCTAACCACTTCAATAAAATCAATCCTTTTCTTCATATGGGCACAATGAAGGCCGGAATGGTCAACACTGCCTCCTGACTAGGGTCCTTAAAGGTTTTCACCAACTCAGACCACCAAGTATACATGCTTACCCTTGGAAAAATTTAGAGCCTGGCTTTATCACACAATCTGATTTAGTGTGTATGCAAATGAGTGCATATTTAAAGCGATATGGCCTCATTTGCATATTTACACATAAGAATACAAAAACCATATTCACCTGTAGTGTCTCGCTTTAATTGGTTTATTATGCTAATTGTGCAAATAGCCCAAAGTACAACTTTTAGCAACCCAGTTTAATTTCATCCACTAGACCTATAGATTACATTTCTGCAATAAAACTTTAGGGTACTCCAACATTTCTGGGTTCAAGAAATTACGACTAGACTGTTACAGTAGCTCCTGCAGTTCGTTTTATTTTTACTTTTTGAACTATTATTTAAACTTTCAATTGTTTATTCATCAGTTGATGATGAATGAACAGATCATTAGTGTTGTAAGTCTTAGTTTTTTAGCTTAGATTGCGTTACTCCTCTTTGTTCGTCGACCGCACAATGATCGCCTACACAAAAAGGGCTGCTGAAGTACCGGGCCTGTGGAGCCCCACCCGTGGGCATATCTGCATACCTAAGGGGACACCGGAGGGGAACAAGAGCTGGACGTAGACAAGCACAAGAGATTTGCCTTGCATCTATCATGATGGGGAACGTGAGGGTTTGTTGGCCAACAAAACGGACAAACTAACAGCATTGCCGAGCAGTCAGTGTGTGTACCGGGAATGCAGTTTATTCTGCTTCATGGAAACATGACTACATGGGAATATACCGGACTGTGCTATCAAGTTAGCTGGCTTCACACATTTCCACAGTCCTCAGTCGCGGCTCACGTCTCCACCACTGCCAGTACCCTTATGGTAGGGCGGGGTTTAAGCCAGACGGCAATAGCCACGGCAGCTAAGTATGCATTGTGTCCTCATAGCAGCCTGACACAGTGTAGCCTGCTAATAAATCCAAGGAAAAAGAAGAAAGTGCACAATGAACAAAGAGCAACAATGTAAGACATACAAGAAGGACAGCAAACTTTTGCATGACATTTTCTTCAATAAACTAAGCCGTCTAGAAATACCTTGCGAGTACTGTGTTTGTTTGTTATCCCCCTGTCATACGGAAGGGACGAATCTTTCGACCAATCAACGGATGGCTTGTCGCTCAAACTTGCCAAACTTACCCTTTCAGGCGTCTCAGTAGCTCAACATAGTTAGTACTGTGAGATGAGTATGGCTCAATACGGCTCAGTCTGGGTCACACCCACTTTCGGCGGTGGAAACGCGACCCGTGCCGCACCTTTGCAGACAGACTTTACGTCCCAGCTCTCTCAATGACTACAGGCCAGTGGTGCTGATCTCACACATTATGAAGGACTTTGAGAGACTGGCACTGCAGCTCCTTAGGCCCCCGGTGTGCGACTCCATGGACCCACCGCAGTTTGCGTACCAAGCTCAACTTCGCATGGACAACGCCATCATCTACCTTACTCACACCCGGAAAGGCCGGGGAACACAGAGAGTCATGTTCTTTGACTTCTCCAGTGCGTTCAACACTATCCAGCCTCTCCTGCTTGTGAAGAAGCTCTCAGCAATGCGACATGGTGGTCTGGATTGGAGACTACCTCTCCAGCAGGCCACAGTACGTGCGGCTGCAGAGTGGTCAGATGTGGTGATGTGCAACACCGGCGGACCCCAAGGAACAGTACTTTCACCTTTCCTCTTCACCATCTACACCTCAAACTTCACCTTCAACTCTGGAACGTGCCACCTTCAGAAGTTCTCAGATGACTCCTCCATCGTGGGCTGCATCAGTGAGGATCGAGGATGAGTAAAGACGTGTGGTGGAGGGCTTCGTCAGATGGCCAGAGGAGAACCACCTCCAGCTCAACATCGGCAAGAACAAGGAGCTGGTGGTCGACTTCCGATGGAGCAGGAAGCCCCCAACCCCCATTTCCATCCAGGGGGATGAAAAAGAGATTGGCGACGCATACAAGTTCCTTGGAGTACGCATAAACAATAAGCTGGACTCAGTGGCAGACTTTTTCTCAGAATTCTGAGAATAAGGTCAGAACTCAATTTTTTTCTTATGTGTGGCCCTAATCCTCTTCCATATAAACAGACAAAACAGAGGTCCTATATAGGAAGAGTCAGAGCAGACTCCTCTTCCTCAGGAGGCTCAGGTCCTTTGAAGTGTGTGGCAAGCTGTCAGTGGATCTGTCTGTGGTGGCCAGGGCACTGTTCATTGCTGAGGAGTGCTGGGGAGGAGGCATCATGGCTGGGGAGTCCAACAGACTCAACAAGCTGGTGAGAAGGCTAGCTCTGTTGTGGGACTTGAACTGGACAGTCAAGTGCTCCTTTGTGCCGGCAGCCATTAGGCTGTACAACAGCGTGTGATGTATGTGTATGCATATGCATGCGTTTTTTTTTTTGTATATATATATATATATATAGAATTGCGCGCGCGTGTGTCTATATATTTATATATATGTATATATACACACGTGTATATATGTGGGTATGTGCAGATAGGTATGTGACAATTTACACTTAAAAAAATAATTTATACTGTTTATACCGTCTATTTTGTTTGCCCTATTTGTTGTTTTTTGTTCTGTCTGTCTTGTCTTCTCCTTACTTTAGCCTTTTGTTTAGCATTTTCCCTTAGCGTGTACTTTTGTTGTATTAGTACTTTGTATTCTAATTGTATTTTATTTTTATCCTGTGTTTTTCTACTGCTGCTGGGCTATTGCAACAAACAAATTCTCCTACGGGGGAGTAATAATATTTTATCGTATTGTATTGTATATGTATCTTGTATTTTCAGGTTTTTACAGCTAGCCTGGAAATCCAGACCCACATCTAGAAAGCTGTAGGGTCTGGCAACGAGTAATGAAAATGGCCCAACTGAGGGGCGGCACCAAGCATGCATTTGAAAATACCACTGCACGCAATTGGATAACACTACGACCAATCAGAAGAATACAAAGGGTGACGTATCCAGATCAGCGGAGCTAACCAATTGATAAGACTCTTGGCGTATCCGGTCGGTAAAAAAATCTGGCTGCCTATATCAGATACACCAATGTGATTGGTTAATGACCCGGGCCAGGGGAATCGGGAGTGAGCATATTGCTCGTTCCCAGAGTGATTCGCTGAGCAAATTCTCTAGCGAGAACTGGATTTCCAGGATAGCTATATATACAGTGCTCTTTTGTAAAATAGTTTCCTAATCTCAATCTTTCTATCAATCTCAAAAGACTTCCTGTTTAAATAAAGGTAAACTAAAAACACAAATAAGGACATACCCCTTAAGTATTGGGAGTGTTCAGTATACGGGAGCCGGGCCCAGGGTCCACCACCAGTGCTGGTGTGGTCTTTTTCCTGGGGTCTGAGTGCTGACCACTGGACCACCATAGCTAGGGGCACAGAGCTGTTTCTGAGCAGGCTCCAGAGTAGATACACACAGCTACTGTTGATCACCTCCACCTGGAACGTCTCCACACAGTGGCCTGCAGTAGACAGAGAAGAAATTACAGCATAGGCTCAATAGTCAATAATAAACACCACACTCAATGCTGCTCAGGTGAATGAACATTTTACCTGAGGGTGAACGATAAGAAGCAGTTTATTCATCCGTGGCAACTAGGGGTGTAACAATACGGTCTAACGGTTCGATGCACGTTTCATTTCGGTACATACCGAAATGAAAGATTTATTAACGTAAAAAAAACCGAGCTACGTACCGAATCGTGACTTTAGTGTATCGTTACACCCCCACTGGCAACACACCTAGACGGAAAATAATGGCTCCCTCCATGCATGCACACACGTGTCTCTCAGGAAGGTAAATACGATTGTGCTTTGGCCATTCAACATGTTATTAATGAAAATGGGCCAAAACAGTGAGCAAGTGTGTAAACAGTGAAGGTGGCTAAGGTAGTGAGCTTAGCACTGGCTTATTTTGAAAGTGTGTTAAAGAGTTAGAAGTATAACACTAATGGTGCTTTAATTTAAATGAAAAGTAAAAATACTGGTATGAAATATATTAATTTACACTTTTTAGAGCTAAAATGCACCAAATAAATCCAATAAGATAAAATTGAGAAGAGTTTCCTCATCGGATACATACAAAAACAAAGGTTTCATACACTTTTAGGACGCAAAAAATAAAACCATAACTATAACGTCCATGCCTTTAACTTTACTGAATCTATGTATTTAAAATCCGACATAAAAACTGTCAAAAACATCTTGAGAATTGGATCTTTCCTGTCCTTGATTTTGATTGGCTCAAAGCAGATGTTAAATACTCAAGATTAATAAATTTTTCGTATGAATATGCCAATCTCAAAGTCTTGAGGAACTATTTGGCTGAGCCGAAGAATGATAATTTGTTTTGAAATACTATTTGTATGTAGTCTATAATGAGTTTTAGTAACCGCTTTATAAAAGCAATAAGCCACTTGACGGCGTGATTTACCAGTCGGTCTCAATGCTAGCCTCAACCGAGTCATTAATGACCCACCACTCAGTTGGTCCTGGTACATCCTCAAAGACACAGAGTTTACTACGTGCAGCAATCTATTCACCGGTTAAAACGCTGTGAAAGAAGAGTTCATCATCTGTTAATATCAGAAGATGACTCAAAGCTATCAATAAAGTACTGGATCCAAACACTCCCGAGGGGCTAGTTAACAAAGTGGTTTGACATTCTGCTGCACTTTGGTGCAGGGGAAATAGGCACATTTTGCTTCTCAAACCCACATCATGATCATTGTATCCGATTGTATCCGCAGTGTTACGTCCCCCTGGTAACTCTTACCATGGCGGTCAGGGAAGGCGTCCTTCCCCTGTGTGGTGGGGGAGGCGCTGTTTTCCTACTTGGGTCATTTGGCTCTTCCCTTTTTGCAGCAGGTGCACCTGATTGGCCTGATTGGCCTATGAAAGGAGGAAGCCATCCAGCCTTTCAGTCTCTCGCTGCCTGCGTGACAGCAGCTGCTGCTGCCGCCAAACCCTTTTCTTCTTTATTTTGGTTTTGTTGCACATTCTCACTACACCAGTCCATAACACACTACACATATTTAAGCTGCCATCTACACTGATACTTAATTTCCTTGTTAGGACCTATATTTTGAATAAATATACAAAAACTTGTTCACTGCGTGTCTCACAATTTGTTATGTCATGCTTAAGCCATGCGGTCATAACAAATTGGGGGCTCATCTGGGATAGGATTTGGCAAGGTTTTTTTTTTCATATCATACCAAAGCCTGTATAGTTAGTTTGAGAGTGATATTGTTGGGAAACTTGCAGTGTTTGAGTAGTTGGTTAATTGTTTGTTTTGCTTGGTTGCATATTTGGTTAATTGGTAGCTTTGATCTTTTGTTTGTTTGAATATGGGTCATTGAGTTGGCCTGTTGATTGTTTGCATTACTATTGATTTAACTAATAGATTTGTTTAGTTTATTGTTTTGTTAAACGTCATTGAAGCGAGTGGGTAAGTTACGAGCTAAGTGAACCCCCGTGAAGGAGTAGAGCGCTTATCGCTGATTTATTTTTTTCTGTTTTTTTTTTTTTTTGGGTGTGTCGAACGTGTTGCTAGCAATCAAATTGCATGAGGGCACACCAAAGACTAGTTGGTAGCTAGATAGGGACTTCTACTTCCAGTTAGATACGGGGCAGCTCTGATAATTATCCCTCCTGTGCTTTTTGGTTATATATCACGCTACTCACTGTTCTGAGTCGAGGCATTATAGCTGATAACAGGATATTGGTTACTGTTATGGGATATTACGGTCATCAAGGCCTCTAAAATATTATTTGGATTGCTTTGAAGTTTGTGGCCTGTCAAGTGGTGGTTATTGGTACTACTGATTTGTGTGCATTTGTGGACCGTTGATGTGTTGATTGACTTACAGTAGGATGGATCTTTTTAAGGAGTTTGTGGCCAGTCCATCAGTCGAGTTACTTAAAAGATTGAAAGCTGAAGAATTGTGGGGGGGTCGTCACACATTATAACCTTACCCCCGATGTTATGCAGGGTCGGTCTAAGAAAAAGGAGGTGTTTACTGCAGTACATATGGGGTTAATTGATCAGGGCGTGTTAGAAGATGACGAAACATCTGGCCCATGCGGTTCACCCATCAAAGGGGCAGGGTCTAGATTTGTCTCAGTGGGTACGGGACTATCCTTTGCAGAGCAAAAGGAACTGTTAGCCATGCAGATGCAGGAGGTGCGTCTTGAGCTAGAGTGGTTGCGCCAGGAGAGACCTAATGCTGACGTAGCTTTTGATGGAAGGTCTAGGGACAGCTTGGGTGATATGGTCCGACTGATGCCGAAATTTAATGAGAGGGATCCTGATGTATTTTTCTCAATATTTGAAAGTCTGGCAGAGGAGAGAAGTTGGACAGTTACAGACTGCACTGCACTGATTCAGAGTGTGCTTCCGCCCCAGGCTCAAGAGGCCTACATAGCACTTGACCCTGTAGAGAGGAAAGTGTATACTAAGGTAAAGGATGCCATACTCCTGTCTTATGAGCTGTGTACTGAAGCCTATCGATTGCGCTTCAGGAATTGGAGAAAAACTGAGACGCCGACATATATGGAGGTAACGAGGGAGATGGTAAGCCACTTTAAACGTTGGCGTGAGGCAGAAAGGGTTAAGACTCTCGACGACTTGTGTGAAGTGTTGTTACTAGAACAGTTCAAGAATATCACACATGAGCGCATTGTAAATCATCTCAATGAGCGTAAACCAAAAACCGCCCTTGAAGCGGCCAGGTGGGCAGATGAGTCTACCAAAGTTCCATCTGAGTCACGTGGTCATAGCGGTGGAGGTTCTAGTTCCTTAGCTCCATACCCTGGAAAGTTCCCTAGTGGGAACTTTGGATTCTCTGCTCCTAACCCACAATATGAACAAGTTAGTCCCAGCAGGGGTGATTTTAACTCCACATGCAACTATTGCTTGGGGAAAGGACATTGGAAATTTAACTGTCCTGTGCTGAAAAGTAAAAAACAGTGGGAAGGGTTTATCTGGGGGTACTAGTAGCCCTGGCAGTTCCGGTTGGTGGAGGACGGGGGGCACTAGGCCTAGATGCAGAGAACATGTGTCCTGAAAAACCGGCCATGATGGCGTCTGTTGTGCCTTCCTGTGGTTGTCGAATTTCCAGGCGTCTCAGAGGGTTCTAACTTGCTATGGGCAGATATGGTTCTGCCTGATTACAGTGAGTTCATCAGGGATGGTTTTGTTTCATTGGTGGGTAGGTCACAGAAAGTACCTGTAAAGATTTTGCGTGATGACAGGGGTTCAGCATCCTTCATTCTAGTCTCGGTGTTGGATTTTTCTGAGGAGTCAAGTCTGGGGAGGAGTGTTTTGATCCAAGACATAGGGATGCATACTTGGCCGGCTCCCTTACACAGAATTGAACTTGAACATGAGCAGGTAAAGGGGAAGTGGCAATAGCACTGAAATCAAAGATGCCTGTAGAGGGAGTGTCTGTCGTTCTAGGAAATGATTTAGCTAAGGGGTGGGTTTGGGGAGGTGTCCCGCCTCTTGTGGTGACTTCTGGGCCGACTATCTCCACTGTGCCAGACAGTAGTGAGGAGTTTCCAGAGGTTTTTACTGCTTGTGTAGTAACTCGTTCGATGAGTGGGACAGGGCCTGAAGGGGGGATTAAAGAGTCTGGAAAATTGAAAAATGCTGTCTCAACTTCCGGATCTGCCTCTTGCCCTGTCCAAGAGTGAGCTGATTATAGCCCAGCAGGAGGATCCTGAGCTGAAGAGACTGTTCAGTGAGGTGAAGCCAACAGACGAGATGGAGTTTAGCCTGTGGGTACTTTCTACTGGATAACATGCTGGTCCGTAAGTGGCTTCCTCATGATGGACTGTTCGGTAGATGATCCCGTTCTTCAGGTAGTTGTGCCTGCCAAGTTTAGAGAAGTCATTTTGGAGACAGCCCACGGTGAGGTGGCTGGACACATGGGGGTTAGGAAGACTTGTAACAGATTGCTGCGTTACTTCTTCTGGCCCGGGTTAAAGAAAGAGGTTACCAGGTTCATTAAGACTTGTCATACCTGCCAGATCACAGGCAAGCCTAACCAGACTATTAAACCTGCACCTCTTTACCCCATTCCAGCAGTGAGTGAGCCATTCCAGCATCTCATCATAGACTGTGTGGGGCCGCTCCCTCCATCCAAGTCGGGGTGCATCTATCTGTTGACGGTAATGTGTCAGACCACACGTTACCCCACTGTGTACCCTCTCCGCACTATCACCACACGATCTATTAAGGCTTTATCACAGGTTATATCCTACTTTGGAATTCCTTGGGTCATACAGAGTGACCAAGTGTCCAACTTTACGTCATGAATGTTTGCAGAGGTTTTGGGCCAGCTGAAGGTCAAGCACAACAAAGCTAGTGCTTGACAGTCGTCCAGAGTAAGATGAAGCGGTACTATGACCGCAGAACAGAGCCTCGAGTGTTCTGTCTTGGAGACCAGGTGTTGGCATTGCTGCCTAACCTCCGTTCGCCATTCCAGGCCAAGTTCACTGGACCGTACACCGTGGTCCGACAGGTCTCTGAACAGAACTATGTGGTTGATACTCCAGACAAAAAAGTAAAAAGTCAACACAACTGTGTCATGTGAACTTGCTGAAAGCTTACTATGACCATATATCTGTGCCAGGAACAGATGTGGTTCAGGAGGTTAAACCTGCTATGTTGAGGAAGGGGGGGATGGGAGAGGGCCTGGAGACGGCGTGCTGCCTCCTCGGCTCAGAAACGCTTGCAGATTTAAGTGGTCTATTCGACCACTTGTCAGAAGAACAAGGCAGGGAGCTGTCGGGACTGTTGGCTGCTTTCCCTTCCTTGTTTTCTGATAATCCTTCCTGTAACCACTTAGTGCAGCACGACATCGATGTTGGATGCAAAGCCAATTCGGCAAATGTTCTACAGAATTCCCCTGGAGAAGTGCGCCGCATGGACACTGAGGTTCAGTATCTGTTAGATAATGAGCTGACTGTGCCTTCAAATTCCAGTTGGGCCTCTCTGTGCCTACTGGTGGGAAAATCTGACATGACAGACAGGTTTTGCACAGACTACAGAAGGGTGAACGAGGTGACTAAACCTGATTATTTTCCCTTACCGAGGATGGAGGATTGCGTGGATGCGGTAGGATCTGCCAGATTTGTGAGTAAATTTGAACTATTAAAAGGATACTGGCAGGTCACGCTGACGCCACGTGCCCAAGAGAACGCTGCCTTCATTACACCATCGGGGCTGTACTCCTATAAGGTCATGAGTTTTGGGCTCCGAAATGTGCCTGCCACATTTCAGCGCCTGATGAACAGAGTAGTGGCAGGGCTGGATGGCGTAGCTGTTTACCTAGATGATGTAGTAGTATACAGTGACACTTGGGAACAGCAAAGGGATCAAGTCCATGCATTGTTGGTTCGTCTCCAAGACGCTAACCTCAGTTAACGGGGCTAAATGTGAATTTGCCAGGGCCACTGTTACGTACTTGGGGAAGGTTGTGGATCAAGGACGGGTCAAGCCAGTAAGGGTCAAAGTCTGTGCTATTGACAAGTTTCCACCTCCTGTCTCCAAAACTGAGCTAAGACGATTTTTGGGTATGGTTGGCTACTATAGAAGTTTTTGCCCTAATTTCTCTAGTGGTCGCCCCATTGACCGGCCTACTACAGCAGAAGGTCAAGTTTGAATGGTCTCTGTCCTGTCAGCAGGCTTTTGGCCAAGTGAAGATGCTGTTGAGTACAGCTCCTGTCCTGGTAGCGCCTCACCTCAATCAGCCACTCCAGCTGCAGGTGGACGCCACTCAGGTTGGGGCTGGGGGTGTCCTGATGCAGAGTGATGATCAGGGAGTGGTTAGACCGGTCAGCTTCTTTTCTAAGAAGTTCAACCGTCATCAACTGAACTACTCTACAATAGAGAAAGAGGTGTTGGTGTGGGCTCTGCAGCATTTTGATGTGTACGTGGGAGGTGGGGTCCATTCGGTGGTTGTGTATTCAGACCATAACCCTCTAACCTTCCTCCACTCTCTGCAGAGTCCAAGCCATCAAACACATTCGTGGCGTGGACAACGTAATAGCTGATGCGCTGTTGCGGGCGCCAGAAGGGTTCGAGTAAACCAGTTCCCAGTTCCCGGCAGTTTTCCCTGACCAAGCCCATTTAACCTTTTGCCTTTCCTCCCTTTGACATTAATATTGTTTAATTTCTTTGTTGCAGCA
The DNA here is from genome assembly GCA_027122455.1 of Trisopterus luscus. Lineage (NCBI taxonomy): Eukaryota > Metazoa > Chordata > Actinopteri > Gadiformes > Gadidae > Trisopterus > Trisopterus luscus. The sequence continues at coordinate 10,684,457 of JAOPUA010000019.1, read as the reverse complement.
GCCTTATTTACAGAGGCCACATATATTGGGCCTCTGTTTTAAGGGGGAGTGTGTTACGTCCCCCTGGTAACTCTTACCATGGCGGTCAGGGAAGGCGTCCTTCCCGTGTGTGGTGGGGGAGGCGCTGTTTTCCTACTTGGGCCATTTGGCTCTTCCCTTTTTGCAGCAGGTGCACCTGATTGACCTGTTGGCCTGATCGGCCTATAAAAGGAGGAAGACATCCAGTCTTTTGGTCTCTCGCTGCCTGCGTGACAGCAGCTGCTGCTGCCGCCAAACCCTTTTCTTCTTTATTTTGTTTTTGTTGCACAGTCTCACTACACCAGTCCATAACACATGGTTAAGCTGCCATCTACACTGATACTTAATTTCCTTGTTAGGGCCTATATTTTGAATAAATATACAAAAACTTGTTCACTGCATGTCTCCCAATTTGTTATGTAATGCTTGAGCCATGCGGTCATAACAGCAGCCACCCAGATTATTTTATTTTTAAGTTCTCTGACGACACTGCCATCCTGAGCCTGCAGTACCAGCACACTTAACATATTTTCTGAACTAGAGTTTTGTTAGGTGGTGTGACAAATCACCTCACTATAACGTAAAAAAGACATTGTGCTGGACCCGAAATCAACAGGGGAACATACTACACTGTGTATCCATGGGGGAAAAAAAACAACCAAGTCAACTCCTACAGGTATCTTAGTATCCATCTTGATAACCTTTTCAGTTGGCAGGTTCATAATGACTACCGGTGTTCTCGTCTCCAGCAAAGACTACTTCCTGCGTAGACCCAGGGAGTTTAAGTTTGGTTTTTATCAGGCGGTGTTAGAGAGCATTCTGAGGTATGGGATGTTGGCTTGGTACGGTAACCTTCCTGTCCAGCTGAAATCCAAAATTGGCCACCTGATTCAATCCGCTATGAAGGTGATGGGGAGGTCTGAAAAGCTCCCATTGCAGTCCATATACGAGTTGAGTCTGTACTCAGACAAGCTGAGAAGATGTTATCTGATCAGACGCATGTTCTGCAGATCTTGACATGAGAGATATTATTGCTGTAAGTGGCCACAATGCAAAACCTCTTATCAGAGCTATTGACAACCGAAACTCTGGGACCGGAGAAAGCAGAGCAACAAGCCATGCCAGCTTTTCAGTGGTGGCATAATAAATGGCAACATAAAAATAAATGATAACATCGATATAACACCAGCTATATTATGCATAACTATATACTCCGGCCTGTAGTGAACTACTGCTTAACTAACCCCTCAGTGTCCCGTAATTGGAAATGAATGTACTTCAGACCCACATTATCATGTTCATTAAGAAGCAATCCGTGGTGGTTGATTTCTTATTTTACTCACGTTTGAACTGGCGCCCCAGGGTCATTTTGATGTTGTTGTTGGAGCTGCCCAGGCTGTTGAAGGCCTCCACTGTGACAGTGTGGACCTCCTGGTTCCACTCAAAGCTGTGGGAGGAGACCATGCCTATCTTCTCGCTGATGATGCTGCCCCAAGAGGTCTGGTGCTGAACTACAAATCCATCTACACAATAGGATTGCTCCTCCATTGTTCCTCCAGCAAGATGCTGAAGAGAGGGCAAGATCGTGATAGAGAAGGAGCAAAAGAAAACCATATGAGATATGATCAGTCCATTATAAAATGTCATATTTTCAGGCTAACATAACTTGAGTTCTTTGAAGGACTTCCTAGTGTTTATATACCTTCAATAGAAGAGTGACGTTGGTTATGTTTCTGTGTGGATCATCCTCAAGAACTCTCCAGAAATCAGGGCCATTATCAGGGGCTAAGAAGAGAAAAACATGCTGGTGTATTATTATTAATCATAAGTGAACATCTTTTTAATTCAACAATATCAGTTGGCACGGTGCTTGAGCATATTGTATTGCGTTGTCAAGTTAACATCTGGTCGATGTTTGTATTTGACAATTTTTGTCAATGTTGGATTTATAGCTCTTTGTTATTGGAACCTTTAAAAGACAGAGGTGAAGATTAGGTGTTCAACATAATGTGGTTACTAACATAGACCCTACTGACAAAATAACTACAAGTGAGAATCAACACTCTGTTAAGCATACTAAAGGCCAAACTAGGCAAATAGGAGAGTGAGGTTAATGGTGGCTTACCTCTGCTGTTCAGGGGTACGGAGTACACAGACTCCGTCCAGTCACTCCAGTAGCCGACGCCCCTGGTGGACATGCAGCGCACCTGCACCACGTAGACCCTGCACATGTCTGCGACTGACACTTCTGCCCAGGAAGCCCCCGTTCGGCTCTGTACCTGTAAGCACCATGTGAACAAAATGATGGAACTGTTAGATTTCAGCTTATTTCTAAACTGTTCGTATAGACTCTGCGTTATGTATTTCCCAATTGTTGTAGTGGAAATCAAGGAAGCTTGACAGGTTGGATCAGAGGGTCGAATATATGGTTTATTCTAGGATGTAATACAGCAAGATACAGACTTAGGTTGAATAATCTATAGTGTAGGTGGTGAGGAGCAGTCTCCTGACTTTCTCCTTGGCTGTCGATCCCTCTTCTCGCCGAACCGAAGGTTTGGGGCGAGTATTATAATAAGAAAACGTAAAAAACAATCAAAGAACAGGTGCAGTCTCCCCCTGTGAAAAGGTATATGGCCCAGGCTATGCCCCAGGCGACCAGGTCAGTTCGCCCTTGTTGGAACATAACAAATGGAGGAATGTTGGAAATAACACCTGGTATCAGTAGGAGAGGCACTGGCCTGTTCATAGACTTAAAATACAATAATATTCTACAGTACCGTCGATAAAAATGTACCGCTTCACTGCACTTTTATCCTCTCCACCAAAACCACCTGAGAGGATAAGGGGACACACTTTTATAGTTTCTAATATCCTGGACAATAATAAAATAAAATAAATATGAAAAAGCCTCACGCCTGGTTCACACCGGACGCCGAAGAGCCGCGTCCCTCCAGTTCACACCAGACACCGACTTCTCCGCGCGGGTCGCAAGCGCCCCTGCTCCAGCTGTTGTTTCAGAGCAGTTTTTTTTACAACTCGTCTCTGCTTCTCTCTCTTCTCTCTCGCCCTTTCCCTGTTTGTTTGTGTGTTTTGACACCCACCATCCCCACACCCCCTGCAGCCAGCCCACTCCGTGTCTTTCCTGTGTGTGTGTGTGTGTGTGTGTGTGTGTGTGTGTGCAGGGGCGGCGATTTATGTTTTTGCTGGTGGGTTCTCACGGTGCTTGCATGACTAGTTGCTATATTGACGTGGGCACATTCGTCTCACACATCTAACAGCAGCGAAATCTCCGTGAGTGCTCGGCAATCTCTGTGGGTGCTCGGCAATCTCCGTGGGTGCTCCGACCCCGAAGCACCCACAGAATCGGCGCCCCTGTGTGTGTGTGTGT
>JAOPUA010000019.1:10480903-10502140 GCA_027122455.1 Trisopterus luscus | reverse complement strand
ACCCCCACCCACCCCCAACACTAGCGCCTCATGCCATCTTAGTGACTGGTCCTCGTGGCATGTTTTAAGCCACTCTGTGTGTCTGGGGACTTTGGACAATTACAGGAAAAGAGACACAGCTGCCAACCGCAGAGTGACACACACACACACACACACAAACGCACACACAGACAGACCCACACTGACACACACACCCACACAAAGACAGACACACACCCACACTGACACGTCCACAAAGACGTACAATAATGCGATCTCATACAGTATACATGCCCATACACTTGAGTCAATCCCGCGTAAAAAACAACGAAAAAAGAATGAAATCCATCTACGAAATGAAACTTGAGTGCCATTCTAAAGACTCTGTGACACCGTACCCCAGCGCAAAAAAATAAAAATGGTGTCATTGACAAGTGCGATGTTCGTTCTGAACCCGCTTCTGTGTCACTACTTAGATGGGTCATGCCACTTTCTTTCCAACTCTGAAACTGTGTTCGTTGCCGGTTCCTGGCAGACAGGCTGAGTTTATGTAAGACTGACCCCTCCTAGGGCCTCCCTCACCCCGCCAGAGCCTCACTATTTTCCTCTCTCTCCCTCGCTCTCACCCTCACCCACACTCACACGAACCCTGACTAGTCTCAGACAGCAGAGTGATTGTGAGAAGCCAGACTCGCTGCATAAATAGCTTTATTATGTTCTGAAAGCGGCCGGAGCTAACCAGCTTCTCTCTCAAATAGCATAAGGCTATTGGCCCCTTTGCAGGATGGGAACGACACCACCGCCACCTTTTTACCTTGAACTCTTGAGCACGATTGTAATAAGGCATCATCAATAGACCACAGATGAAGGGAGCAGGGCTATAAAACGACAGCGAAAAGAGAGGTTGAGGGAATAGGTGTGAAAACGAGGCTGAGAGAAGGTGAAAGAGAAGCACAGAGTGCAAGAGGGTATAGTGAAAACACCACCTTTTAAGGTTGCAGATCCTGCCTGGGGTGGACGCACACACACACACACACACACACACACACACCCACACACACACACACCCACCCACCCACACACACACACACACACACACACGTGCATAAGCGTACACACCCAGCAGCAATCCAAGCGCCTGTCTGATTGCGCAAGGTGAGAGCCCTTTTTTTTCCCTTCCCTTTGATGTGAAATTGTTGCAGAGGCTCAAATATTTCTGGCTTTAGATCTGGCTCTCACAGGAACCATGAACATTGTCTGTCTGCCATGCTCGTTCTTTTCCCTCCATCCTCCTCTCCTTCTCTTATTCTTGCCCTTCAGTGAAAGGGCAATTATACAAACCAGTGTTTCCAGCATGATCCAATCTCGCTGCAGCCAAGCAAACGGAAAACTTCTAATTCCACTGGCAGCGTTTTCTCTGCGGTCCCGTCCCACAGCCCTGCTCGCCTTCAACCCTGCCCTAGCATGGACCTTATCTTCCCTTTTCCCCCGCGTTGGTACGGGATAGGGTTCAAACCAACAATTAGTGCGCTCTTCCAAGAGGGACGCCGCAGACGCTCCCCAGAACCCTCGGTGGGCTGCGTGGCAGACCTCTTGTTTCCTTCCATCGTTTAGGACTCAAAAGACAGGAGGACCGTGGGGTGCAAGCTGTGAGGACATGTGCATAGGCAATATCAGGTGCTGGGCTGGGTGCAGCACCCATGTTACACACACCGAACAAGCACATGCATGCGCATGCACGTGCACACGCACACACACACACACACACACACACACACACACACATCCGGTTTCTGGTTCTCAGCATCAGTATAAGCTGATTGAACCTAGGTTGTAACTACTAACCCTTAACCAAACCAAGCTATCCCCCAAGTTAACTAACTGAACTTTACAAACTTGACCTAGCCATTCACAATGACAATATCAAACCTAACCCTCCCCATGTCTGATGCATCATGGGAGAGTGAGTCCTTCTGGTCTGGTTCAGACCAGCTTAGAGGGCCGGAAGGTGACATGGGGGTCCCTGATCCTGGTACGGTCCGTGCATGCGATATCTCTGGGTCTTTATCTGACAACACGGTGGAAACTCAGGCTCCTCCCCTTCATGGCTTTATCTCGCCCACAGCAGCAGAATGATGTGGTTGGAAACGGAGGTGGTCATTGAACCTTGAACCAGGTGGTGCGATGAAGGAGACGCCACCTGAGCGGTCAGGAAGTAGAGCAGCCTCTTATCAGCCCGAGGAGCGTGAGGAGGCTTTACGATCTGCAGGGAGAGAGCTGAGAGCTTCATCCATGTTCACATTCACTATCTCCAGATTAATGATCGGAACATTAATGATCGGAACAATAACAATCCAGAGCAAGGCCGTGTGGAATATTATTACTAGGCTTCATCATCCATTCACCTGGTGACACCATGAACCTACCTCAGTCCCTGCCTGGTGTCTGATACATTGAAGACACCATCTTGGGCCGGTCTAAACTAGATTGAACATCTCACTCTGGTCTAAAAATTTCCGGTCAGACTAAACATCTCAGTCCGGTCTAAACTAGACATCATGGGCTATGTAAAGCTTGTGCCGGCTGCACGGGACCGGGCTGCCTCCCGGGGTTATCTGTGGGCCACTCTGGGTAGTGTTTGCTCAGGTTCCTCGTGGGGACTAGGCAGGAGTGATAGCTCACCACAGGCATGGCCGGCGGAAGGTGGAGCGGAGTGCAGCAGCAGGCATGAGGCAGAACAAAGCTTCTGATCGCATGGTCTGAGCCCTGCTGAACACAAACCCGATACGCAGCCGGCGGTGTTTATCGGACGCCTGGGACTAACAATAGCCGGTGAGTCCATCACGGGTAATTGTTAACAATGAGCCACAGAATGCTCTTAGGAAACCTCTAATCAATGGCTCAGAAGGACGCAGATTGATTCCCTGAGTGGGCAGACGGCAGTGAAGTATTGCTCCACCTCTCCTGGAACCACGTCGTTGCCCCCAGCGACGGTGCAGTCGTCCAAAGCGCTCGCCCCCTCCAGTACACGTCTCTCCGGCGGACCAGGAGGTAATGAGGAACATGTCTGCGGACTGTTTGGACGGCTTCATTAAGTACTTCTGAGGTCAGCAGAATCGAAGGAAGGAGAGCCACGATGCGGGCCGCGTTTGGGCTGATTGCCCCGTGGCACTGTTACTTTGAAGAGCTGCGTTCATAGAAGAGCAGGATGGTGTGTGTACTGAACTGAAGACTGAGGTTTCATGTTTTGGCTATGTGGTCAGAATAAGACACAGCTCTGATGGGATGTCTTCTTCTGTTGCTTGTCTTTTAGTTAAAGGAGCTGCTGTTTTACCACCAAGTGTGTCGATTCACTATCGTGGAAATCATCTCCATTAGTGACATCACACATGGGAGTGTCCGACCGGATTCAAGATGGATTGATCTCAGCCAATGTTACAACCTGGCTCAAGGGTGTGCAGCAGCAGAGGGAGGCCACGAAAGACTAAATGCATGACTATCAATAAAGGAAAAAGGAAATGTGCTACAACCAAACAGAACAGATACAAAATGTCCATCTGAACGCCAGGGAGTGTGAGCCAATTGGACTGGGCTGCTTTATAGGCTCCCAAGCCAAGCCTGCTCAGGTGCGCTGCATCTCACCAATTGGTGTGTCTCCGCCCACCAACTCCCTGCACAGATAACACGAAGCAGCAACAACAAAGGCAACACTGGGGCCATAACTGGACTGTAGGGAGAAGAATGAGAACATGACCAGAACAGCAACAACAAGAGTCCCGCCCTCTTCTCTAACCCCATGTAACTAAAAATCCTGTCCTCTCTCTCTCTCCTCTAAACCCATGTAACTAAAAGTCATGCCCTCTCTTTCTCCTCTACATTCTGTAATAGCAGGATGTAGAGGTAGATGTGTTTGGTTTAACTGGTCGCACAGCAGTGTGTAGACATCAACATGCTTCACCTCATCAACTCTGTTTTGTATGCTGTGAAGCTGGAGAGGGGGGAGAGAGAGAGAGAGAGAGAGAGAGAGAGAGCGAGTGCTTGTATCCACACACACTTTCACTTTTAAGAAGAGAGAGAACTTCCGGTTTAATAAAAATAAAAGTTGATCAATCATTGACGTTGAAAATGCAGAGATACATTATGTATAAATTCTGATATGAAATGACTCCTATTAGCATTGATGTTCATCAAATTCGAATCAAGATTTCCTATAAAACTCAAAGTTCCCTTCATGAAGGCCTCCGGTTCCTGTGGTTCACTTGAGTTCTGGACGTGGCTTTAGTGCGGCAGCCGGACTCAGACGTGACCCCAGCCTAATGCACGGTGCTGCCGGCAGAAACACACAGCAGCAGCACGCAGGCGGCGTTTTGAGTGGATTAGGGGCCCAACAGAAAGACATCATCCACTATTAGTGTCCTGAAACAGCCCAGCCTTATCTCAGAGGATAACAAACGGCTATTACCCCGCCAACCTCCTCCTTAACTAATAATAGAATTACAGGGCAAGACAGAAACACAACGATGTCATCACAACAAGATGGAACTAAGAGCTACAGTCTGCCTCCTGTTCAGCCTCCCAGTGGGAGAGGGAGGGAGGGAGAGGGAGAGGGAGAGAGAGAGAGAGAGAGAGAGAGAGATAGAGAGAGAGAGAGAGAGAGAGGAGAGCAAGAAGGAGAGAGGGAGACAGAGAGAGTGAGCGAGAGGGAGAGGGAAAGCGAGAGGGAGGGTGAGCGAGAGGGGAGGGAAAGAGAGAGGGAGAGAGAGAGAGAGAGAGAGAGAGAGAGAGAGAGAGAGAGAGAGAGGGGAGAGATGGCCTTGGCTGCCACAGCTGAAGCAGCCGTATTCCTTGTCGTGTTACACACTTATCTGCTGTGTTGATGATAGGGCCCGGTCAGGGTAGGTGATCTATTAGGACACAAACCCGCAGCGCCCAGTACATCACTGACCTCAGCTGGTCCGCTGGGGTAGCTACCGCAGCTCTAGGAAGAGCTACTGTAGCTAGCCCCCTCTGGGTAGAGCCAGTAGTAGTAGCTAGTCCGGTAGGCTAGCTAATCTGGGGGGGCTAGCTAGTGGGCTAGCTAGTAGCCAGTGGCTAGCTGGTAGCTTATCCGGTGGGCTAACTAGTCTGGTGGGCTAGCTAACACAGCTCTGCGTAGAGCCAGCTCCACGGTCAAACAAAGAGGTTCCTTCTGAGCCATGAAGCGATCTCTGCTCCCACATGTCAGCTGTCCTCTCAGTGTCCTCTGTGTACAATCAGGGCGTTTAGCAGACGCTTTTATTCAAAGCGACTTATAATAAGTACATTTGTCAGAAGAAAGAGAAACAACAATATATCTCTGTCGGTACAGTAAGGATGTTCATAGAACCAAGTGCCAAGCACTAACAATCACTAGGTTAACCCATTCCCCGTATGCAACTAAGTATCCTCCCCTAGCTCCTTGCTTCCTAGCTCCTTCACGGTCTGCTAACCAGGAGAAAACCACCAGTTGCCACAAAGGAATGAAACAATAGAAAATATTTGGTAAAAGATATGTGGTACAGCAGGGTGGTGACGGAGGCTCAGAGGATGTGGTACAGCAGGGTGGTGACAGAGGCTCAGTAGACGTGGTACAGCAGGGTGGTGACGGAGGCTCAGAGGATGTGGGACAGCAGGGTGGTGACGGAGGCTCAGAGGATGTGGGACAGCAGGGTGGTGACGGAGGCTCAGAGGGTGTGGGACAGAAGGGTGGTGACGTAGGCGCACAGCAGCACCCCTGACACACTGACCACCGCCTCCGTCGCTCTCCGCAGTGTCAGTGGGCCCAGGGTCTGTCCCGCTCTGGGGGTCCCGGCGGGGGCGGGGCCTGTGAGGTCATGTTGCCGTGGTCCTCCCTGGCTCCTCCTCCTCGGACTCGCACTGCCGCTGTCTGAGGAGTGACATTATCACAGGGTCAACATAGTCCACTGGGATAGATCATCCGGCAGGCTAGCTACTGCAGCTCTATGTAGGACTAGCTAGTCCCGTGGGATAGATAGTCCGGTGGGTTAGCTAGTCGACCTGACTGCTCCTGGAACGAGGAGCAGTCAGGGAGGGGGGAGTAAAGGGGTCATGTTACGCCACCAGGTGTGAGTGTGATTGGCCGTTATAAGCCGTTTGAAACTGCCTTTTCCTGTGCCCTAGTGACATCACAAGTGGGTGTGTCCACCCAGATGTACACTGGATAGATCAGTCCACCAGCCTAAGCAGTGGATTATTGTAGCAAACATCGCTCATCTATCCATCATACCTCTCTGTGGACACGCCCACTTGTGATGTCACTAGGGCACAGGGACTAGACCAACACCTGGTGCCGTAACATCACCCTTTTAAGGTAGGATCGCAGCCCAGCTGGCGTCAAGAACACCTCTGAGCCCTGCTCCATATCCTGGGACATCCCGCCACCTGGTGGCTGCTGGGAGAACTGACTCAGGCTCTGGAGACCAGCTCCAGGCCGTCTGACAGGTTGGTCAGAGATGACCACCGCGTGTTAGTACTCAGGGACCCACCGAGGACCGCTTGGATCGGCATCACCATGGCAACCACCGCAAGGCTGAGGAGCGCCACGTACGTCTGGAAACAAACACAGAAGAGGACTTCAGCCCTGTGCATCTCCTCATTAGGTTCTAACAGATTCCTCTCCTTCATCTCCTCATCAGGTTCTAACCGGATCCTCCCCTTCATCTCCTCATCAGGTTCTAACAGGTTCCTTCCCTTCATCTCCTCATCAGGTTCTAACCGGTTCTCCATGTACATGTTCACTGCCCTAATGTACTTTAACATACATCCTGTATTATAACATCTTCTCTCTACTCATCATGCTGATGTGCCTGGAGAAGAGAAGGAGGGCGGTTCCTACCAGACAGATGTTGGCCGGGTTCTGAGCCATCCTTTTCCAGGCCTGCTGGACCCACAGCCTCAACAGAGCCAGAATGCAAGGAGTCATGGTGCCCTCAGCCTCCATCTCCACACATCTACGGACCAACACCACACCCGGGGTTAGACAGTACAGAGACAGGTCATTAAGGAGCAGGTAGTGGTTAGACAGTACAGAGACAGGTCATTAAGGAGCTGGTAGGGGTTAGACAGTACAGAGACAGGTCATTAAGGAGCTGGTAGGGGTGAGACAGTACAGAGACAGGTCATTAAGGAGCAGGCAGGAGTTAGACTGTACGAGATCCACATGAGAACCATCTCCATCATTCCTTCACTACCATGGTGAAGGGGTTACCTCAGCAGGATCTTCTCCAGCAGAACGTCAGGGTGATGGTGAGTGAAGACGTTGAACTGCTGCCAGACGCTTGGGGGCAGAGTGTGTCCATCCAGAACCAGCGTCACCAGGCTGAAACACCCCTGGAGACCGGGTTCATGGAACACATCAGCGCTCAGATCTCGACGTGGCTTTGTATTAAACCTGGTCTAGAGAATAAAACTATAATTCTGTTTGTTTTTCCCGCTGTGTTCCCGCTAAGCCGCCGCAAGGTTAATTGGGGTTATGGTTTCCGCAGTGACGGGAGATTATGGTGTTACCTGAGGACTTCCCGCCGAAGCGGCCCGGCTGTACATGGATACGGCCTGGCCAATCAGAGTTGAGGCCTCTGTGCCACTGGCGCTCGCAAAGTTAGAGTAGAAGTAATCTCCCATTTTCAGTAGACCTGTAACCATCGAACAGGAAGCTAGTGTTAAAACGATAGCGCACAGAGCTATAGGGCTACAGCCTAGTCCAGTAGAACTACAACATAGGATGCTAGTTTAGCAAAGGTCAAACAATAAAAAAAGAGAGCTAAACACACAGCATGTTACTCCACCGGTGCTAAAACATAGCAGAGATGCTAGTTTAACCATGCTAAAACATAGGATGCTATGCTAGTCAGAAGAGATCAAACAATCATCATAAGAAGCTATTATAGTTGAACTAAGGCAATAGCACAGGGGGCTAGTTCAGTCGGGCTAAAGCTAGCTGTTGAGGGATGAGCCACCAAGGTCCAAAGATTCAAGAGTCAAGATTCCATCATTGTTACATCCCATAATGCAGGAACAACAGAGTACACAGTGAGGTCTTCAGGAACCCACCTGAGGGATGGGGGTCGTAGTTCAAGACTGAGTAGTTAGTGTATCTCCACTGGCACTCTGGGGTGAACTGCATCTCCTGGAACCCAGAGAAAAGATGTTCTAACACACAGCAGTGGAGGACACTGCTGTGAAAAAAATAAACACACAAATTACAGCTAAGGAAAAACAGAAATAGATGCTAAAGTAAGGACAAAGAGAACTAACAGTTTAAATTATAAAGTTGCACAGTACCAGGACTTCACAGTATATTAAAGTGTGTGTGCAAAATTAAAAAAACAAAGAAAGAGAAGTATCCTTTATATCCATGTTTAAATATTAAATGTGGATAAATTGATGAGGATGGTCCATTTCGTCCATACCTCACAGAGGTGGGCGGTGTTGGCCTGGGCCAATCCAAGGCCGGTCTCAGCAGCGAGAAGGTAACCAACGAGAGCCTCAGCCCTGGGAGGAAGGGAAGTCAGACACAGTGAGAGGAGCCCTGAGAAGGAGGGGGGGGGGGAGTTCTGTAATGGAGGACTTCTTACCGGGAGCCCGGGAGGTACGCTCGCAGGGCCTTCTTCAGCATGTGGCCGAGATGTCCGTTCCTCTCCGACACCTTCTTCAGCTTCCTGCAGCACAGGAAGGGATGGAGCGGTGAGCCTCAGGCAGCCTGAGATGTCACGTGCCCTGTACTGTCTTCAGACAGTCGAGGCGTGACACACTGTCCGCTGTTTACAGCCCACCAGAGATGTGGCAACAAGGCGCACCTCGACATACTCGACAAAGAACACGTTTTAATGTCTGGCCCTGGAGGGGTTCAAGGTTGGCATGCAGCAGCCTCCAGACAGAAGAGTCTGTCCTGGATTCCACCACTGGCGTAAGTGACACTTAGTTTAGGTTACCATGGTTATCCTCGTATCTCCCGCCTTAAAACCGGAATGTGGTTCTCTGACAATGAGGCTGGTTCAGGTGGGGCTTGAACCAGCAACGCTGGAACCTGTGTAGCCGTTGGACTTCACTCCCTTACATATCTAGCATGTTATTCCTTTATTCAGCCTTTTCCTCCCTAGTCTTTCCATTGATTTGCTGTCATTTGCTAACATATTTTACAGAATCCTCACACTACGAAGGATCCTCACCTCACAGCGAGCTCCACGTCCCGGTCCCCCAGTGTCCCCGTGGCCAGGTACCAGGCCACACCCACCGACGCTGCCGCATGCCCCGCCCGTGAAGCATTCATGAAGCACTGGAAGGCTGCGGTCTGGAGAGACGAGACAGGGTCATTACAGCATCACCTGATCACCCTGTCCTGTAACCCCAAACATCCTGTATCCCTACATTTACATTTAGCAGACACTTTTATCCAAACTCTAGAAATCAGAGGAATGGTGGCGGCCCGCAGTCTCTGACCTGGTTCTTGCCGCGGTCGTCGGGGTGCTGTCCGTTCAGGTGGTACACCCCCAGGTTGTACACGGCGTCGCGGCTCCCGTTGAGCGCGGCGCGCTGGAAGTAGCTGACGGCTGCACTGATGTTCTTCATGACCGAGGCGTAGTACCAGCCTACTGCGTTCAGGGCGTCCACCGAGCCCTGGAAGACAAAGATACAGCAGTTCCATCAGAGTTACACTCAGACACAGCAGAGTTTAAACTATTGTCACAATAGAGATACACAAGTGTTATACGAGAGTTACACCAGAGTTACACCAGAGATACACCAGACATATGCCAGAGATACATTGGTTACACCCTAGTTACGCAAGAAATACACCAGAGATACACCAGAGTTAAGCCAGAGTTACACTGGCTTCAAGAGAGGAAGGTCACACAGCTGAGTTCAGAGTGCAGCTCGCAGCTACAAACCATCTCTATCGCTTTCTCCAGGAGCCTCACAGATTCTGTCAGGTTCTTCTCGACTCCCTGGCCCTGGAACAATATTTAGTTGCTATTATTTACATCATTTAGTTGTTATTATACTTTTATCCTAACAGCCCAACAGTGAATTAAGATCCTTAGTCCTTTAGGAGTCAGTGGGCACATGTAATTAAATATTCGGGCTCAGGCATTAAAAAATCTCCTTAAATTCCAGATCAATGTGATGGGTGTGTGTGTAAGTGTGTGCGACGGGGGCATTGTGCAGCAGGATGTGTGCGTTCTGCTCCACCTTCATCAGCAGAATAGCGTAGTCGTACATGGCGCCGGCGTCCTTCATGCGAAGGGCGATCTTTCTGTACCACCTGACCGCGCCCGCCACGTCCTTGGTGACGCCGCTCTGCCCCCAGAAGGACATGGTGGCCAGTTGTTTCTGGGGACGGGAGGAGACCCAGAAGACCACGGGTCAGAGGATGGGAAACTAGAGGCGGACTCTACTCCACCCCCCATGGAGATGGAGGCGCCGTGGAAACAGCCACGAGAGACAGTCAACGATGAAATAAACGCCATGAACAGTTCTGTGTAAGATAAACATCTGTAACTCAAGGCAATGCACATCTGTATCAACAGTACCTGTTACAGTACAGAAACGCAGTCAGAGGTGAGCTGGAATCTGGAGGGTCATCCAAAAATATAACTTTGTGTAGCGTGTTACTCTAGCTTTCTGTGTTGTATAATGGGAATGGGTTAACCTAGTGATTGTTAGTAATTAGCACTTGGTTCTATGTACATCCTTACCGTACTGACAGAGATATATTGTTTTTTGTCTTTCTTCTGACAAATGTGGATATAAAGTGTATGCTGAACACCCTCAATGTAGATGAAGGTACCTGGGACTCCACATCCCCGCTGCGTGCCTTCATCCTGATGAAGGGGACCATGTCGCTGGATCCCTTATCCACGACTCGGAGGTGCTCCTGGTTGTCCAGGTAGACAAGTTCCACCATGTGTTGCTTTAGAGGAGACGTGAGAAGATGTTAGAGTGAGGCCAGCACCGTGCTTCTATTACTACTGCTCACAGGAATAACAACAAGACCACAACAACAACACTACTAGTAACCGGAAGGTTGCTAGTTCGATTCCCAGCTCCTCCTGGCTGAGTGTTGAGGTGTCCCTGAGCGAGACGCCTCACCCTGACAACTCATGACCTGCTGGCTGTCGCCCTGCGTGGTTGATGCTGTCGGTGTGTGAATGTTTGATTAACGGGTGTAAGTCACTTTAGATAAAAGCGTCAGCTAAATACCCTAAATGTAAATGTAAAGAAGAATTTGAAAGGACAAAGAAAGAAAGAAAGAGGAACAATCAAAGTAGAAGAGATAGGCAGAAAGCAGTGGTTGTGCAGTCACCCACGTGTTCCTGGTGGAGCTGGTTGTCGTCGGAGACAGTCTGCGCGGCCATGTTAGCGTAGCAGCTGTAGGCTACCTCCAGATCCCGGGGGAAGCCGTCCAGGCCCTGGCTGTGCTTGTAGCCCAGGTGCATGAGGGCCAGGCGGTGGTCCCCCAGTGCACCAATCAGACTGTATACGTGACCCTGGAACGACACGACACTGGGGAGTCACTGGGAAAGCACTGGGAGAGCACTGGAAGAGCACTGGGAGAGGACTGGGAGAGGACTGGGAGAGAACTGGAGATCACTGGAGATCACTGGGAGAGCACTGGGAGATCACAGATATATCTAATAAATCATGGACATATCAGTGACCTCTCTCCGTGATGTTAAGGAACAGGTCTGAGGACCAGCTGAGGTTTAGGAGAACAGTGAGGTTTAGGAGGACCATCAAAAGGTTCATGAGGACCATCTAAAGGATTAGGAGGACGTGTGAAGTTTAGGAGAACTTGCGGGGTTTAGGAGGACCATGTGAGGTTTAGGAGGACCATGTGAGGTTTAGGAGGACAATGTGGGGTTGAGGAGGACAATATGGGGTTTAGGAGGACGTGTGTTTTAGAACAACCATCTAAAGGTTTAGGAGGACTACCTTAAGTTTAAGGAGGACAATGTAGGGTTTAGGAGGACGGTGTGGTCTCTACCTGTTCCTGGTCAGCAGGGTGTCCCATCCCAGCCAGGTAGACTGTGGCCAGCAGGAGGGGGGCGTGCTGGTTACCGAGGCAACAGGAAGCGTGTAGCAGAGCGATGAGGCCAGGGGACAGTTTGAGTCGAGTGTGGTCCGCACTAGACATCCTCTTATTAACGTAGTCAAACAGCTGGTTCCCCAGTTTCTTCTCTTCCCAGGGTCCTAGAGAGAGAACGATATGGAATAAATGCTGTAGTTAATAACTTAATAATTTAATGTTAGATGATCCAGGGGTACACAGGACAGCACTGGGACACTTATGGTACCTTAACGTTTTAATCAGGGAGCGTTTTAGCATTGACACTGCTACGACTCTTTATCTGTGTATGGACACATTTGATGTGTTTGTCGTTGGCCAATCTGGGATTAATAAAGTTGGTATTATCTAATGTGTGGAGCAGCTCGTGCCCACCTAGAGGATACAGTCCCACTAAACCCCCTCTCTGTGTGTTCATCCTTAATCCACCGTCAACATCGCAGTACCGAGAGACCTCTGTGATGTCACACACTTACGATCAGGAACACTGAAGATCCACAGACTCACTCCTCACCTGAGGTCGAGTCCTCTGCTCTCCTCCGCAGGAACTGGAATAAAGTCCTGAGGTTTTGCTGGGCACTCCGAGACCAGGTCTGGTTACATCTGGGTCTGAGGGATCTCCTCCACAAGGTCTCATAGTAGGGGCGGCACACACCTGGAATTATATCTTTGATTACCAGACAGCACAATGTGGTCAAACATGAGATTCTTTGACTTCAAGAGGATCCTGAGAAAAGGATACTGTCTGATATGTTAGTGTTAGGTATGCAATGGACAGTGTGCATGTTACTCCCATGCCTTAGGGGGCACTCTGCGGTACCTGTGTAACTTGTAACATTGGTCTGGTGCTCGTGAACCAGAGTTGGAATGGAGATCAACGTCTCACCCTGCTTTCTTGTGTCACTCCGTTACTAACTAAGTTACTAAGTTATCCTTATAGTAGTCCCGAGGAGAGTAAAGTAAAGATGGCATATATACAACATATATAACTCGACTTACAATAAGATGTAATAAAAGTACCTCTGATTCTGATTCTAAGGTCAGTAAAGAGTCGTCTGACCTTGGGGTAGCAGCAGGTCTCCGTGGGCCACGGCCTGGGAAAAGGCATGCGCGAAGGCGGAGGTCTGCTGACAGCGGTGGTGGGTGCGACTCAGCTTCTCCAGCGTGTTCCCCAGCGGGTTCTCCACCTGTAGGAACGTTCAGGCGTAATCCCCGGGCCGTGTGGGGGCAGAGGAACCAGAGGAACGTGGGAGGTCCGTGTAGAGAAGGGGCATGCACGATGCATGTTTGTTCATGTTTGTTTGTGCTTGTTTGTGTAGTCACTAAATTAGCAGAGGTCTACCTTTCTTGGATGCACTTTCATTTTCATTTTCATTATTCTGTCTGTACTTGCGTGTTGCGGTGCCTGCAACTACATGCCTGGCCTTTTGCACTGACTACACCTGAATGCTGAGAGTTTGCTGCTAGGGTCAGGGAGGGTCATAAAAACACAGCCTGTTAAGCCCTTTGAGACTGTACCTGTGCTTTAGGACTACACAAATACAATTGAACTGAATTGAAATGCATGAATGTGATCTTTGTGTTACTCTTCACACCCTCGTCGTTCCGAGGCGATAGACGATGGTTGGTCCAAAGTAGCCGTAGATTCCCCGCATGTACCGGCTTCCTCCCATCACGAAGTAGCCATCGGTGTCATCGTAGTAGACATTGCTAGTGAACCTTTCACACATCGGACAGAAACAGACAGCCTAGAGTTATAAGTGAGGTGGGTTCTGTGAGGAGTCAAATCATGCAAACGTTGCCTCTCAAAGTGCTCTTTCATTGATCGTCCTCTGTAAGGCGCTGTACAACGTTCGAACCTCCGCTCTCACCTGTAGGTGTGTGTCTGGCTGTGGTTCTTCCACGCCATCTCCAGTTTCACCTGGAAGTGAGAGCAGACGAGGTGGGGCTGTGACACAGGGGACGTATCCAGCGGTCTGTGTGCTCCTCTGGGTTGTGTTACACACTGCAGCAGCCCGGAGCCACCCAGCCAGCGATGAGCATGTCAGAGATACGGCTGAGGAAACAGACCCAGACGACACAGGGACGGAGCGTATGTACCTAGAGGGGGGGGCGTACCTCGGAGTGTGCAAAGTGTGCGTATCTCAGAGTGGGCTTTCCTCAGAGTGTGCGTACCTCAGAGTGTGCGTACAGCGTGTGCGTACCTCGGCGTGGTGAACGGAGCAGTCCAGCCTGATCCACGTCAGCAGGGGCAGAGAGGCGTGAGCCTGGAAGGACTTGTCTTCACCGCTGGTCAACCGGCTCTGAATCACCAGCCCCCCTGGAGAGAAGTCACACCATGCTTCAATCCTCATGACTACCGAGCAGGTCCGTCACCAGCACCCGGCAGCAGCCAGCAGCCAGCACCCCACTTCATCCCATCCCCCATCCCCCCCCCGCCTACTGTGATGCTCACCTGTGTTGGTCAGCAGCATCAGTACCGAGTCAAACTCCTGCTCTCTATTGACGTGGAGCACGACACCGCACAGCTTAGACCGGCACCACTCCAGGAGGTAGACCCACACGGACACCGTCACCCTGACCACCCAGAAGACAACGACACTCAGCTGTCTTTCCATGGTGAGCGGACACCGAGGCTGGAAGGTGTCTGAACCGGTGTCTGTAACTGACCTCGGTGGATCTCACGCATCATTAGAAGACATTATGAGGAAGCTCTGATGAGCGTGAGTCAGCGAGTCACCGAGGAGAAAGATAGTGGAACCGGCTGGTTGGAGCAGATCCATGCATCACCCATCCATCATGCACCAATTCACCAATCACACAGCCATCCAGCCATCATCCATCCATCATCTGAGACACTCACATCCATAATCCATTCATCTGTCATTATATAGTTTCCATAAACATACCAAATACCCCAGCAAACAGCAAACACTGCCATAACACATTTCTAAATCCTCACATTCAAAAATATCCCTTGCTTTAAATTGCACATGTGTGTAATGAAGGCACGGGTTAAATGAAGCAGAGGGCCAAATTTAATGTACTGTACTGTACTGTACTGTACTGCGGGCCAGACCAGACACCGTTAAAGGCCTACTAGAAGAGGTTCAAGAACCTCGGCTGTGAGACGGTGTGGTGGCGCTGGTCCTCCAGGACTCCGGCGGGGAATCGGCGGAACGTCCTGATCACCCCGAAGCGCTCCCCGGTGCTGACCGCCGGGAACCGCAGGAGGTGTTCCATGTCTGCAACACCACACAAACACAAGGCCGGTTCATTTATAGAGCAGGAGGTGTTCCACGTCTGCACCTCCACACTAACACAGTTGGGGTAATTTATAGCTCCTCATCACAGCCTCAACGGCTCTGCGGTCACACGTTAAACAACCTCCTCGCCAGAGGAGAGCCGATTTAGACGGAAATAACAGGAAAGTGTTTGAATCTGTGGTCTCCCAGTGTACAGTAGTCTAGGAGTGAGGGGATCCACTCTCAGGGTTCTAGAAGCTGAAGGTTCTAGGAGCTGAAGCTTTTAGACGCTGAAGGGTTCATACGATACTTTTGCCAGAACAGGAACATTTGCAATTTGTTTCTAATTTGGTGAAGCTCTCACTCTATCCCAGCATGGAGCTATGGCCGTGGTGATGTTCTACTTAGCTGCAGTCGGTTCGCTGTGAGGCTTCAGACAGACGACAGCAAGGGAGGAGAGACAGCAGTGTGAGGGGGAGAGACAGCGGTGTGAGGGGGAGAGACAGCAGTGTGAGGGGGAGAGACAGCGGTGTGAGTGGGGGGAAACGGCAGTGTGATGGGGGGGAGATGGCGGTGTGAGGGGAGAGACAGCGGTGTGAGGGGAGAGACATCGGTGTGAGGGGACAGCCGGCGGTGTGAGAGACAGCGTTGTGAGGGGAGAGACGGCGGTGTGAGGGGAAAGACGGCGTTGTGAGGGGAGAGACGGCGGTGTGAGGGGAGAGACAGCGGTGTGAGGGGAGAGATGTGGTGTGAGGGGAGAGATGTGGTGTGAGAGAAGGTGGTGTGAGGGGAGAGACCGCAGTGTGAGGCGGAGAGACAGCGGTGTGAGGGGGGGAGACAGTGGTGTGAGGGGAGAGACGGCGTGTGAGTGGAGAGACGGCGTGTGAGGGGGAGAGACGGTGGTGTGAGGGGAGAGATGGCGGTGTGAGAGATGGTAGTGTGAGGGAGAGAGACGTGGTGGGAGTGAGGTCGGACCTGCCCCATGAGGACACTGATTCGTTGTGACGGCGGCACTCCACAGCAGCTCAGCGGACCATGAGGGGCAGCCCGTGGGGGGTCTGGCTGGGCGCTGGGAGGGGGGCGTGACCCTCAGTGGCGCCGTCGCCCTCACCGCCGCGCCGTCGTATGACTCTGGCTCTGAGCTGTCATTCAAACCCGCCACCCAGGCGCGAAGGACCCCGCCGTGGGCGTCCACCACGTGCCGGTTGTAAAAGCCCCGTCTGAAGGCCAGCGCAGGGGGCAGCCGGAGCCGGGTCCAGTGGAGTCTGGGGGAACCGGCCCGGGTCCAGGTCCTCCGAAAGACCAGCGGCTGGGTGTGGTGAGGGGTGGAGACATGCAGTTCCACGGTGAGGCGGCAGGGCTCGCTGCAGAGGGACCGGAGGAGAACCACAGAGTCGTGGACCGGGCCCCCCAGGGTGGAGACGAAGGTCACGGAGGTGCGGACCCCCTGGGGGGCCGGGCAGGACCGAGCTGAGGAGGGGAAAGCACACTGGGAGAACAGAGAGGTCAGAGGTCAGCCTACCCACGCAGCAGGTTAGGGTTTACAGTGGAATGCTGGAAGGGAACACGCAGCACACGCTACAATTAACAAAAACACCGGAACAAGTATGTACAGAATAAGTACCAGATGGAACCTGTGCAGAATATGACATGTTTGTCCTCAATGTATCCATGATCTGTGGTTACATAGGGTCCATACTGTATCCACTGCTCTGGGAGTACTGCCAGAAGGTAGATGTGGCTTGCTGTGTTTACTTCTAAAAAGTTCAAATATTCTTCAAACGGATTGCATCACACTGTCATCATGTAAAAGACACAACTAATGCTTCATCCACTGGAGTAAATCCACGCTGTTTACAGCTCAGGAGGGAAAGACAGAGCTGGAGGGAGAGAGACAGAGACAGACAGAGAGACTAAGAGAGAGAGAGACAGACAAATAAAGCGTGCAAGAGAGAGAGAGAGATGGATAGAGAGAGACAGACACAGACAGAGATGGAGGGAGGGAGACAGAGAGAGAGACAGAGGTGGAGAGAGAGAGGGAGAGCGAGAAAGAGAAAGACAGAGAGAGAGACCTGAGAGAGAGACATAGACAGACAAAGAGGGAGCTGTTGTTATTGTTGCCAGATGAGTGCAGCGTCGGTCTCACCATGAGCCAGGCCAGAACGGCATAGCCTCCGCAGCACCGCATCGCCTCGCTGCAGGTGTTGGGTTTCGTGGGGACGCGTGTCAGTCCAGGCGTGAGCAAAGGGTGAGTAGGGATTGAACTACGACCTCTCCAGAAGGCAGCGGTTCATGTCTCTCCGTGTGATCTCCGTGTGTCACCAATGCCTCCTGCCTCAGTGTGATGTCCTCAACACAACGCAGAGCAAACTGGATCTACCGGTGCGTCTAGCGGGGAGTTATTCAGCAGCAGGTCAACCATTGAATTCCTCGGCTCTGCCTGCTCCCTGATTGACTCAGGGCTTGGGTATCTGTGTTCTGGTCGACTGACGTCTTGTATATCACTTTGATCACTGGGCCACTTCTCTTCCTTTACATTAGCATGTATACACCTTAATATACTGTGAAGTACTGGAACTTAGCCACTATTATTTTTTTTTACACTTAACACTTGCCACTTTATAATTTATAGTTTAAATTGTTTATACCATCTGTTTTGTTTGCCCTGTTTGTTCTGTTTGTCTTTACTTGCCTACTTTGTACATGCATTGTATCTTATCCTGTGTTTTCCACTGCTGCTGGGCTTCTGGAACATAGGTATTTCCCCTCCGGGGGATTAATAAAGCTGTTATCTCTCTTATCTTACTTTATATTTTGCCAGATGACACTTATGCGTTCAATGGAAACTTTATTTATGTGATACCCATTAAAACATGGACGCTACTGGGAACCACCGAACTCAGCAGAACCTGATCACCCACCCAAGCTAATGAGCCGTAGGCACCGCACGCTAGCATGGAGGCTATGAGTCACAGGTGAGATGACGGGTGTTTATTCAAGGCTGTGGAGGTGAGGGCGTGTCCAATAAGGGACAGGTATTTAAGAACCTCCCAGTGTACATGCATTGCAACCTCACCGCATACACGAGACACTCAGTTTAGACCGCACTACATCCTCCTCTTAGACACTAATGATAGACCTCACTGCATCCACCTATACACTAATTAAAGACCTCACTGCATCCATCTAGACACTAGTAATAGACCCCAATAAACCTCAGGTTTAGACATACAGTGCACCTAGACACTCAGTCTAAACATCACTGCATACAGCTAAACATGCAGCTCAAACGTATCTCAGAAAGCAACTAGGCAGCTGGGAAAGGATCTGGTGAATGACTCTCAGAAGCGATGGCTTTAGAGGACCTGTGTGGTCTGCAGGCCCTGGGGGGGTCTCGGAGGGGTCTCACCCCAGATCTGGGCCCCATGGGGTCATACAGAGAGAAGAGAAGAGGCCGTTACGCTGGTGACGTGCCTGTGAGCAACACCACTAGTATCTTATGCTTCTCCGTTCCAGTGGCCCAATATCTGGACCGCAGCCCAATCGACTTCGGACAGACGGTGCCCGACTCTGTCCCGGCGCTGGACGAGATAGGGTGGTCCGTCCCCGGGGGTCCGGGCGGGCCGGATCCAGCCCCCGCCCCCGGCGCCGTGACCCTCCCCTTCCCCACGGCACACGGGACCACCACGCTAGGCTTCGTGTTCCAGGGCGGGGTGCTGGTGGCGGCTGACACGCGGTCCAGCTGCTCCGGCCTGGTGGCGTGCCCCGCCTCCCGGAAGGTGGTCCCACTGCACCGCCACCTGGTGGCCCTCGGCTCCGGCACCTCGGCCGACTGCGCCCTGTGGCGCCGCGCCCTGGCCCGCGAGCTGAGACTCTACCAGCTGAGGCATGGCCGGCGCCTGACCACCGGGGGCGCGGCCAAGCTGCTGGCCCACATGCTGCACCCCTTCAAGGGTACCGAGCTGTGCATGGCCGCCACGCTCTGCGGGTGGGACGGCGGCGAGGCAGACGGGGGCCTGCACTGCTGGGGGCCACCGGGCGGCACTGACGTGGATCTACACCTCCCTGGCGGTGACATAGGAGAGGCCCCGGCGAGGGGGGAGAGGGCGGGGCCCCCGGGGGATGGGGCGGGGCCCCCAGGGGGCGGGGCCAGGCTGTACTACGTGTGCAGCGACGGGAAGCGCCTGCAGGGGGAGCTGTTCTCGGTGGGCTCGGGCTCGCCCTACGCCTACTCGGTCCTGGACGAGGAGGTGCGCTGGGGCCTCTCGGTGGAGCAGGCCGTGCGGGCCGGGCGCGAGGCCGTCTACAGGGCCTCCCGCCGGGACGCGTACTCAGGGAACTGCGTGGACGTGTACCTGGTCACCGCCCGGGGCTGGAGCCGCCGGCCGCGGGAGGACCTGGGGGAGGAGTACTACCGGGAGGAGGAGAGGCTGGAGGAGGGCCTGAGGAGGAGAAGGGAGGAGGAGGCTGACGTGAGGAAGAGGAGGGAGGAGGAGGTTAATTTGCACCCAACAAAGACATGAACGTTGAGAACTGCTCTGGGAGATGGGGCCCCAGGACGTGTGGTGGACGCTTGGGGGCCCGGCCGCCCGGCCCTTGAGGGATGGCTCCATGCGCTGCTACGCCGAGACGCTGCAACTCTGCTACGCTATCTGGCACTAGCTGGAGTCCTTCAGCCTTTAATAAAACGCTCATGCTAATGCTAGGTCTTGTGTCTCTCATTAATGTCAGCGTGTAGGTCTTGTGTCTCTCTTTAATGTCAGCGTTGAGGTCTTGTCTCGCTTTAATATCCGTGTTGAGGTCTTGTCTCTCTTTAAAGTCAGCGTTGAGGTCTTGCGTCTCTTTAATGTCAGGGTTGAGGTCTTGTCTCTCTTTAATGTCAGGGTTGATGTCTTGTCTCTCTTTAATGTCAGCATTCAAGTCTAGTGTCTCTCTTTAAGGTCAGTGTTGAGGTCTTGTGTGACGTCATTATTGAGGTCTTGTCTCTCTTTAAGGTCAGCGTGCAGGTCTTGTCTCTCTTTAAGGTCAACGTTGAGGTCTTGCCTCTCTTTAAGGTCAGCCTTGAGGACTTGTCTCTCTTTAAGGTCAGTGTTGAGGTCTTGTCTCTCTTTAAGGTCAGCTTTGAGGTCTTGTCTCTCTTTAAGGTCAGCGTGGAGGTCTCTCTTTAAATAACAAGGGTTAGGTTGAACCTCTTCACTTACGTTGGCGAACAGACAAGATGTTCGCTGGGCTCCTCCTCCCAGGGAACCAGAAGCTCTTTGGAAGAATGGCTTTGTGTTAAAACGTTTATTGTCTCGCTTGTTCCTCGCCAGAAATGATTTGGGCAGAATGGAGGGCCATCCGCGACCCAAGGAGGATGAGGATAATGAGGAAGATGACGAGGCCCACCCGTGATATAAAGCAGAATCAGGGTGAATTAAACATAGCAGGTCAGTGGCTGAGAGAGAGAGAAAGAGAGAGAGAGCGAGAGAGAGAGAGAGAGAGAGAGAGAGAGAGAGAGAGAGAGAGAGAGCATTAAACATAGTGGGTCTAAGGCTCTGGGACCTTCAGAATAAATAATGCTGGGAGTGCCTGGATCCTTGGATAAAGAAAGAATAAACTGAGCTGTAGCCTGAGGTGAAGAGGAGCTCTGGTGATGAACCCCCTCAGACCCGCTGTCTCTGCCTGCAGGCGGTTGTATATCTAATCAAACACTGTGAGAATCAACCCGCTACATTAAGTCTAGTGCGTCTCTAAGGCAGTAGTAGATCTGTCAATCGAATGTCGGATATACAGAGAGATGGACAGACAGAGAGACAACCACACAGACAGGCAGACAGACATACAGACAGACAGAGTGACTGAGATGGAGAGAGAGAGAGAGAGAGAGAGAGAGAGAGAGAGAGAGAGAGAGAGAGAGATAGAGAGAGA
>JAOPUA010000019.1:10185559-10197710 GCA_027122455.1 Trisopterus luscus | reverse complement strand
TTTAGGTTGAGGTGTGTGTGTGTGTGTGTGTGTGTGTGTGTGTGTGTGTGTGTGCGTTGTACATCTCTCTATGTCTGTCGGCGTGTGGGTAAACAAGCAGTTGACACAAGTTAATTATTAATTAAACATGAGAGAGAGAGAGAGAGAGAGAGAGAGAGAGAGAGAGAGAGAGAGAGAGACAGGTTAGGGGGAGAAAGAGAATGGGGGAGAGCCCTAAACAAACGGATGGTGGATCAGGCCCCCCGTCCCAGGAGGGGATACACGATGAGACCGCTGACTCGCTAATGAGCCCCGGGAACACGGTGACAATGACCTCTGACCCCGCCGCTGGGGAGCAGAGGGAGAGGAAAAACAGCATTCTCTCTCTCTCTATCTCTCTCTCTCTCCCTCTCTCTCCCTCTCTCGCTCTCTCACTCTCTCTCGTGGTCAAATCCGCTCTACGTGGTGACTCGGTGGTTCTCTTGGTTCTGCGGTTGTCCTGAACTCAGAGGACGCAGTAGTTTAACCGGCTCTTTCAAAGAACATCCCAGTATACTGGGCCAATCACAACCACTGGTCTGATCCACATCAGCCCTTAAAACCAGTTCCCTTAAACCCTCTGAAGAACCAGCTCCCCTTAAACCTTTACCCTTAACCCACAACCTCTGAAGAACCAGCTTAAATATATCTACTCTTAGTGAGCACCTCGGCACTGTTGTTTCCCTGCGGGGATCGCCACGGAAACACTCGTCGGTGCTTCATTGGTTAAGCTTCTACTTTTACGAAAATGTAGACTCAGAGTCCGGGAGCCGATCGCCATCTCCCGGGTTCTGCTGCGGCGTGGCCTCGTTAATAAGCAGAGGGGTCGGGTGTTAAAGAACTTGTCTAATTGCCTTCATATTAATACCAGCGTGTTCAGTCTGCATGTGGAGCCTCGTTCTGTTTGGAGATGGGGAACTGAATGTGCACAACTGAAAAACAAACAAACTCGCCCACGAAGAACACGCCCAAGTAGGTTCAGAGGAGCAGGCCTTTGTGTGTCACATCACATGACCACGAATGCAGCAGTTTTAGTTTGTCCGAGTGCTCAAATGTGACCCGCTGACATCATGTCATCCATTTCCTGTTTCACGGAGACCTTCTGAAACAGCATAGCATCCGGTTCTGAGCACTGATTTTACTAGAAGCTCTCCTCTGTTACCGTGGAGACGATGCTCTGTTGGCTAAGCAGACATCCTCTACTCTGTGTGGTTCTCAAGGCCAGCCTCCTGTCTGTATGATTAGAACCAGATCTTTAGAACCAGAGATGGACTGGAGGGAGGATTGATGTTCTGGTCTGTTCACCCTGATGCTGCGAGATGTCAAACTAAGTATTGATCCATTAGGTTTTCTGTTGCTCCATACCTTTCCACAACACTACTATAGATATTTCACTGATGGATAGTAAAAGATAGACAAAGATAGGACACTTTATCGACCCCGAAGGAAATTCCTGTTTTCCAGGAGAGCAGCGATTTACATGATGTATGATTGAATGGCTAGATAAAAAACAAGGGCAAGGAAGGATTGGCAGAATGCTATTCCTCTACCTAGCAGTATAGTGCAATCTGCAGCCGATAAAACACGCTGTAGTACGTGGTGTCTTGTGCAGCACACAGACTATATATCTGTTTTACCGTGGCCTGTGAAACACTTAAATCACCTGAACCGTGGGCCGTAAAGCTAACTTAGCACCGCTGCTTATTATCCACTAACGATGTGTAACGATGGATAATGGAAGGTAACCCTTACTTCACGCTACACGCTGCATCCTCTGATACCTGCAGAATGGTAATCATCCATGTATAATCAGGCTTGCTATCTTAACTCTTCATATTAAGTATCTTGTTCAGTGTTATTTATGGGCCAGGACCCGGTGTGATCGCGAGCTATTCTTAGCTCCCTGATAAACTCCTCCCTTATGAGGAACGATGGCCGGTAAGCGAGCGTTTTGCCTCGTTTTCAATAACCACAAACGAACTAGGGCGGCGGCGGCGGCGGCGTGCCTAGCCTAGCGCTGCTCCGTGGCTAGCGGCGGCGGGCAGGAAGTATTAGGAGGAACGAGGCCAGGGGAGATGATAGATGGTGCTGCTCTCCCCCCAGCTACACGCTGACCTGGATACCCGAGCTGCCTCCTCTTCCTCTTCCTCCTCCCGCCTCTTCCTGTGCCAAGTGGGCCACCATTCCTCACGCCACCCCACCCACCCCACCGCCTACCTCCATTCCCACTCTTGGATAGCCAGGCACTAACGGCGCTGCTAACCCCGACACCACTGCTAACCCCGACTGGCTCGGGGTTAGCAATAGGGTTAGCTTCGGGGTTAGCAGTGGCGTCAGCGTCGGGGTTAGCATCAGTATTAACTGTGTTAGCGTCAGTGTTAGCTGTGGCGTTAGCGTCGGGGTTAGCAATTGCGTTAGCTCCAGTGTTGGCTGTGGCGTTAGCGTCGGGGTTAGCAGTGGCCTTAGCCCCGCCTCCCCCCTACCCCTACAATAACAGTAATCCCTTGGCCGACGCCCAGGTAATTTGATCAAATAGCACAGCCCCTCTCCCGCCACTTATTGGCCAATTAGGTGTGGTTCTCCCAGCAGGGGGCCAGCTGCCCCCGCCGCCGGGGGATGGCTGATTGAAGCCATGTCTCTGAGCCGGCTTTAATGATGGAGGTGATAATACGTGTAATTCCTCCCCGTCAGGGAGCGCAGAGCCCAGCTGGTTCTCCTGTAATCCTTGTCCTGACGCCCTCAAGTACTGGCTCCACAGTAATCTGACGCTCTCTCTCTCTCTCTCTCTCTCTCTCCTTTTATTCCCTCTCCCCATATCTCTCTCTGTCTTAATATCTCTCTCTCCCTTATTCTCGCTCTCTCTCCCCCTTTTTTCTCTCTCCCTCCTCTATTTCTCTCTCCCCATATCTCTCAATGTCTTAATCTCTCTCTCTCTCTCTTCCCCTCTCCTCTCTCTCTGCCCTATCTCTCTCTGTCTTAATCTCTCTCTACCCCCCTCTCTCTCCACTCTCCCTCCCCCCCCTCTCTCCCTCCCTTCTCTCTCTCTCTCTCTCTCTCTCTCTCTCTCTCTCTCTCTCTCTCTCTCTCTCTCCCCACATCTCTCTCTCTGTCTTAATCTCTCCCTCTCTCCCTTGTTTCTGTGTCTTAGAGCCATGGCTACATCTGTGTGATGTGACATTTAGGATCTCCTCCTCCCCCTCCCCCCCATCATATCCCACCTGCTTTGTAAAATACCAACCTGAGTGAAACGCTGAAACAGCCCAGAGACCGGGTTTAGGAGGATTGATTCAGGACAGGAAATCAATGGATGTGCGCGTTAGTTCCAAAAGTAACCATTAGCATTCTCCCCGCGCCGTGCACTAATCCCTTCCGCAGCCAGTCACTCTAAATATCACATTATCATAATCAGCTCTAACTGCATGTAAATGTTACGCATTAAAAGTAGAGACGGAGGTTACACGCAGCACGCTGCATTATCTTCTTTACTTCACGTTCCACATTAAATGTTTCAGTCTTCCTGTGTGGAGGAAGCGTGTACATTAGCACGGCAGCTAATTCCCACGTCATTCTCATTAAATACGTGCGGTGGGAGAGCGAGCGCCGGCTAACGAAGGGGTGGGGGTCGGGGGGGGGGGGGCGTTCGTTTGAGGCTCTGCTTCAAAAGGGTGGAACCTCCTCGTCTCTGGGCCTAAATTAAAGATGGCTGCCACCCACCCGAATTTAAAACATTATGCACAAAAGAATTGCATATTCTCCTTAAGTCACTCACTGCGGTCTTTAGAGCCGACTACAGAGCAGAGGGAGGGAGGGAGGGAGTCGTGTGAAGAAGTCAAAATGCACAAAACTCCCAGCTCCATGGCTCCGTGCTGCCGGGCGCTCACTTTGCAGAGGATGGGCAATTAGGATAAGAGACAAACACACACACACACACACACACACACACGCATGCGTGCGCGGTACCTGACATCACGCCCAGCGTGTCTCTAGAATCACCGGAGACGAGGTCAGCGGCGGTGCGAGGCAGAGAGGATTCTGGGATGTGCTCATCAGGGGAATGAGATCCTGTTTAAGGGACTGTCAACAAGAGCAGCAGCTGCCCGTCTGTTGCCCCCGACAACCCTCACCTGGCGACAGAGAGATGAGACCCTCCATGTTGTTACGACGTGTCAACCATAACGCACACACACATGCCAGCGTGTACACACTCATACCATACATACTCTGGAATTATTTATTCAGATGCGGATAAATATGCACATACGCAATCGGAGGAAGGGCATTCATTTATCAGTGTCATTAAATTTACATCAGCGCGTGCTGGAATATTAATTTCCCTCGCAGCCTCTGCGTCTTTGAGGGAAACACAAGATATTCCATTTTGTAATATTTGTGTACACTGTGTGTGTAAACTATGTGTGTGTAAACAATCTGTGTGTAAACTATGTGGTTGTGATTATAAACAAAGTGATGGAATGTGTAATGGAGGGAAGCAGACTTCTGTTGGTGTTGAGTAGTGCGTGTGTGTGTGTGTGTGTGTGTGTGTGTCACAGATGCAGGCCGGTATTGTGATGATGTCACAGCCGGTATTGTGACGATGTCATGGCCGGTATCGTGATGATGTCACAGCCGGTATTGTGATGATGTCACGGACGGTATCGTGATGATGTCACGGTTCTTGACCCGATGATACCGATGCCCAGGGATAACATCTTTAGATAACTCCACTTTTCCTCACCTTTCCCACAAGGTGTCACTTCCTGTGAAGGCTCTGACCTCCAGCCTGTCTGTTAGCATCACCTGGTGGTGTTTAGGGCGGAGGTGTTCGGGTCCCAGCTAATGAACAACATGTCTGCTTGGATTCCACTGACTGCTGGAGCAGCCATTAGCTAGTCATATACAGAAATGTGTACATAACAGTGTGTGTCTGCAGGTGTGTGTGTGTGTGTGTGTGTTTGCGCAGGTGTTATTGTGTTGGTTCTGCGGTTGTCCTGAACGCACATTCCCCTGGGGCAGGGGAATGTGCGTGTCTGCGTGCTGATGTGTGAGTTTGTTACTGTATCCCTGTGTGTGTGTGTGTGTGTGCATGTATCAAAGTGTATGTGCCTGTGTGTGTGTGTGTGTGTGTGTGTGTGTGTGTGTGTGTGTGTGCGTGTATTTGTGATCTGAATGTATGTATGTATGAGTGTGTGTGTGCGCAGGTGTGTATGATGAGCCTGTGTGTGTGTGTGCGTGTGCAGGTGTTAGTGACTCCGTTTTGACAGCAGAAGCGAGGTTCACCTCTGAGCCTCCGCAGCGTTGGTCCTGTGATGCTATCTGCCAGGTCGCTGTTGTCTTTCTGCCCATCCCCGCTGATTAGAGCTCCAATCAGCGGGGAGGAGGAGGTGGAGGGAGGCTGTTTAATTTGTAGTAATTAATGGTGTGACAGCAGACGCTAAGTGAGGCCTTTGATTGCTGGGCGCTCTAAGTACACGCCTCTCCTTGTTTGCGTCACCTCAGAGGAGTTCTCTGTATCAAAGCGCTGCGCTATCTGATACTTGTCAAAATGCAATTTATTAAAGTTTAATTCTTTTATTGATTTAGTTTAGGTTTGAAGCCTGCAGTGGGGGCTCCCCTGGTAGGACTTAGTGGATTCAAATGCTTGTCCCCGCCTGCGTCTGCTCTCGCCCTCGGCCTGCCTGCCAGGCACACTTTAATTGCCATTAATTAAAATCATAAATCTTTTTTTCTTCACTCGCTGTGCACTTAAACAGGGCTTTGCGTATCTGCTCTCTCCCTTTGCTTGTCAGAATCGCTCCTGGCTAGTGGGGCTTTAACCCGCTCTCCCCCTCCCTCTCCCTCTCCCTCCTCCCTGCCCCCCTTCTTCCTCTCCCTCCATCCTTCCCTCTCCCTTTCTCACTTTTACCCCCTCCCTCTCATCTCTTCCACATAGCTCTCTTTCCTCTCTCTTCCCTCCCTCTCTCTCTCCTCCCCTCCCTCTCTCCCTCCCTCTCCCTCCCTCTCTCCCCCTCTCTTCCTCATCCTTCAGTGGGTCCTGAGCTTGTCTTGTGAGCTCCAGATCTGAGGCGGTGATGGGGCGGCTGGCTGATGTTTAGTAAACCTTCTCTCTTCTTTATTGCTGCATAATGAGGTCAAATGAAGCCTCGTTCTCATGCCCGGATGCCTCTCTCGCCCGCCGCCTCAAATCCTTGCTGACAGCCAGGAAAACAGCCGGGAAAACAGGCGGGAAAACAGATGGCCAGCCAGCGCTGGCTCCCAGGGAGAGGCTGGTGTAAAACCTGCAGATAAAACGGCTCTTTTTATTCCATGACAATTTCTTTTGCAGTCAGTCCCCTAATTAGCCTCTTATTAGCCTGTGAGCGCCGCTCGCTAGCGCTAAGCTGCTAATGCTGAGTGTTAGCGGCCGGCGGAACATGGCGGTTTATTCCCCGTATAACGGCTCAATCTGCCTCGCCGCAATTTATGAAACGCATAAAGGAAATTAATACACTCCTAATGTTTGTAATTGTAATAATGTCGTTGGATGTTTTAATTCCAGAATGAACGGCTGCACGTGGAATACTCTCAGCTATTCATAGTTTGAGAAGTCGCTGCCTAGAACAATGCAAACTGTTAGCTGTGTTTAGCTGCTGGTGTTGGAGCGGTTGTGTTCTTCTGCGCCCTGCGAGGTCCCGTCGGCCCTGGGCTGTGCAGAACCCCTACCGCACTCCTACCACATCCTTACCACGCAGGTTCCACACATACCATACTAAGACACGCCCCTCACCAGGCACCAGGCCCTTACCACAGCCCTAACCACAGCCCCCTACAATGCCCCCTACAACGCCCCTTACCACGTCCCTTACCAGGCACCACGCCTCTTACCACGCCCCTTACCAGGCCCCTTACCACGTCTCTCACTATGCCCGCTGCCCCGCCCCTTACCATGCCCCTTACAACGGCCCTTATCACGCACCTTGCCAGGCACCATGCCCCTTACCACGCCCCTTACCAAGTCCCTTACCACGCCCCTTACCACGCCCCCTACCCCGTCCCTTACCACACCCCGCACCAAGCACCACTCACCACACCCGTCTAACACTCTGCTATCTGCAGGTATCCTCCGTCACGGCTGCATCCGGCCCTTCCCAGGCACTTATTAACCCAGGGGAGTGCTCTGTGTTCAGGGTCGGAGCATGGATGGCTATGGCCGGCGAGTTTAGTGGGTGGGGGATGCTAGATGCTGGCCGCCCCACTTACATGCTTAGCGTCCACTCGGCTTAGTAAGGAGCAGAGACCCGTGTGTTGGTGTCGATCATCCCCTCCCTGGGAGGATCTTTAATTTATAGATATGTATTTATATTATTGTATATTTAATTTATTTATGTGTGCGGAGACGGTCCACATTAGCCTCGGGTTCCTCCGGCCGTTCACCGACACACACACACCGACACACACATCCACACACACACACACACACACACACACACACACACACACACACACACCTATCCCTGGGCGCATCTTTAATCCGCGTGCCGCGCCGCGAGGGGGGGAGGAAGTTCCAATTAAAATTAAAATAAGCTCTTTTAACGGCTCTTAAATTGACAAGTGAACAATGATCTGAGCGCCGTGTCTGTCAGAGGTCCGCTGCGGCCGGCCTGATGAGGCCCATCGCAGCCAATTAGCAGAGCCAGGCCTCGTCTGAATGATCCGCCGGTCTCTGGTGGGCCGGACTGGACCCTCACCGCACATCACTGACAAACAGCCTCCCTCAGACCAGGAGGAGCAGGAGAAGGAGCAGGAGGAGGAGCAGGAGGAGTTCGCTAGCTCTACCTCAGTGCAATGAACTTGACCTCTCCCCCTGCCTCCCCCTTACCTCCTCCCAGCTATAGTGCGGCCTAGCGTAGCTAGCTAGTCGGCATAGCTCTGCCCCCCACCGCGCGGTGACACGGCGCCCGCCTCTGGCCCGACGCGCTAGCGTCCGCGGCGCTGCCACATGCTAATGCTAATGTAATGCTAAGGGAGGAAGTCATCAGAAATGGCCCCGTCCTCTAACGCCGCCGCTGCCGGTATCGCCGCCGGTACCACCGCGGCCCCGTGCGCTAGCAGCTAGCAGGTGGACTTCCTGTTCCCGGAGTCCATCCCAGACCGGTTGTTTACGAGGCCTTGAATAATGGAGCGGCTGCAGAGGAGCCGCGGCGGAGGCAGCAGGGACTGAGGCTAGAATAGAGATGAGGGCGGAGGACAGAGGGAGGGAGTCTGCTCTGAAGGCCGCAGCTCCAGGGGGCGGAATTCATTCTCATCCCAGATTCTCCTGGACGCCCATGTGTGTGTGCATGTGTGTGTGTGTGTGCGTGCGTCTATGCGTGCGTGCGTGTGTGCGGGTGTGTGTGTGTGTGTGTGTGTGTGCGTTCTTCACAGCAACACCCTGGAAAAACCCACTCGCGAACAGAGAGATTTCCCTCAATTAGAGCGAGCGGGATCGTTTGAGCATTCAGATTTGATGGATTAGATCCTTGTTTGAATCCGGGGGTATGTGCGTTTCAAAGTCAGAGTCTGGCGGGAGAGGAGTGCGGATGCCAGGGCCTGGAGAATGTTCCAGAAGAAGCCGGGCCCTGCGTCTGGCCCAAGGCCTGCTGGGTGAGGTGTTGGCCCCGATGACCTCACCGTGCTCCCATTGGCTGAGAGAGGCGGGCTCCATACTGGATGCTGGGGGGTCAAATGGTCCCCTAGTTCGTAGCTTCCTGTGGTTAGAGGCTGGCTGCAGACCCAGGGTGGCTGGGAGGCGGGGCTCCTCTCCGGTCGGACGCACCGCTCGGGGGGGGGCTGGTTCTTACCGGCTCTATAATGGAGGATGTTTTACTGGCTGCTGATGACAGCGTAATGGGTCCGTATGGCCCAGGAATGCTTGGCTCAGGAGCAGGGAACGCTGATGAGCGCAGTGTTCAGCGACCGCGTGGTTAGCATACTCGCCAGATTGGACCTCGATCTCTTGCTCTCTTGCTCTCGGGTTCTCTTTCTCTCTATTGCTCTCTCTCTCTCTCTCTCTCTCTCTCTCTCTCTCTCTCACTCTCTTTGTTCACACCACTTTCTATTAATTTAATTTAAACTCTCTCTATGTCTCTCTCTCCCTTTCTCTCTCTCTCTCTCTCTCTCTCTCTCTCTCTCTCTCTCTCTCTCTCTCTCTCTCTCAATTCAAAAAAGCTTTATTGGCATGAGAAATATACATTTGCATTGCCAAAGCAGGTGAACAATAAAATAAAAAGGGTATGAAAATAAAAAGGTAAAAAGGTCAGGTATATAGTATAATATATAATATTATATAAAACGTTAAATACAAAATATATATGCATATTAAATGTTATACTATAAAAGTACTATAAAAAATAAAATGTGTGTATCTCGTATAAACAGATAAAGATACTCTAAATGCACAGCATTGACTATTGAATATGGAGGATGTGTGCAATAGTGCAATTATTGTGTAAAGAGTGAGTCCATGGGGATGAGTCTGTTTATGGGAAGGTTTGAGGTCCTTCTCTCATCACTTCTCTCATCACAACAGGTGATGAATGTTGCTGCTGAAATCGCCCACTGTTGTATTTCTCCCAACAGGTATGGCAATTTGTTAGCATCTGGAGTGTAGTTAAAGTCCTTGCAAGCCTTTGTAATCCTTGGGAAGTGTGTGTTCCTGATGTCTTTGTATGACTGGCAGGAAGTCAGGAAGTGTAGCTCTGTTTCTAGTTGGTTTTATGTGCCGTGGAAGCACAGTCTGTCTTCTCTTTGGGGCCAGGTCTGCCTGTGGCCTTCTCGATGGCCAGGCTGTGTTCATTGGTTCTGTATCTGGTCAAGGATTTCCTCAGTTTTGGGTCGGTCACGGTGATCAAGTATTCTGCCATGGTGTGGTCTCTGTTGAGGGACAAAAAGCACGCCAATTTACCGGTTTTTGGTGGACTCTTTCCAATGTGCCAAAGCTAGACAGGCTAAGGGGACACCTTTCTGGGTGTAACTCTGTGGGTAGGAGCCTTGTTTAGGAGTGTGTTGCTGTTGCTTTCCTTAAGGTGGTTCTAACATTTTAGGGCTCTCTTCTGAATTTTGATGATTGGATATCGTCCTGATTCTGCTCTGCATGCATTATTTGGTGTCTTTCTTTGGACGTTTAGTATTGAATTGCAGAGTTCTGCATAAAGAGTTTCAATTTGATGTTTGTCCCATTTTATAAAATCTTGGTTAGTGAGTGGGCCCCAGACCTCACAGCCATAGAGCGCAATGGGCTCCATCACTGCGTCAAAGACAGAACTTAATTGGGATATCTAGTTTGATATTTCTTTTAAGAAGGTTTAAGGTTCACTGTCAGGGCCCATGTTTGAGAGTAGCTGAGCAGAAGGTCTAGGCGCTGCTGTAGGCCTTCGCTGGTAGGGGACAGCAGCACCAAGTCATCTGCAAACAGTAGACATTTGATTTTGGTGTACTGTTATACTGGGCCTACAGACTATTCTAAGGTCCATGCTAGTTGGTTAATGTATATGTTGAACAGGGTCTGACTCAAGCTGCATCCCTGTCTCATACCCCGGCTTTGTGGGAAGAAGTCTGTGTGTTTCTTTCCTATCTTAACTGCACATTTGTTGTTTGTGTACATGGACTTTATGATGTCGTAAATTGTTCACACCACTTTCTATCAATTTAATTTAAACTCTCTTTCTCTGTATGTCTCTCTCTCTCTCTCTCTCTCTCTCTGATGAGGAGCTCTTTGGTTCTCTCCGTCTTCGTCTGTCACAGTGAGTGGCGTGCGGTCTGACAGGTGGGCTCTAAATCCAGAGCAGCGGTGGACGGCGGTTGTCAGGAGGATCTCTCGCCCCCGGCTGTAGGAGCAGGAAGCCGGCGCTTTGTTCCGAGTGCTTATCAAAGGCTCTGATTAAATGTCTGCGCTGTGAGCGGCACAGCCAACACACGGCCATAAAACACCCCGGAACACGGTATCAGAGCGGGTCTGAGCTGAATACAGTAGGCCCTGCCCAGGGCTGCCACGCTGCTAGGCATGCTGGGAGATCATTTACACTTTTCTCGTGGCTGTTGTTGTTGTTGACGTACGTCTGGGTTTGAGTTGAGCTTGTCTCACTTTCCGTGTCCATCATCCTACTCCTCCTCCTGGTCCTCCTCTTCATCACCCTCTTTCTCCACATCTTGTCCCTCCTCCTCCTCTTCATCATCCTCCTCTTCCTCCACATCTTGCTCCTTCTCCTCCTCTTCATCATCCTCCTTTTCTTCCTTGTCCTCTACCTGCTGCTCCTTATCCTCTTCCATCATCCACCTTTTCCTCATTTTCCTCCTCCTTCTGTATTTCTGGAGCAGGTGGCCCTACCCTCCTCTTTCTCTGGTCATCAAGAAAAGATCAAGGATCAGTGGTCACAGAACTAGCATGATAATATAACTAGCTAGCTGTATCATAGCATGATTGTAGAACTAGCTAGCTGATTGTAGCATGATAGTAGAACTAGCTAGCTGTATCATAGCATGATAGTAGAACTAGCTAGCTGTATCGTAGCATGATAATAGAACTAGCTAGCTGTATCGTAGCATGATAGTAGAACTAGCTAGCTGTATCGTAGCATGATAG
This sequence comes from Trisopterus luscus, assembly GCA_027122455.1. Taxonomy (NCBI): domain Eukaryota; kingdom Metazoa; phylum Chordata; class Actinopteri; order Gadiformes; family Gadidae; genus Trisopterus; species Trisopterus luscus. The sequence continues at coordinate 10,186,096 of JAOPUA010000019.1, read as the reverse complement.
TAGAATTAGTTAGCCTTATCGTAGCATGATAGTAGAATTACTTAGTTGTTTGGTAGTATGATATGTATAGTAGAACTAGCTAGCTGTATCGTAGCATAATGTATAGTAGTACTAGCTAGCTGTATCATAGCATAATGTATAGTAGAACTAGCTAGCTTTATCATAGTATAATGTATAGTAGAACCAGCTAGCTATATCGTAGCATAATGTACAGTAGAACTAGCTAGCTGTATCGTAGCACAATGTATAGTAGAACTAGCGAGCTCTATCATAGCATAATGTACAGTACAACAATCTAGCTGTATCCGAGGAGGATGTGTTTTATGTCATGTTGTGCGATGTGATGCGTGTTGTGTAGCTGTGTTGTAGCAGGGTTGCATTTCTGTGTTTATGTTTGTATGATAACAACACACCATTATCCGTGGATCTGTGGACGCCTGGTCCTTTCCAAGACCTCCCCTGCTCCCCGGGGGGGGGGGGGGGGGGGGGGGGGGGGGGGGGGGGGGGGGGGGGGGGGGGGGGGGGGGGGGGGGGGGG
>JAOPUA010000019.1:10144307-10161761 GCA_027122455.1 Trisopterus luscus | reverse complement strand
GTGTGTGTGTGTGTGTGTGTGCGTGTGTGTGCGTGTGTGTGCGTGTGTGTGCGTGTGTGTGCGTGTGTGTGTGTGTGCGTGCGTGTGTGTGTGTGTGTGCGTGTGTGTGTGTGTGTGTGTGTTTGTGTGTGGGCGGAGGGGTGGGGGGCGCTCATGACATGCGCTAAGGGGCATAAGAGCAGGAAGAAGATTGTAATATGAGCCAGGGGTTAGGGGCTCTAAGTTTAGACGAACAAGCCCCCCCAACACCACCACCACCATTGGCTCACATAGAAGCTGTGGTGTGTGGGGCAGACAGTGCTGCGGGGACATTTCCACTGGCGTTCAGACATACAGCCCCACTGCTTAGGAAGCATAGGAAACACACTGGCTTCCAATGTTTTCTGGAACGGTCAAGCCCCTTATAAGCTCAGAGTCTTGTCATGTGATATTATCATTTGACATAGAGAGACAGAAACACAGTCTTGGTTCATCCCAGTAAGGCACTACAGTACTACAGTGGAACAACAATAAGAGAAGAATAAGCACCAAATGCCATGCCACTGTGACTTTAGACCCAGTGCAAGTCAAACGCTAACAGAGTGCGTTCATAATGACTTCTAAACATGTGACAGTGCGATCCGTGAGGTTCCCTATGGTGGGGATGAACGTATGGCCACAAAGTCACAGGGTTGTGAGGTTGACAACCAAAGACAGGTCTGTAGTGGAGAAAGAGAGTGAGAGCCATTTCATTAAGTGACGACTGCAGCTCCCAGCGTTCCTCCTCCAGCGACCACTCCTGGGCCCGGCGGCGGCCCCGGGCCCCTGCCGCCTCCCTGGGCTGCAGGGAGTCCTTACTGAGAGGCCCATCGCTGGCCCTCGGAGTCCTTACTGAGGGGCCTATCGCTGGCCCTCGTGGCTCATCATTCCTCAGGGAGCGGTGAGTCCAGGGCCAGGACTCCCGAAATACTGTGAGGATGGAGTCGTCGTGTAGATTTTAAAGCTACCTGGTGGAAGATTGTTTGTTCTTCGATTATTCTTGTGTGGTAGCTCTAATCCCTGAAGGGAGTCACCAATAAAGAGAGGGAAGCTAAAACATTACTAATAGATTACCGGATTGATTTCCGACTGTAGCTTTCGTTCATACGTTGTATTTAAATATCGGTGTACTCTGCATGAAGCATACCTTCCGTCTGCGGACATGTGCTTTGCGAATTATTTTACAAATGGATCATTTATAGTTCGTTGTTCCCTGAGAATCTGCAAACCTTCTAGTGTGTGAGTTGGCTGTTGATGCTGTGAATCAGTATTTATTTTACATTCCTTGTAGATTACGTTCCGAGTGTAATTTCTGTCGGTGTTGACATGAGGCTACCTCCGTACACACGTTTCATACTATGTACAGCGGAGGGATTTCAGATCTATTCTCCCTGCTGAATCCCATTTGTCACGTTTCAAATGCTGCGGTTTTCATAGAGGAAGTGTTTGAGGTATATGCTCATTCATCTACAGAAACACCACCTGTCCACCACCACCATCATCCCCATCATCATTGCCTCCTCCAACCCCACCACCTACACCCTCACTAACAACTCCGCCTCCACCAACCCCACCACCACAACCTTCATCACCGCAACCTTCACCACCACTTCCTCCACCACCATAACCTCTACCACCAATACCAACTCCACTCCCACTCCCCCCACTACAACCTCCACCTCCACTCCCCCCACCACAACCTCCACCACCACAACCTCCACCATCACCTCCACCACAAAAACCTCCACCACCCCAACCACAGCCTCCACCACCACAACCACCACCGCCACCACAACCTTCACTACCTCCACTACCTTCAACACCCCCCTCACCACCACCCTGCCCACCATCACCACCACCTCCACAAACACAACTCCTTCAGCAGTAGTGGAAGTTTAGCAGCCGCCCAAACCAGCCAATCATGGGGGGGCCACAGCGGGGAGTGGCGGACCAGCCGGGGCCCTGGGGTGTCAGTGAGGGGCCGACGCCAGAGCGCTTTCATTCGCCGCCCTCCAGCAGCCGGGCGGAGTGGCGGAGAGGCATAGAGGCGACGTAACCAAACAAAACAGAAAGCAGAAACAGGCTCACTGCGATCACGGCTGACATCCAAAGCTAATTTATTCCGGCCCGTTATTTGCTCATGCAGCCTCCGCGTTCGCACACAGAGAGCGTCGCTCTTGAAGGCTAATTTGGAGCACATTTGGCAGATCGCGAGCCCCCATCTCTGCTTAAGCATTCCCATCATTTGTCTGAGGAGCGAGCGAACGTGTTATCAGAATCCAGAAGGCATTGATCACCGCGGCCTTTCATACCGCTATCAACCGGAGCAGCTGCTTAGTGCCGCGTCTGTTTGTTTATGCGCTGTTGTTGTTGTTCTTTTCTCCCCATTGTCTCCGCCACGCCGGTACTAGAATAATACTGTCAGCCGCACGCTTGATTTCCCCAAGAAAGTGGGATCCGTCGTGTTCCTGGAATAATGTCGGTAATGAAAGGAGGCGCTGTGCCCGCGTGACACCCTGTCATCCCACGGCGGGGATAAAGATCGCTGTTTTGCGATGGTTAAGGAGGGAACAGCACTCATCGCCACCATTTGAATATCTCATCTCTCTTTGTGCGCCTGGTGAATGAAACAGTGCAGCTCGTCCGAGATGAGGGAATAACCCCTCAGCATTGCGCCGGAACAAACGGCTTTCAACAGAACGCTGTCATAATTCATCTCGCCGTATCTTTTTTTGTTACTATTATTTCCGACCTTAACTTCATTCTTTACCTCCCTAATTTAATTCAATTACCCCGTGCTTCTGATAGCAGCCGTGCTGCAGTCGGAATCCTTCTCCTCTGTTGTTGTCTGACAAGTGTAGTTTAGGTAATGGTCACTTCCTTCAAGGATGCGCTCTCGGCAGAAGCTTTTAGAGGCAGAATGTCAGGTGAGTCAGCCGCCGCCACCAAAACCAAACCCCGATCTGCCTGGAAGAAAGGCCCAATTAGAGATCATTTGCCAGAGAAGCTTTCAATTGCCTCCACTTCAGTATCCTTCTCTTTTGTTGACCCTTCCTAAGAGCACCCAGAGTTCCCGGAGAACCCGGAGAGGAACCCGAGTCATGATCGCGCTGCTTTCATCTGCACTAGAAGGGTACAAGTGGCGGTCTGCGCCGGCCCTTTAATCAGCCTAATGCAGCCCCCGCAGCCCGGTCTGCCGGACCGGCAGGATTCAAAGCCCCAGGTGGACCGGGTGCAGGCGTGCGGGTCGGGGGAGGGCAGGTTGGGGGTCAGAGGGTTTGACAGGAGCCACTCAGCCTCGCTGTCTGGCGGTACGCGGGCGCGCTTGTCGCTCCATCGCCACGGCGACCGGAGCGCTGTCTCTACAAGGCACCATGTGATGCGGACGGCAGTGTGACGGGTCTTTGTTGAGCTCAAAGGTTTCTACCTTTTTATCCCTCAGTCCCTCCGTGGCCCCCCCAGCCCCTGAAATATGGATAACGGCCCTCTGTAGCGCTGCCGTCTGGGGGAGGAATCAAAGCCGACAGCTCCTTTCTCCGCTCAGGCTTTGGAACGGGGTGCAGAGTGTCCGAGTGTCGTCGGGACTCGAACCCACGACCCGTGGCGAGGGGGGTGAGGCACGTTTTGAGTGCTGGATGTCCTGCGGTCTACCGCCGACACAGAGCCCTGTTTTTCCAGCCACCCAGCTCATTAGAGATAGTATGGTGGCCCATATGATGCAATATTCATAACTATTTACGTGGATATGCTTACATCACTCTGAGGCATAATTAGTCTGTGTTGTGTTGGAAATTAAGAACTCCAAGGTCATTTGTTGGCTCATGTATCATAATTAGATGCACTGCATGTGTCTTGTGCAAAGCGTTATAGCTGATCATTAAATAAGCCTCATAAGCCATATTTATATTTGTATTACTTATTAATAAATGCAAATTTTTGCACAAATTGCTCTAAAAGAAATCATTGACAAGAAACGGTTGAATGAAAGTGATTGTCCTTCACAGTGGATAACAGCTGGTTCTGTGATCACAGACAATTGTGGAACATAAGGTTACATGAAAACACATGTATAAAGCAGTTCTAAAGAGCAGTGATTAGGACTATTATGAAGCCATTAAGTAAATTCAAAGTAATTCATAAGTGGTCTTTTAATGAGAAATCCATACGCCTTTCAGTGGGCCGTATGTAAACATAACCTTTCATATGAAATAGCCATTAGTTTCTAAGGAAGCCTTCCAGCTAATGCCTTGCTCTCCAAAATGTCTGCCTTCCCCCAGTAGAGTGCTGATGAGGATGGGGGGGGGGGGGGGGGGTCCAGGAGAAAGGGCAGGGAGACACATGGGCCTCCGAGGCATGACATTGTCTTTGACTCGGCAAAGTGCTGACCTCGACAGCCAGCCGCTAATAAGCAGCCGCTCCTCCCCCAAGGAAGGAGGCCAGCTCCGCCCCTCAGAAAGGAGGCTAGCTCCGCCTCTCAGAAAGGAGGTTAGCTCCGCTAGCTCCGGGTCGGAGCCGAGGCCTCGCCGCACGCCACTGATTGCTCAGGCGGTTCTTGGAGACGGGCCTCGGCATCTGTCCGGAGCACGGCGTGGAGTCCTCCCCGCCGCCGCCCGCCCGAGCCCCGCCTCCGTTCAGAGGGTCAGATCCTCGCCAAGACATTTCCAGCGCGGCGCCGCGTTTACACGCCGCTTTGACCGCATCAGCGGGCGCCGTCTCTTCTGCCTGCCGTGAATAATTTAGGCTTTCTTTGGAGTTTGTTTTTCAAAGCAACTCTGTGTCAGATGCGAGGGCAAAAGTGGATAAACCCCGCTTTCACTATCGTCTAGCGGGCGCGTGGGCGAACGGGCCAATCGCGTGCTCCGATGCTGCCATGCGGAGCTTCCTACGGAGACGGTGGATGAGAGAGTGGGGATGATTATTTCTCGTTGTCTGCGTTGTTCTCTATAGACGCAGGAAGCACCTCTCTTTAAGTCAGGGCCGCAGTCTCACCGGGTCAAACTACAGATTAATAGGGTTAGTAATGAGATCCCACGAGTGTCCGACACACCTCTAGCCCTCCCTCGGTCTCTCCCTCCCTCCCTTCCTCCCTCCCTCCTTCCCTCCCTCCCTCCCTCTGTCCCTGAAGCCTGGTTTATCGTTTCATGATAGATGGTGGCAAGCATCCTTCACCCGTCTCTAAGAATAATAACCGGGATGCCATCTGAGCGGCAGCCAAACATCAGCCCCACTGATGTATTGTTGTGCTGTGATGTTCTCCTTTAGTTACTTTGTTTGTCATCTGTTCCCCAGCTGTCACCATCTCTTCTTCTCCTCCTCTCCTCTTCTGAGGGGAACGGGGAAGCTAACATGATCCTGTAGGCTTTCCACCAGGAACTTTGTTGTAAGAATCTGGCTTTCATGGAATCACCAGCTTGATGTTTTCAGAGGCTGCGTCAGGGGAGGGGAATGATCATCAAGGTATCAAGGCTGGCCAACCTTTTAGCACACCGACGCTCTTCAAAACCAACAAATGAAGAACGCGTCGTGTACAGATGTACATCTCCGGTCTCTAGCCGTTCAAAACGGAGGCTGGGAGAGAGAATCACACGGCGTCTGGTGTTGTTTCCTGTAATCACATGTGTCACAACGTCTACTTGATGATTCAGAACCTATTAGGTTACTCCGTGATCCACGAACCAAAGGGAACCCTGATTGCACTGAAGTTAAATAAACTCTGGATTTAATTGAACAGAATGCTCACCGGTAACGCCACACACAGACACCTGGGTTGTGGATGAATTTACCTACGACCACATCCTCCCAAAGCCAGTCCATAAACACACGCTACGGACAAAGTTTCCACTCCATAACACGCCATGTTTGAGGAGCCACGGGGGCCTGTCCTAGCTGGGGGGGGGGTCTCTTGCCACTGATTAAGAAGTGTGGGGGATTCAGCGGCGTAAGCAGCTGACACGGAGCGCTGGCTCCCGGTCGGACCCCGTGTCCAGCATCATTAACTGACCTTACACGTGTAGCTGGGAGCCACATGGGGGGAGACAGATTGTCCCGCGGCCGCCAGAGACGGAGGTCTTAGGAGGTGATTGCTTTATTCTACACCATGCAGCGATGCTAATGACCTCTGTGCGGCTGCATTAATGGCCTTTGCTGTCACATTATCATGCGCCAAAGGTGTATAAAATGGCCCTCACCTCGAGAGAGTAAGCTCTGCTAATCAGGGTAAGCTCTGGCTAATGCTCGCAGGGAGCACGGACACCCGGGATCCCGCCGCTGGAAACCTTCCCCCAGTAATGCTGCACACACGGCGGCCGGCGGAGGGGCGGCCACGAGGGTCTTTGAAGGCACGGCGCTCACGTCCGGAGCGCTCGGAGTGCGGAGCCGGAGAGGGCTTGAGACCTCACATGTATCGCAGGCGGCACCTCGGCCACGTCGTCGGAGGGAGCAGTGAGTCTTAAGTTGACGACCACTGAGTGTTTTAATTGGAGGATGGTTAGAGGAAACTAGCAGCCATTAATCAGCGAAGGGAGACGGTGTCATGGCGGAGTCATTACCGCGCCCGGCCCTCACGTCACGCAGAGAGGCAAGGACCTCCTATCCGACTTAGGAGCCAATTTGAAAGTGAAAAGGCCGGACTGACATTGGGATCCGACACCTTTTCTGTCGGAGCAAATGTGTTACGGGGGGCGGTATATTAGTGGACTTCTCTCCCTCGTTTAGTCATTTAGCATCCCTGTAATTATTTCTGTTGATCTCTTCCTGGTGTGCTGCCTGGAAGGTTATAACAGCAATTAGCTTATCTCTGATAGGACTAGAACAGTGAAACAGAGTTTCCTTCTCACACGTATCCTTTGCCAAGGCCCTTGACTCATATGCATGGTATATTTTATATCTGGGGGGGGGAAACGATTGTGTGCTCATAAAAACATTTGATTAATCCAAGATTATAAATTTTGGATTTTATTTTGCCTCAAAAGTCTTCTACTTTCATTAACAACCAATTACCATGATCCTAAATGAATGTTATTTTCTCTCACTCGGGGGTCGGGGTTTGGGGCCCCTGCAGCGGCTCTAAGACTCCAGGATCCTGTGTGCAGACAGTGGCCCCCGGGCCCCAAAACGTTCCCATTTAAAGACCTGGGCGGACAAATGATTGCAATCTGGGATGCACAGAACACGCCGACACGCCAGCACACGGGTGTCGGCTCATGCTATTTTTAGCTAGCATCTGTCCCGTTTATGAGCCAAGCTCACACACACACACACACACACAGCAGTCTGCTGCGCTAGCGTTTTTATTCATGCATCATATTTTACCCAATAAGGTCATTACATTTAATTGGCGCGTGGTGAGGCAGAAAGAGACTAACGCACGGGCTAGCCGCGAGGTTAGCGGTGCTGTTTCGGCGCGGCGGTCTAGACGCTAGCCGGTAGTTAGCGCCTCGCCGCGGAGCCTCCAGCCCGTCCACGGCTGAAAGAGAAGTATCGTCTTTGAATTCCTCTCGAAGACGCGGCCCCCGCGGCCCCCCGGCCCCTCTCAACGCCCCCTTGAAGCCTTTCTCTGCCTCTCGGGCCGGCTGAAAAGAGAGCAGGATTGTGTTAAAAGAAAAAGAAAGAAAAACTTTGGGGTTTTTAATCTGGGGAATGAGTGCCGTGCCACGCCGGACGGCTCTGGAGAGGCCGCCGGCCCGGCCCGAGTATTAATATTTAAATTCCCATCCAGATAATCAATAGAGGGAGGTACTTCTGGGGCAGTTAGCCTCAGATGGGCGCTATAATAGGGGGAAAACCTGCTGATTAGGCCTCTCAGAAGCTCTCTTCTCTGTGTAGTGCTCCGTACTTTAGCACTGATTATAACCCATTGAGGCAGAAAAACCTGATCGAATATAGGCTCTTTTGAGCTCCTTGTTCCGTCAATGGCATGTCAAAAAGAGCATTCATGGGCTCATGTTGCAGGACGGCCCGCCCGCTCCTACCCCACATATGGCGAGAGGCGCAAACCCCCACGGAAACAAAACAGCGCCGGCACCCATTATGCCCCAACATAATGCTTTAGATGGCGGCCATTGCTGTGACACGCACCAAAAGGGGAGTTTATATTTTATTCTTCTTTTCAGTGTACATAAAAATCCCCAGCTTAGGCCTTTTTGTGTTTTGAATGCTTTGAACTCTTTTCAGGCCCTGGGAGGAGTTGTTGTGCGCTGGACTATGGTGAGCATTCACTGTAGAGCCACTCAATACCGCATGAACACCGCAAGCAGAACAGAGTGTCTTAAGAAGGACCACACATCTTAGGCATTTGCATAATTTAAGGAGCCAGGAAAAAAAAAAAGGCCCAAACCAGCGTCTCAGTTCCTGTGAGCCGGGGATCTCCGCGGGACAGACCACTCGGACCCTACAGGGGGACCGCAGGGTGCTGCCCGGCCCAGGACCTGCCAGAACCCAGACCTCAAGTGGACTTTAGGCCGTCTTCCATGTGTGCAGGAGAACTTATTTCCAGCCGCTCTTCTCATAACCGGCTGCGGCGCTCGGCCCCTAAATGCGTGCAGGAGAAGAAAAGGTGAGGATTTTGGGCGTCATTGTTCCCACTTAGTTAAGGCGTCGCAGATAAAGAAGGGGGGGAAGGAGGGGTGAGGGGAGGGGGGGTTCAATGCCTTTTTCTGGGATAATATCTTGTTTGAAGGGCCAGCAGAAAGAAAGCAGAGGGAGTTGAAGTGTCGCTGCTGAGGATCTTGAAAGAGAAGCAAGGCCAAAGCTGCACTGCTCAGTTCATTTTCCAGCTCACCGGCCCGTAATCCTGCTCCTCCGCCAGCTGCTAACAAGATTGGCTCTGAAGTTTACCTCCACAATGGGCTAATCAGATCAAGATGCACAAAGATCAGACGTGGAGCCGGCGTTAGGGCAAGTTCACCACACCCGTCATTACATGTGTGGTCCTCCACATTCATTAGTGGACTTTACTGGAATGGGTTCCCCCTCATTTCTCCGCAAGCGTCCCAGTAACAGGTCCGTTTGAGCTGAACTGGGTCCTGGGTGTGGTGCTGGTTCTGACCCAGGGGAGGGGAGGGTCGGGGCGACAGGGGAGGGGGCAGCGGAGGCCTCGTCGTTATCAACACAGCGCGTGTTTGCATGGATGGATGTTCAGCCGTGCGAGCTGCGATGTGTGTTTAAATTCTTTCAGGGAGGAATATGTTTTTGAAAAATGTCCCCTTTTTTCGGTTTCATTCTCTCCTTGCACAACCTCACACACATCTACGTGCAGGCACTCACACAGACACACACAAACACACACAAACACACATGCACGCACATACGCACATGCACACACGCACGCACGCACACATGCACGCACACGCACACACACACGGAGCGCTTTGCCTAAATGGAGTAAGGGGATTATTCAGGGCGGTGTAGAGTTGTGATTGTCTCACGGCAGATGGTGCGCACTGCTTCACCTCTGAGGGAAGGTAATTAATCCAAGCATATTGTGCCTTTCCAGGCAGAGATGGAGATGAACATCCTGCAATCAAACTCTGTCTGTCTCCTCCTCTTCTATACTAAACTCTGGAACAGAGGAGGCCATTGAGACAGCGTTATGTACAGACGGGAATTAATTCCCGTTGTCCGGCTGCCTGGCGCTCTTCTTCCCACGATGCCGAGCGGCAGAACAACAGGACAGGGAACCGGGTTCGACCCTCGCTAAACACGCCGCCGCCGCCGCACCCACGCCGGCCAAGAGCTCCCGTCCAGCTGCGTGGTGATTGGTTGTAAACGGTTCGGGTGGGAGGGGACTTTATTAATTTGTGCGGGCGTCTTTCTCTGCGATCAACAAATAAAGCAGCGAGGCCTTCGCTTTCACACGCCGGCTCCCGGGAGTTTTTAGATGTTTTTTATGCTAGCTCAGAAACACGCCAGCAGTGACAGATCGACGAGGACGTGAAACGCTGAATGATGAACGAGAAGCTGCTGCTGTTTGCGTGTCACCGAATGTCAAAAAGCTGCAAAGGGTTTTAGAGTCTTAGCGTACACAAGAGAGCGAGATGGAGGGAAAGGGAGAGGGAGACGGCGGGAGGGAGAGGGAGACGGAGGGAGGGAGAGGGAGACTGAGGGATAGGGAGAGCAAGTGAACGTTGAGGGGAGTGAGCCGGGAGAAGGAGAGCGCGAGACGGAGAGAGGGAATGAAAGAGAGAACTACGGAGGGGAAAAGGAGAGAGAGGGAAGGAAAGAAAGAGATTATTAAAGAATAACAAAATAGTGTTTGGAGGCCCCTGATGCAGGGGGCGGCCCGCTGGGAGCAATATAAAGTGAGGGTTAAGCTGATTGTAAACTGGGCACCGGCGTTCCAGAGGAGGAAGTGACACACGATTAAAGCACAGCGCCGCCCGGCCAGGGACTTCCGTTCCAGTTGGGCATCGCTAATTTCCTGAACCCCCTGGACCCCATGCAGGGGTCAGCTCGGGGGTCCCCTCTTAGCTGCGCTCTTTTTGATCTGTTTTCTGGAGCCCCAGACCCATTTAATGGTAAAACGCCCTCTTGGATCAAATCCTCTAATGTTTAATCACGCTTAGTGGGAGTCACATCATTAGGTTGAGATTCTGGGCGAGTGCTTTGATGTCAGGTGTTGAGTTTGTTGAGTCGTGAGTTTTTATGTCGTAACTCGTCCTCATGCAGTCTAATGCATTCTGTTTGTTATCGTTCAGGTTATGTAAAATAATGTGGATTTAAATTATACAAGACCAAACGCAAAAGTTATTTTTTAACGGTTATTAATTTAATGAATCACCCTCGGACACCTCGTGTGATAATCAAAATCGAATCCAAATAAAATCGCAATTGCTAATTCCTCGTAACATTTACATCAGATCCAGCCACTCTGCTACCGACCACAATTATAACCCGGACCATCGCTCACCCCAAAGCCACGTATGAATTTAAACAATGTGAGCAGAAAGCCACTGTGCTGGCCTATAAATCCCCACAATGTGTGTTTCTGTGACAGGGGGCAGGTGTGGCTTTTCATCTTCATTAAACCCCATGCTAGTAATTTGGCGATGATATATTCCAAGTGAATATAGCCTACTTATCCCTGACATTTCCTCCTGCGTTAACCCCGCCGCTGCGAGGGGGGCGCGGCCTAAATGTGTCAACGTCGTCCGTCGCCGGGCGTCGACTGGGCGTCGACAGCGCTGGCGTGACAGTCCCTCGGAGGGAGTCAAACCCCCCCCCGGCTGACACTCATTAGAGCGTCGCCGAGCCGGGGAAAGGGTCGTGTTTAAGGCGGGATAATGTACCACTCCATCACTTTTAAATTGACAACACAAGTTACGGCGAGCTGTAATTGTGCTCCTCTCATCTGCGGTCACACCGGCTAACGAGGGAGGAGGGGCCGGCGGCACGCTGCTTTAATGAGTCCCCCCGCTTTAAAGACACAAAGTGCCACCGAATTAAGGCCTGCCGATTCTCCCTCGCTGTGACTTGAGAGACTCCCGCCGTGAGAGACGGGGGAGTCATCACTTTGAGGGACAGTGGCAGCGCTGCTAGATGCTAGCTCCTAGCTCCTAGTTCCTACCTCCTAGCTTCTGAGTTGCCTCCTTCAGACTAACTTAAAATGATCCTCCGAAAAGAATAGTTTTATTCGGTTGACAATGACGTCAGGGTTCAGACTAAATCGCATTTCTCTTTTGTTTTTATTTCAATAATGCTAACGTAGCTTTTCCTGGCCTGTTAGCATGTTTTTGTAGAAGCTGAACACTGACAAATGAACAGCTCTGAGGAAATTAATATTTCATCACAATTTAATCCAAACTTACTAGATAGTAATTATATTAGCTCAACTCAGTTGAACATTTTACTAAAATATCATATCCCACTTTTTATAACAGGACCAATCGATGTTTCAAACTAAATAGTTAAAAGAGGCAGGAAATTTGCAAAGACATTTTAAAATGTGCATATTATTTAAAGCATTTATATCCAAGACAGGGACTCAGAACATAAATGTATAGAACCACACTTTTTAACAACACTATTTATATGAATATATATTTTTAATTAAAAAATATGTTTTTATCAAAAATATTTATAGATACCTTTTATGATTTCATGAGTCAAATGTGTTGATGTGCTGGTCCACATATTGTCTGATATATCAAATCCAAACCCAAACACTAGAGCAGGATCACAAGAATACAAGCCGAGTAGCGGTTCATGTTGCCAACTGGAAACCAGCAGCTTAGCGCCTGAAACCCACCAGCCAGACTCCTTTCTCCTCCTCTCCCGGTTTTTAATTCAAGAGAGCCATCCAAATCGATTCCCAGCTCATTGATAGGCTGCAATTTAATCACGTTATTACGAATGCAAATCTTCATAATGAATGTTTTTCCCTCTCCCGGTGGTGGTTAGTGTTGTTAAATGGCTGTTTGGAGATAAATTAGCCATTGGAAGGGGATTTAGCGCGGCTGTGGTCCCCCCTCTGAGCACGCATTGATATTCAGTGTCAACAGATGTTGCCTCCACCCAGCTCTTGAGCAGAAACAATTCATGGGGAGGAGGACTGCCTCTTCTGTCGATGTTCATCTCTCTGCTGGCGGCTTGGTGGCACTCTAGCTCGACGTGAAGACGTCTCCTCACGTTCCTAATCTGGTCATCTCGTACCAGCTGATGGCCTGAACCCTTCAGCAATGTCGGCAAAACCAGCATCTAAAACAAAGGTATTCATGCTTTTTATTTCCCGTTCGAATCAACTTAACTTCACAGTCCTACTCATTCTAATATTTTTAGTAGGCAGTGGGGTATAATATACTATCACAATCTAATACTTCAGTATCCAAAATTTAGCAAAATACTTTTTTTTTTAACTGCATTTATTATAGTAGTATTTTAAACCTGCATTTTTTAGTATATAAAAATTATTTAGAATAAACACGCAAAACATGGCACAAAAAATGGAAAATAATCCTAAACCTGGAAAAAATGTTTTCACCTTTATGGGGCGATTGTTATTTATGAAGTATGTCTCAAAGATTATAACACCATGAAAAAGGAAATCACATATAAAACAAACTCCATCTTAGGAGGAGATTGTTTGATCCGGTAAATAAAAGGCTTCCTTAAACCGGATTCCCAGCAGGATTCCTTTAATGTGTCGGAAGACAATCCAGTAGACGGGTTTGATAAGCGCCACATCGCGGGGAGTTGTGATGTGCTGTTTGACAAATCGCTGGTGAGGCGTTCAGGACGCACACTTGTTTACACACCAAACCGCTTTCCCTCCAAGTCCCGGCTAATATCTCTGGTGAACCAGCGCTCCAATTTGCTCTCACACTGTGGAATATATTTGGTGAATTTGCGCCCAGGAGCGAAGTGTGTGCGTCCGCCTCTCTCCCCCCCATCCGCCCCCCACTCGTGTTAGGGCGCTAATTGACGAATCAGAGCCCAGCGCCCTCGGGCCGTCCTATTGGACGCGTCAGAGGTATTCAGATACGGCCTCTTACGCCTCTGTAGCGCCTGGCTGCGGCTCATCTCTGACACGCGACCTCTTACATGGCAAGTAGGCTGGCATCCTGTTCTTATTATTGTTATTATTATGGGATGTTGTTGGCGCCTCAGCCCAGGGCGCTGATCAAAATACACCCATGAACCCCAGCAGTGCTGCTTCTAAATACGCCCTCCCCTGCAACTAGCTCAGCCACAGACACACGCCGTAAAGAGACACACACGGACACACACCGTACACAGACACACATGGTACACAGATACACACTTACACAGACACACACGAATACAGACACACACATACACAGACTCACACAGACACACACGGTACACGGATGCACACGGTGCACAGACACAACGGGTAACACTGAGGCAACGTGGAGCGCATCTTGCCTGCTTTGACACCATATTTATTTATATATTTATATAAATATATAAAGTGTATTAATATTGTATTGAAGAGTGTTTTTATTCGGTGGGAAATGGCGGAGTTAGACACAAGATGCACAAAGTAAACAGCGGAGCCGACGCTAAGCTGTTTGGATTTGGCCCGTCGCTCGCTCGGGGGAAGTGACAGGAGCGCGGCGCGCTACGTAGCTCGCAGGTAGCGCCTGGGCTACGAGCTGAAGCTATGATATATGACATGTGTTGCGAGCAGCATCTCTGTTCCTCCCAGGGCCCTGTCACGGTGCCGCGGCGCACGGTTAAAGGCTCTGTTATCCCGGCTCTAATCCTCCATTTAGGTCAGCGCTCGCCATCGCTGGGGCTCCGCCCCTCGCCACCCTCCTCGTGTAACCTCCTCCTCCTCGTGACTGCGGCCCCGAACCCGGCACACCTCCCGCCTGAATACAGGGTTTTGTTTGGTGCGATTTGAAGGATTCCCGTTCTATGTTTGTGTGTGATGTCTGTTTGTTTTGATTTGTTTACTCGGTATGAGGGCTTTGCATGTCGTATTCACTGTGTAAACGCGCTCCGTAGCCGACAGTCTCTTTGTTGCTCAGACGTCAGTTGCCTCAATGATAAACACCCTTTAACTTAGCCATAAATACACCTCTACTTTACCTTAACTGTACATTAATACACCTCCCATTTAACTTAGCCAATAAATGCCCCACTCCTTTAACTTAGTCATAAATACACCTCTCCTATACCTTAACTGGACATTAATACACCTCTCATTTAACTTAGCCCACAATGGCCCCACCCCTTTAACTTAGCCCACTGTACATAAATACACCTCCCTTTTAACTTAGCCCTACATAAATACACCTCCCCTTTAACTTAGCCATATACATAAATAGACCTCCCCTTTACCTTAGCCCATAAATACACCTCCCCTTTAATGAGGTAATTCCTCTCTGTTTCATGTTAAAGGCCTGTGATTGGCCTCCAGGTCTCCTGGCTCATATGATGATTGGTCGGCCCATCCTGCAAGGTCATGTCCTTGCTGGGAGCCGACATGCAGTTGACAGTTTACTTCTGTGGACCGAGAGGACAAACAGACCAGTACAGCCACGCAGATACTAACAGGAGGCTCTGGGAAATGGTTCTGGTTTTGTCTTTCAACACAAAGTATCGGCTCAGATGGACTTACTGTAAATGGATCGCATTTTTACACCTGTAAATATCGGTTAGACTGAGTAGTTCATGTTTCCATCCTTTCAAACCTTATCTGATAATGGAACCTCTGCATTCAGATTGCATCTTCTCTCCACCTTAGTGACCTAAGGATTGCATAGAGAGTTATAATTTTTTACAGTCAGCCTATACATGATACATGTGACATTAACAATCTT
The DNA here is from genome assembly GCA_027122455.1 of Trisopterus luscus. Classification (NCBI taxonomy): domain Eukaryota; kingdom Metazoa; phylum Chordata; class Actinopteri; order Gadiformes; family Gadidae; genus Trisopterus; species Trisopterus luscus. The sequence goes on along the minus strand of JAOPUA010000019.1, from coordinate 10,146,459 downwards.
ATGTGTCTTAACTTGTACCTATGTCAAAAGATGCCTGAATGTTTTAACCAACAACACAATGCTACTGTTCAATCAATAAAACGTTATCACAGCTCACGATCAAACCAGAGAGACAAACCGAACCACAGAAGGCCGATTCCCGGGCTGTGAATCAGACCTCATCCTCCTCCCCGTCGCATCCGCTTCGTCTGGGTTTCTTGGGATGCAGGTATCCATGGCGATATCCGTGAAGCACCTCCAGACATCCTCACACCTCCTCCTCGGATTGGTGGTAAAGTTTTGGAGCTAAAATAAGCCGGTCGTTGGTGTGTTGTCACAAGGCATGCATCGCTGCGCCGTCCCCCCAACCCCCGTCTAGAGGTGTGGGGCCCGCCGGCCCCGCACGGCCCCCAGACGTGACATTCCCGTGTTTGGGGAGCGTGACCTATGAGAGGAGGGCGGTGTACCTCACATCAGCACCACCACCGGTGGGGGAATGGGTTAAGAGTACAGTAGGGAGAGGAGGGCAGGTCTCTTTCTCTCGCTCTCTCTCTCTCACTCTCTCTCTCTCTCTCTCGCTCTCTCTCTTTCTCGCTCTCTCTCTCTCTCTCTCTCTCTCTCTCTCTCTCTCTCGCCCCACAGGCCGCGGGTGCTGAGTAAGATGCTAGTGAATTAATGGCCTGTGACAGTAAATGTCAACTGAATTTAAATGACTCCGGCTGCTCCCTCTCCTTCGCCGGGGACTCTGGGCTCTATTGGTCTCCCCTGCCCTCAGCGGATGGGGGTTTGGGTGGGGGTGGGGGTGGGGGTCTTGGTGGATTTGTGGAGCCACCAGCGCCGTGTCGTGTTGCAGCCAATGTTAAACCAGCGGCAGGATCCGCGGCGCGTACATGTGGTTAATTAGGAGGGGATTTAGCATTAGCGTGATCATTAGAGTAGCGGACAGAACTGCCGCACTCTCAAATTGCTGGCCTTCCGTCTGGTGCTCAGCGGAGCGGCGCCGCGTTAGAGGACTGATGGAGAACAACATGGAGCGCCGCGTTAGCACACGCTACATTAGCGTTAGCGCTAGGACAGTGCAGCGCGGCAGCCCCGCTATGCACCGGAGAGCTTTGAGAAACCGTCCAAATGGATTAGAATAACACTCAGAAATACAAGTTATAGCATTTGCATGTATTAGGAACGGGTAAATATTATATTATATTTACATGATGTTTGTCTCAAACAATCGAATATTCCCACAACATAAAAATCCATTTTATTGTGTGAATGCACATTTATCTAACGGGAATGAATCAAAGCGACTCCTCCGACTAATGAACGACTCTAAAGGTTGCGAGTTTGACTCTCGTAGCTGTATAATGCTTTTTGAGACACTAAATATCTGAGTGGCCTTTTTGCTTGCATGTGTGCGTGTGGAGGGCCTTTGTCGCGGCTGGAATGGACACACATTAGAGGACTGCATCGTTTCATAATTAATATTCCAGCAGCTCCGAGCCGTTCTGGGAACGGAGAGACGGCGGGGAGGGGAGGGCAGTGTGTGAAACCTAGAAGAGGGTAGTTTCCAGGAGCTAGCTTCCTCTCTCTTCCTCTCTCTCTCTCTCTCTCTCTCTCGCTCTCTCTCTCTCTCTGTCCGCAGGTGTTCTGTCGTTCTGCTCTTTTCCTCCTCTCCTCACCTTTATTCCGCGGTGCCGAGTGTTGATGTGTGAGCGCTGGGAGCAGTTTGGGAGTGCTGGGTGGAGGAGGAGGAGGAGGAGCACCACGGGTGGAGGTGCATCCAGGGTGGAGGAGGAGCACCGCGGGTGGAGGAGCACTGAGCATGGAGGGTGGAGGAGCATCCGGGGTGGAGGAGCATGGAGGGTGGAGGAGCATCCAGGGAAACGTGTCTGGGGGGAGGAGAAACTAAATGTCATGTATCTGAAACTGGAAGAGAGTATGGCTGTTTGTGTGTTTGTGTGTGTTGGCTGTGTTTGTGTTGTTTGTTTGCGTGCGTGTTTCCTGCAGCTAGCGTAGCGTCTCAACAAAGGAGGAAGCGCTGGCGGCTCCTTTGTGTCAGAGGAGACGTAGGGATAGGATTATATTACACGTCAACCGCAGAAGAATCACCTTTAGCCCAATAGCTTCTAATAAGCTAATTGAACTTTTTCAAGCGGCTGACCTTTAACGGCTGTCT
>JAOPUA010000019.1:10028679-10041539 GCA_027122455.1 Trisopterus luscus | reverse complement strand
TGTCTGTCTGTCTGTCTGTCTGTCTGTCTGTCTGTCTGTCTGTCTGTCTGTCTGTCTGTATGTCTGTCTGTCTGTCTCTCTCTCTCTCTCTCTCTCTCTCTCTCTCTCTCTCTCTCTCTCTCTCCCCCCCTTTCTCTCCCCCACCCCTCTCTCTCTCCTTTGAGTGGGCAGGGTGGAAGCGATTCTGTTCGCGGTCTGAATGAAATTAAAGGTCACGGCGGTGCTAAGTGCCGGTGTCTGGACGGGGCCCCCAGGGCAGGGGTCCTCGAGCGAGGCCCCCCCAGGGCGGGAGGGCCCCGGTCCACTCAGACCCATACCCCAGCAGGCTGAGCATGGCCGCTCTGTCTTCCTGTAGGAGTCCTGCGATAGCTTCCTGTTTGGGTGTTAATGCGCGGCGTGATTGGCATTGCACGTCCTCGGCCGCTGTGATTGGTCGTTGAAGCTGAATTTCATTATTCACATTGGCACTTATTATGACTGGTTGTTTATGAATATAAACGACTTCACGCACAGGAAGTAAAGCTCCATTATGGCAGAAGGTCACAAGCATTTGTTTCCTGGTTCGTGACCTTTGGGAGCCAAGTATCTGAGAAGCGCAAACCTGAGTTTGAGTAAAGATCACACACAATCAAAGAGTACATTAGAGTTTGCCCGTTCAATTGTATGTAATTAGCTTGGAATGTGATGCTAAGTCTTGATTATACTAGCATCATGGTGTAGTCCTACATTTCACACAGCATGGGCTCAACCTAGGTCCTGGTCTAGCATGCAGAGCCCTTCACCTAACTTCAAATGCAGCTCTTAGCTGTCAATCAGGATGAATAAAATGAAAGATTTCAGAACCATGGTTCACAAGAGTTAAACTACTAACCATGATTAGTAGTTTGATTTAGTTAATATTTAGTTTGTTTTGTTGTCTTTGTTTCCAGTTAAAAGACAAGCAAGAGAGCAGGAGTGAGAAGGTCCTGATGGACCAAAGTGAGCCAGTCCTGGTAGACAAGAGTGAGATGGACCAGAGTGAGAAGGTCCTGATCGGCCAGAGTGAGAAGGTCCTGATAGGCCAGAGTGAGATTGACCAGAGTGAGATTGTCCTGATAGACCAGAGTGAGATGGACCAGAGTGAGATGGTCCTGATAGACCAGTGTGAGATGGTCTTGATGGACCAGAGTGAGAAGATCCTGATGGGCCAGAGTGAGATGGACCAGAGTGAGAAGATCCTGATGCACCAGAGTGAGAAGCTCCTGATGTACCAGAGTGAGAAGCTCATGACATACATAACAACACTGTACTCCTGGTTGACCCCTCAGAGAAGCTAAACCCAGCCAGACGTTCCTCATCAGTGTTTCGTCAGCTCTGTTGCTCACTGTCTGCGAGGCGTTGTCTGATGTAGGTCGGAGTGGCGCCCTGGAGAGCCGTTTCCCTTTAAAGCCGCTGTTGTTCTGGGCAGAGCTCGCATATGAGCTGACCGGCGCGGTGAGGTGTTGTTATTATGGAAGGTTATTACCTCTATTTTCATCATCTCCATAATGGGAAAACATGCCCTGGAAGATTTCAAGCACGGCACTAAAGTATTCGCCGTGATCCGCCGCACTGTACATTCACTGTAAATAAGTTTCAAGAGTGGTAATTATAAAGTATTGAACGTACGCAATATGAATCTCATTTCTCGGTCCTTCTCCCCTGAGCCAGGAGTATTCCCCCTCCTCCCCCACACAGATTATTCCTTCTGTTGGCAGGATTAATCTCTTACTCCTACTGATATGATACACTCACTGTATGTGCTGTACTCTAGCACTTTGAATCTCAAAATACATCTGAAATATTCCTTTGAGGGTGTAAATGCCAGTCGTTTATCGATGGGACATGAGCGGGGTCCCGGGGACCCAAAGGGAACAAAGGGATCTCTTTGCTGTCCCTATCATTTCTCCTTCAATAATCCATGTGTCTGTGAGGAGGGCGGAGTAGTCGCCGCCGGACATCATCCCCTTTCTTCCTCCCCTCAATCTTCCAATCTGTTTGCCCAGATTTTTCTCAAAATGGCGGACAAGTGGTCTTCGCCCGGAGCTCCCCTGCCGAGTGGCACATTGTCTTCAATGGGGTCCGCACAGCAGGAAATGATGTCACTGGGCTCTTGTTGTCCGACCCCCTGGGGTGCCCTTGTTCTCTTCTTCCCCTCCAGTGACGCCTCGCTGGGCCTTCAGATATCTATTAGGTTTCATCTCAACCTCTCTCTCTCTCTCTCTCTCTTTCTCTGTACCTCTCTACATCTCCCTTTTATGTTACACAACATCACAGCTGAGTGAATTGATCTTTGACATATAATATATATATATATATACAGTATATGTATATATATATATAGTAGTGTACCCTTCCAATTGGCCTTCTACGGTAAGAACACAATTCTGAAGGTTACGTATATAAACGTTTGCATTTGCATTTGTTTTACCAGGATTACAGATGTAGTCATTATAGTGTACATTATTTTAACATTTATTTATTGTTGTTTAGTTGTCAAACATGTGGAGCAACACCAGTAGTTCATGATCTTCTCTGAAGAACGAGACCTAGAGACACGACTACAGAACGGAGTGAAACAGGAATCGACAGGCCGTCCACACAGTGTACATCTCATCAGAGCACATCTCACCGTTAAGCAGGAATACTCATAATTACTGCCCTGACGTGGCAGTCATCTCCTGACATGGGAGATGATCTGCTCCTCAATCTAACACCACCTCACCCCCTCATCCACCTCTCAGAGAGAGAGAGAGTGAGAAAGAGAGAGAGAGAGAGAGAGAGAAACCGGGGTCGGAGCTACACCTGTCTCACTGCGGGCAGTGACCACATGATCACATTTTTCATTTCCGTCGAGTGCTGAACAAACAGGAAAGTGTGATTAACAGTTTTAATTAGGACTGTAACCTGACGGACTCAGAGCGGCCGGCGCTCGGCAGAGGGATAAATCAGCTGCGTGGGCCGCCCGCCGCCCGCTGAGTGGATGTGCTCATCGCTGGACTAGTCGACACTCCGCCACACACCCTGATGGACGAACTGCTACTCTCTCTGGGTCTACCTCTAGCCTGTTTATGTCACCCTCTCTCTCTCTCTCTCTCTGTCTTTCCCTTTGTCTGTCTCACTTTTTCCCTCTCTCTCTCTCTCACTCTCTCTCTTTTCCTGTGTGTGGCTCTTTCTACCTATCCATCTTTGGCTCACTCTCTCCCTCTCCGTTACCCCTCTCTCTTCCTCTCTCCCCTCCTGGCTCTCTCTTTTCCTCTTAGCCCTTGCTCTCTCTCTCGCTCTCCGATTCTATCTACAAATCTCTCACTCCTTTACTACGCGTCTTTCCCTGTCGACTACCTGAAGCTTAACAGCATGGGGAACAACAGCACTACCTCTGGTGATCCACTCAACTGCAGGTGCTCCGTCAGAACGGTGCTAACAGAGAAGCTTCGACATTCACTTTCAGCATTCACCATTTTGTAGTTCAGTGTTTTGTTACTCTTTAAAGTGTTTCCCAGGCCAGTTCAGTAAGAAGCTTGACTGCTATACTCAGGGCTACGGTAACGATTTGGCCCCTAGCTTAGCCATTTGTCCCCTAGGTGTGTAACCGTTTGATCACGAGCCTAGCTGCTTGGCCATTTGCTTAGCAATTTAGCCACTAGCTCAGTGAGCTCAGCTGCTCACTGGAACCCAGAGTCGCTGTTGTTGACTTTAGTGTTTAGTTACTCTTTAATATCCACAGAGTTACTATTTAAACCTGTCTAAATGTTTTATTTTGGCCACTATACTGTCAGCTTATGTTTATGAGTAAACAGACCGGTCTGATGGGGTTTGGCCTCACTTTGGGAATTATATTTTCATAAGTCAGGTTTTATTGCGGCGTTAGATTACCCAACTAATCACATTTTCACACTTGCTATATTTGGCTTCAAGCTACCAAAGTATGTCAGAGGCAGCGTGTTTAAAAGCAGTGCGAGTATGTTGTCTTTAAGGATGGCTTCAGTGTAGACGCAGTCAATCATTTTAACGGCAGAGGCATCTGTCTAAATTATATATTATGTGGACTCGCCGAAGAGATTTTCATTCCATACAATATTCAATCTCACAACATCAGCTCTGAGCGCTCGTACTCGAGAACAGATCCATCGTGTCGGATGTAAATCCTGACGATGTGCATCAGAAGTGTTGTAATTATAGCGTGTCCAAACTGGGCCCCTGTTATTAATTGTCCAAAGTTTAATGATTTATTGTGGTTCTGCGGAATGATTATTAATTTTCCGGCTGATTGTGTGTGTGGGCGTCGGCATCGTGCTGCGGATCTGAAGCTGGAAATGAAAAAGTATTCCGACGTCCTCCGAGAGACAACCGCTCATTTGAGCGTTAATCAGCGGCTCCCGGTGAGTTTGATTAGGGCCAGCGCCGCTCCGCCCGGGGAAGATGGAGGGAAGATTATTTTCGCCGCGTTTGTTTATGAATGCAGTGATCATCTTTGTTCAGTTTGTGTTGAGTGATTAATAACAAACTTGTTCTGTTGGCGGAAAAAGAAACAGACCAGACAACAAACGTAAAACTTGTCATGATTACTCCAGTGAAGAGCTTACAAATGGTGAGAGTTTATTAGACTTTGGTGGTTCTATTGGAGTATTACGTTATTTAGCAGCCACTCTGTATATTCAGGACATCTGTGATCTTTTGAAAAAACAAGGTTTGCTAAAATGGATCATCAAATATTGAGTCGAGTGGGGTCCCGACCCCGACGTTGGGAACCACGTCCCGAGTTCCCCGTCTACTAGACTCCCCCGTCCCCCTATTGTGAGTTAAACCTGGGAGCCTTCGTCTACATTCTTCTCCAGCTCATCCTCCACACCTGACTTCCTGTCTCCTCAAAGCTCTGTCGTTAGCCGACATCACCTGGGTTTACAGCCAGCAGCCCTCCAAAGCACCACTCAGAGGCCTCCTCAGCCAGTGAACCAGAGGAGCAGAGCTTAGTGTTGACATACATTCCAGGGGAGCAGCACGGAGGACAGCCGCCGCCCAGTCGAGCCCATACAGGAGACTCTGCTCAGCCCTGGCTCCAAACAACCGGGCAAGTCCGGCCTCGCCTGGAACCTCCGCCTGCACCTGAGGAGCTTGCAGCTGGAATGCACAGGTGCAGCCGCTCAGAGGAGGATCCAGGCCCCACTGACACCGGAGCAGGCGGACGGGGGTCGCAGGGTTGAATCTCGAGAAGCCCATTAGCCAAGTGCTTCCTGCCGTCGTGTCATCGCCGTGAGGACACTTTGTTTACTAAACAAACCTACGGTGGAAATTGAGGGCTGAGGGAGTTTGACTCCCCGATCAAAGGTTCTGCGTTTGAGCAAGATGCCTATATCGCCCGACCTGTTTATGAACACCCTAGATAAAAACATCTGCTAAATGACTGATCGGCTATTTGCATGATGCTCTGCTCTCCCCAGGATCCTGATTGGACAATTCCGGTATTTTGAACATTGAGCCTCCTTTCTGGTTTTTCTAGGATACAATAGAGTGGTTGACACAGAAATTTTGACTATTGGTCCTATCTCGGGTATTTCGCTCATTTAGAATCACCCCTGCCTGCTTCAGAATGGCTGGCTATGGTCATTCACAAACCTGGGTTTAAAACAACCCTAAACGTTTGTTTTCAGAAATGTAAAACTCATCGAGTGGTTACTGGTGTTCATTGTTTACCAAATCAAGTATTGTAGCGAAAAACTGTTTCTGTCGTTTTATTTGGCATTTTGTAAATCCATTGGTTTCTGTTGGAGGTTTTGTTGATCAGAAACGGAAAGAGGGGTTGGTGGTAGTCCTTTCTCTTGGTCTAGCCCAACTGTTGATATGGAAAACCGAGCAAAAAGACTACAACCAAACATAAACAGCCCCATTTCCGTTTCTGGTTCTGGTCCAGTTTCCGTTTCATTGAGATTTACAAAGTGCCAAATAAAACACGACAGAAACTGTATTTCACTACGATACTTGATTTGGAACATCAATGTTTAGAACAAATGTTTAGGGTTGTTTTATGGACAGGTTGGGAAATGCCAACAGCCAGCCATTCTGAAGCAGGCAGGGGCGATTCGAAATGAGGCAAATACCCGAGACAAGGCCAATAGTCATATTTTTGGTGTCAACCACTCTATTTCATCCTAGTTCAAACCAGAAAGGGGGCTCAATGTTCAAAATACCGGAATTGTCCTTTAACTCAACTTAATCACTAAACCCAAGACCAGGTGCTTTCAATCACCATGGTTACACCCTCCGCAGTCCCCCTCCACCACGTTCTCCAGACAAAGCCAGATCAGTTTTAATCTGATGAGATGGACTAAGGCTATCTGGCGGTCCATCAAGCTAAGCTAAGCTATGCTAAGCGATCGATAGCGCGGTCACATGCACTCATATACTTCCCTCTACCTTCAATCAGGGGGAGAGTCTTAACCCCGGATTTGGCTTCCTTGTTGCTTCAGCCACTAGGATCCCAGCGCCCAGAGCCAAGACCCAGCCTGAGTTTTTTGCATATTCTTCTGCGGTGGAATCAGTTATTGATATGAAGGATTGATTGTGAGCAGGTCTGGAGGGGGGGGGGGGGGGTGGTCTGATTGGCGCCTGATTGATCACCAGAGATATTGTTGGCCAGGACAAAGGTTCCCAGGCCCTCCATTACCCAAATTGAACGGAGGTGATCTGATTAAAAAGGCTTCAGTCAATCGCCAAAACACTATTTGTCAATAGCGTGAGAGCGAGCCGCGCAGAAGGAGTGGTTTAATTGTGTTTTATGATTAGTCTTATTGCTCCACATCAAAGGAACTCCGTCCCAAGTCGGATGATGATGATGAATTGTGGCTCCTCTGAGTGTCTGGAGCGGGAGGGGCGTGGTTCTTACGTTTCATTTTGGCTGCATTTTCTGTGGTTGCGGTCGTGTAGTGGGAAGACGGAGCCCCTTCTTCCCCCGCATTCCCCCCCGCCCCCTCCCTCTCGGGCGTCTCCCGCGGACAGACAGATTAATTAGGGAAGGCGTGCAGGCGATGGAGACAGGTGGCAATAATACTGATAAGGCACAGATCTGAGCCTTCTCATACAAAACCAATTTCAACCACACTCCATTTTTCAAAAGCTCATCAGCGAGAGAAACGAGAGAGTTGAACCTGCGGCCGCAGAATTTGTTTCCCTGGGATTGCCTTGTCAGGATATCTTATCCTGTGGCAGATGACCAGAAGCCCTCCCCTCCGCAGACACGCTCTATCTCTCTGTCTCTCATCCGCTCGCTCTCCCTCACTTCGTCTTTGTCTTCCCATACCATCTTTTTTCGCCAATAAAACGTCCTTCAGCTTCTCGCAATCTCTCCGTTGTTCTCTGTCGAACCCCAGGACGTGTTTCCCAGCACTCGCCCGGCCCCGCGTCCCCTCTCTCTCACTCTCTCTCCGCTCCGGTCCGTGTCACATGACGTGTCACATGACGTCAATCGTCTCCCGGCGCTGAGCTTTGTTGCTGTCAAAACGGGCCGAGGCCACGTTCACGCTCTTAATTTGAAAAGTAATACGTTCCGCTCGGCAGGATGGAGTCAGTGAGACCAGGAGGTGAAAGACTTTATTGACAGAGAAGGAGAGGAGGAAAAGGCCAGAGTACCGGGTGCTTGTTACAGCTATATATCTTCAAGCCAAATAGCTTGAAGATCCAGGAGCTCCGCAGGTGGATTGACTTAACTGGAAGGTTGCTAGTTTGATTCCGGGCATATGTTGAGGTGTTTAGGTGTCACTGAGCAAGACACCTATGCCTCATTGTTCCCAACGAGCTGGCTGTCACCTTGCATGGTTGACTCCACTGTCACTGTGTGAACGTGTGCATGAGTGGTTGTAGGTCGCTTTGGACAAAAGCATCTGCTTAATGTAAAAATGTCAAATGTAAGAGCTCTTTAAGTCTGCATGAGGACGGTTTACCAGCGACAACAAGCACATTAAGACACTGGATATGATGTGCTGTTGATGGTTCTCCTCACAGTGAAAACACACACAGTGGTTCTTTGTTTGTGTTCCTGGTGTGGGACTCGTGACTCACTCTGCCCGGCGGTCCGGTGTCATTCCCCCCGTCCTCCTCGACACTGAGGAGCAGAACACTGACAGGAGAACACAGAGCAGACAGGGATGAGGACTCTGCATGTAGGGCACAATTTGTACCTTCTGGTTTGCTGTAAGTAAGATTCTATAACTCACCAAGACTCCTGACCCCTGACCCCTGACCCCTGACACAGACTCACCTCACACTAACCCCGAACGCCACTGACTAACACTGATCTCCAATGAAGGCTGAGGGAGAGAGAGACAGGGAGGGGAGGGAGATAGAGGGGGGAGGTAAAGAGAGGGGGGAGAGAGAAGTAAAGAGAAGGGGGGAGAGGAGGAGATAGACAGAGAGAGGGCGAGAGAAGTAAAGAGCGGGGGGGAGAGAGGGGCAGGAAAGCGGGAAGGAGGGCCCACGGAAAGGGAGAAAAAAAGGGAGAGATTGAAGGAGAAAAAGGGACAGAGAGAGAGGGAAGGAGGGGAGAGGGGGAGATAGAGAAAGAGGGGGAGAGGTGGAGAGAACTGGACAGAGAGACAGGGAGATGGTGAGAGAGGTACAGAGAATTGCTGGAGATAGTGTGAGAGAGGAGAGGGGGAGATAGAGAAAGAGGGGGAGAGGGATCTTGATTTGGGTGTAGGCGCCACACCCTCTCTCAAGCTAAGTTGTTTTATCTTCCCACTAGAATGGGGGGAAATTAATTTCCAGAGATTAATGTACAAGGTAAATATTTTACTGCAAGCACTTATCTGCTTTGAAACTCCCAGTATGTTAACCCTCTACACACACAGCAGGCACACTCTCTCTCTCTCTCTCTCTCTCTCTCTCTCTCTCTCTCTCTCTCTCTCTCTCTCTATCTCTCTCTCTCTCTCTCTCCCTCCCTCCTGCTCCTTCTTCTATGTGTGTGTGTGTGTGTGTGCGTGTGTGTATGTGTGTGTGTGTGATCAAGCAAGGGTGCGTGTGATGACACACACACACACACACGGCCAGACTTCTTGTATGGCCGTGCTTTGCAGAACCTCTTGGTGAACTCAGTCGCTACGGAGCTATAGAGCTATAGAGCTAAAGAGCTAAAGGGTCAGTGAATCCCTTCTACACCCTACGGCGACTGGATTCCCGACCCCACCAGCTCACTAGGCCCTGCATTTAAAACCACTGATTTAGCTAATGTGTCAACAAGCCAGGGGGAGTATAAGTCAGGGAGGATGTAAAATGTATTTGGGTTAACTGTCCGCTCGTTAATAATGATTAGATAAATAGTGTCCTACTTCCTGCCTCTCCTCGTCTAAATATTCCCAATAGGCCCACTCCCACTGCTTTGAATGATCGCCGCGGCGACGAAAGGTCACAACCATAAAACACCAGCCTGTAATTAACGCACCGCTGTCTCGCTCCTAAACCAGCCGTTACCGGCGTCTCGCTGAACCAGTTTCTCCCTAAACCAGTGTCTCCCTGAAACAGCTCCTAACAAAACCAGCTTCTAACTGAACCAGCTTCTATCTCATCTAATCTTCTTCTTAAACCAACTTCTTCCTAAACCACGCTTTTCTCAAACCATCGTCTTCCTAAACCAGTGTCTACCTAAACCATCATTTCCACAGCGTGAGCTCTGGTTTGAGTTCAACTCTCATTTTATGTTAAACTATTACAGCGAATTTCAGATGGTAATGCTAATGTTTGTCATGACATGTTTTTTATGATTGATTATAAAAATTGGTGGTAGAGGCTAATGTTCAATCAACATATCCGATTTATCTTTATCCAAATTGTTAAAATGATTGCTGCAGATTGGCTGGTAGTGTTCATGGCCCAGCCATCTATATAGGGATTGGCTGGTGGTGTTCATGGCCCACCCCTCTACCCAATCCCTGCCCAGATCGCTCTAAATGGATGGCTTGATGTTTATTTTACGTAAATAGGTCTTATATAATCAAATGCATATATATAATGATATTTCACAATCAGTTGTTACAACATGATGACAGTGATTCTCACGGGTTGTTTTGCCCTCACTGTTCCCGAAAGAAAACCGGAAACAAATATCGACAAGACTCATTCCCTGGTCTCTTATATAAACCATATATCGTTTTACATCTACAAACGTCTCTTTTCGCAGATTTCACAAACCCTGTCCTGCGGTGCTCAGACCGGGGCCGGAGCTGTTTACTGTAGTGCTCCTTTTGAATTGAACTCCTCTTGAAGCGCGGCGGCCATTAGTGCTGGAGCACTCTGTGATGGGAGGGCCACTTGTCCATGTTTGACACATCCCTCCGCCTTCCTTCCTGCAGAGACGGCGGCGGTACAGTGCAGTCTGTCTCCATGCGCTGCTCTCTCGCTCGCTAATAGATCATCGATTTGTCTGAGCGATACCCTGAATGTTTCGAGACGCTTTTAGCGTGAATGGAGCGGGCCTGTCCTTGATACGGCTAAATTGCAGGGCGCAGTGATAAATGCTATGCTAACAGCTTCAATTAAATGTGCCTTTTCAGGACTGTCACTCAGGAAGGTACGAGGGCTTTCAGTAATCTAGACCTAACAACTGACCGGCTCTACACATTCCCTGCTAATAGACTGCCATTCAGTCCCGTTTCACAACGACAAAGCAAGGCCTCATTGTACAGAGTGTATAGAAACACATTAGCTCTCAAGGGCCGTTACCTTGGGAGCTCAACCTTTTCAGGCTCGCCTGTCCACAGATGGAAAACATGGGGAAAACATTTATCTGCACACTTATCCACTCGCACGGGCCGGCCATGGAGAGACGTACAGTATTTGTGTTACTTGTATTCCTCTTCATTTTAATGGCACACTTAATAGGCTCAGAACTGCAAACAAACATCTCTAAATGTTTAAGACGCATGTCCGAGTGTTCCCAGTGGTCCTGTTGTGTTGAGGTGGGTTGAGAGCTGAGTTCATTCCCTCATTACCGCCCCTGGTTTGGGTTCAGATTGATACGCAGCTGCTGTTGGTTTAGGTCAGCAGGAGATAGGCCTCGTCTGCTTCATTAAGATCTCATCCCTCGAACCGGACACATTTAAAGTGACTTAGCATCAAAGGCCTTGGAGCTCCCCCGCCCTGTCCGGACTATCGCCTTACATACGAGGGGTGGGCGGCCCTCATATCTGACCACGGCAATATCCCACCAATAAGCCCACAGTGTGTTTACTCAAACCAGTTAGCGATCTGGACCTCGGAGCTCGGCAGTGTGGCTTTCATTACGGCCCCCAGCTGTTCACCTTGAGGAGGAGGGGGGGGGAAGCGAGCCGGCCGCCAACAGATAACCCTAATGAGTTGCTCCGCTCTCCAGCCGAATTAATCAGCGACCAGACGCAGAGGAAGAAGGCGGAGAAGGAGGGGAAGGAGGTAAAAGTTCAAGACAAGGGTCCTCAGAAGCCCCTGATGTTGCGTGCGTGTGAGGAGGGATTCCAGACCCCTGGCTGAATAATGAAGATGGATTCCTTGTGTTATCAGCCAACCACTTACTCAGGCGCTCGCCATACCCTTAAACATCGCAGATAGCTGTGCTGCACAAAGGCCCTAATTACTGAGGACTGGCCATGGCAACGTGCTAGGTGGAGGAGGACTGTGGAGGAGCGCCGTTGTTCAAACGCTCTGAGCTCTGTGTGCTGCTCCCGCTGTCCAGACCAGACCTGGAGGGAGGGCCGGTGGGCCGGTCGTCCAGACCAGGCCTGGAGGGAGGGCCGGTGGGCCGGTCGTCCAGACCAGGCCTGGAGGGAGGGCCGGTGGGCCAGTGGGTCCAGACCAGGCCTGGAGGGAGGTGGGGGGGCCAGTAGGTCCAGACCAGGCCTGGAGGGAGGGTCGATGGAAGGTATCATAAAGATCCTGTAAATACAAACCAGCCAACTGCTCCTCATCGGTTTGGAGCAACGCATTCTGCTGAACATTAATGCTACGGACAGATGATGATCACCTTAAGACGAGGTGTGTGGGAGTAAATCCACAAAACTGTAGGAAGAGAACTGTTCAGACCTAACAATGAGATCAGAGGGCAGGTTGTGAACCGCTGCTATAACCTCTGGCTTTAATTAATACATCGATCCACCTCCATTAAGGGGGTCTGGAGTCGGCCCTAATCTCCGCTCATTATCATCCGTCTACTTGTCTAGACTCTGACCTTTTAACACACATCCAAACACACTTGACCCTCTCGTTGGACCTTCTGAACATTGAGACACACTTGACCCCATAGTGGACTTTCTATGCATTTAAATAGACTTGACCTTCAGGGTCGACTTCCTAAGCATTTAAAGAGACACTGTATCAGGTGAAATTCGAAAACTATGGGATTTAAAAAAAAAAAGTGGGCCAAGAGTTTGAGGAAAGCGGCTGGTGTCAGCTAATTGTTTCCAGTATCTTCTGGTCAGTAGGGTCTGCTCTACAAACTTGAAGACGAGGTTAGGTTAGGTTAGGTTAGTGAGGTAAGATCAAGTCTAGATAATGTACAGTTTCAATAATGCAGCGAACACTGACGATAACTGACGAAAGAATACTGTGTACACGTTTCATCAGGTTCTATTCTTACCCTGTACTTTCTGCCTTAACATCTTTAAAGGCGTCCGTTGAATGTGACTGAAGACGGTGTGTTCATCCACCTACCCTCGCTGGACCTCCACCAGCAGAGAGCTGCTTCAGAGACGGGCCCTAGCCCGGGGTTTTACTGGGGATGCAGGCCTTATGGTGTGGACTGCGAACATACTACCAGCACCACCCCCGCCCCCCATGAGCTGTACCCTGGCCGCTGTGTGGGGGGGGGGGGGGGGGGGGGGGGG
>JAOPUA010000019.1:9822073-9834649 GCA_027122455.1 Trisopterus luscus | reverse complement strand
CCCCCCCGCGGGGGGCCCGGGCGGGCCGCGGGGGGCGGGGGGGGGGGGGGGCGCCGGGGGGGGGGGGTTGGTGGAGGGAGGGTCTACACTTAGCTCGGCCATGATCAGATTGTTTTTTGTTTTTTTTAAAAAGTAAACGGACACCATTTTGAATGTTTCAGCAAAATACAAAAACGCATGATAGTGCGTGGGGGGGGCGGGCGGAGATGGAGGGGTACAGGGGGGGCGGGGGGTTTGTTCTGTTGACGTGCGGTCATTTTACAGTTGAGGTCCGATCGGAGCCTCAGATATCTGGCAGTATGAGGATGTGTGCCGTTCCGCCGCTGTCGCAACGAAACGAAAGCCTGTGCGTCGGAAAATAAAGTCAACGTTGAGTGTTTTGATAAGGCGACACACACGAGTGTGCAACACTGCTCGACCACACTACCCAGAAGCAGACGGAGGGGTTCCATGAGACCAGAGGGAGGGAGCTGTGCTTGACGACAACGACACGATTCACTCGGCTACATCGGGATTGGCAGGAGGGGGCGGAGCCACTGACCGGGCGGGGTCGGCCATGTTGAAATACTTTAAAACCGCCGCCGCCCCTCCCTGCAAAGGCAACTAAGAACAACAGCTCGGGATCAGTTAGGTTTTTTTCTTTTGTTAGTCAATTCCCAAAGTTGTCTTCTCATCTTAAAATTTTGGTATATAACGACTTCTGAAACCACAATGAAATGCACGGTCTAGAGATAGATAAAGGTAGTGATAGGCGGCTGATTGTTTACAGACTAAACCATGGCTTTCCTACGGACAGTGGACAGTATTAGACACAGAGCTTAGAGTCATTACAGCTTATGGAAAAGCACTTCGGACCAGGTGGGTTGGACTGAAGAGGGTCGTCTGGGGGTCAGCGGTCAGTCCAGGTCACAATGTGATAGAGAGGGGGAGGTCGGAGGTCAGGGGACTGGACTTCTTTGTGGTTCCTTGGAGAGTGGGCGTTCCGGGAGTTAGAAGCGCTTGGGTCCCCAGGGGGACGCCTTGGCTGCCACCGGAGCGCCGAAGCTCGGGAAGTCCTCGGAGCTGCTCATGTCGGGAGCCTGGAGAAAGGAAGTAGAAGAGGAAGTGGTCAGTCAGGTCCAGCGTTTAAACACTGTGTGTAGAGTTCAGAGTGGGCACCAGAAAAAAAATGAATCTGAACAATTTTAAATCACAAATGAGCTAACATTCTTTTCAAGTTAATTTAACACACTTAGTATAAATTATCCCTGCACCTACAGGTAGCTCCCTTCCCATCTCCAATTGAAAGGTGCCCTGTTGGTTAGTAGTTATCACACACATATCAATTCATTTAACTATCTCCAGACCATGAGAACCCCTTTTGGTTTGTGTTTCTATGATGTTTATTCCTACAATGTGACTATTAAAAGTCATGACTATTTCTCAATGCCCCATTGTGTCTTGTGATGATCACGCTCCATTTAATAAAATACTCTGCAGTCAAGAAATGTCGTACAAGAAATAATTTTTCACCACAAAATGACGACTTGAATATGTGGCCCAAGGCGACATCACATGTGGGAGTGAATCTGATACAAGATAGCAGATTAGCTCATGCCAGTAAGCAATCATAATGTTAGGTGCTGCTAGTCGGCCATCAAAGTTTATTCTTTACTACATTTCCACCATAACGTTATGTCATTCTAGTTACCCATCTTTATGTTAGCTCATGCTAGTCATCCACCATAACGTGAGCTCATGCTAGCTAGCCCTGTGGACAGACCTTCTCGGTGCCGGTGGTCCAGGGGGCCTCGCGCACCACAAAGCCCTTGGAGGGGCCCCGCGGCTCGTCCCCAGACGATGCGCTGCCTCCGCCAGAGGGCCGCATGTACGTCATGTTGTCCTCCTTCTCAGCCACGTCCCCCAGCTGGAAGAGAAGAACAGCGGAGCGTTAGCAGCAGCATGCAGCTGGAGCAGTGACCAAATGGATGGGCTATATCATCCATTGAACATTAATACTAATATTCCGATTTTCATACATATTTAGTCACTTGTCGTTGGGTGAAATTGAATAAAAAAAAACAAATTGAATAAACAAACAAGAACAACTCCTGCTATGAAGAGATCGGCCATAACAAAGTGAAGCGACCCAGAACAGGAAGAGCACGGGAGAAGAGCGGCAGGACGTACGTATTCCTCCTCCAGGTTCAGCAGGTGGTCGATGGCCTCGTCCACCAGCTCCGGGCGTCCCGTCACCGTCACCAGGTTGGGGTCTGCGGACCCGCTCTGAGGGAACTTCAGGTCCACCTGAGGAACACGCCGGTTGGTCAATGCCCCAGATGATGCAAGTCAGACGGCTCTAGAACATTTCCCTCAACCTCCCCCTTCACTCTCAGCTCTGCTCCTCCCGGCCCTACCCCTCTCTCCCACTCACCTTGAACTCTTCCATGATCTTGCGGATGCCCTTCCCGCGGCCACCGATGATGCGTGCGTGCACACGGCTGTCCAGCGTGATCTCCTCTGAGATCATCTCCTCCAGCTCGTCCACCAGGGCCTTGATCGCGTCTCGCGCCGCAATGGCATTGGGCTCGTAGCCCATGATGCTGATCTGGTCCTGAACAGATAACACACGGGGTCACGACCTCTGCAGAAGACCTCAGCCTCACTCCAGAAACACAAGCATTGTAAATATGTGTATAAAATACACTTGATATTAAATGGGCTTTGAACATGATCAATATAATAGCTACACATAGGAACACGCACAGGGAAAAGCATGTGATCATATACATTTTTTTTATGATATTCTCAGCTGCTAAACCCTAGGCTATACAAATAGGGTATAGAATGTACCATGTTTTTGTTCTACAGAAACAAAGCTATGCTAAGCTAAGGCTGTCACAGGGCTATACCAGGTTCTTGTTCTATATAAACAAAGCTATGCTAAGCTAAGGCTGTACCAGGTTCTTGTTCTATACCATCAAAGCTATGCTAAGCTAAGTCTAAAGCGG
Source organism: Trisopterus luscus (assembly GCA_027122455.1). Lineage (NCBI taxonomy): Eukaryota > Metazoa > Chordata > Actinopteri > Gadiformes > Gadidae > Trisopterus > Trisopterus luscus. Next base: position 9,831,659 of record JAOPUA010000019.1, on the reverse strand, counting down.
GGCTGTACCAGGTTCTCGTCATTCTTCTCGGGGAACTGGATGTTGACGTCGTGCTCAGTGCGGATGGTGGTGATCACAGCTCCCTTACGGCCGATGATCTTGGGGTGATACTTTGGATCCACAGTGATGGTCAGCTTGAAGCTCCTGAGAGCCTAAACACACAACACACAAATAATAAACTCAAGCTCAAAGTACCGTAATTCCTCAACACTCTTGGGAGGAAACAATAAAAAACTGGTCAAGTTTAATAGTCTAATTTGATAAGCTATTTTTTACGTTATGAGAGGCGAGGAGGACTTCAAAGCTCCCGTCATTACTACTCTCCTGCCAGCAGGGGGCGCCTGCACTCACCCTGTCCTCCTGTTCCAGCTGCAGCTCCTTGACGCGCTCCAGCAGGCCCTCGCGGGCACGGTCCAGGTGGTTGGCCAGGCCCGTGATGGAGATTATGTCACACTGCAACTCCGGAGAAGGCACTTGAATGTTCACCTGGTGGGAGAAGGAAACGCAAATTAACGGCATCACAGGGGTTCGGACGTGGGCGTACTGCATGAAGACGCACACATAGGTCTTCCTCATGGGGGGGGCTTGTGGAGGGTCTTGAGATAAAGGAGTGCAAACCTCGAACTCGTCCATCATCTTGCGAATCCCACTCCCCTTCTGCCCGATGATGTAGCGGTGGAGGTCGAAAGGCACTTCCACCTCGGTGGTGACAGGGACCAAGGCCTGCGAGACACAAGATAGCGATTAGAAAGATCCACCACACTATGACTCTCCATGGCAACCTGATAATTAGGGGTCCTACAGTGCAAACCGCATTGTGTGAATTGAGTCGGAGGTGGACAGGCAGTTTGATTTGGGATTACAGATAAACGAGCATGAGTCACTTTTAAAAGCAGTGCCACGGTGATCACCGACAGAGGCACATTTAAGAAAAGACGAGTTAACCTTTTTTTAACATCCCTAATTTTTTAGACGATCACATATTTTGTGTATCGTGTTTGTCACCAAAGTCACAACCACCACGAATCCCTTCCACCTCCCCATTGCAACCCGAGCCTCGCTTGGGAGAGACCACCATGACGGTGAAGACCTCTGGTTGTCCCTAGCCCCCCTTAATCTCAGCCAATCAGACGACAGCGGGTGAGCTCTGACCTTCAGCGCCTCCACGGCGGCCTCACAACGCTCCTTGCGGCCGGAGATCACGATGACGTCACACTTCTTGGGCGCGGCCGGGTCCACGGCGGGCAGCTCCACCTTGACCTCCCCGTTGGGCACCTCCCCATTCTCCTGGATCACCGCCTCGGCAGGAGGAGCAGGAGCAGGAGGAGGAGCTGAGGAGGAGGAACCGAGGACCACGGATCAGTACTGACCACCTGATGTACACACTTATTGAATGGTGTACGTCCTGGCACTTAATGTACGCACTTATTGTGTGTTGTACGTCCTGGCACTTAATAACCATACTTAGCATAGTGTAGCGTCTTCTCCTAGCCATCTTTGTTGTATACGGGGAATTGTTTGTGCTTGGTTGTATGAACATCCTTACTGTACCGACAGCCATATACAGTATTGTCGTTTCCCTTTCTTCTGACAAATGTACTTATTGTAAGTCATGCTGGATAAAAGTGGTAAATACCCTGAATGTAAAAGTAACATGACTAGAAGATCAACCTGCTAACGTAATATTAACACATTCCACATCATCACCTATGCAAGAAGACCGAATGACTACTTGCATTCATAAGTAGCAGACAAAACAGATCATAACTATACACGTTTTAGAGATCAGCTCAACATTAGGACCCTAACCCCTTCCGTTATGGGATTAGTCTGGAACCCCTTTTTGGAGTTGTTCTTGTCATTTCCTCTATTCCCACCATGTGTTAATCTATATAGAACCATCTCTGTCCACCTCGAACTACAGAATGCTTGGCTTAATGTATTGCTTACCCACCCATCTACACAATTGCTGTGGTCTGTGTCATCTTTAGTCCCTTTATCTGAAAGTCCTTCAGAATTCTAATAATCATTCCCAGCCGGGGGACTCACCGTTGGGGTCCTCGCGGTCAGGGAACTTGATCTGCACGTTGTGGTCTTTGGTGATCTGCTGGATGCGGGAGCCCTTGGGCCCCATGATGGAGCGGTGGAACCTCTGCGTGATGACGCACTCGATGGTCACCTGGGCATCCTAGGAGAGACAGTGCAGAGAGCGGGTCAGAACCTTCTGGAGCGTCTCAAAGCGTTCGAGTTTTAATTCACACTATGGCGGGTTCCATGTTCTCTGCATATGTTCGGCCGGAGCCCACTCACCAGGTCCTCGATGATCTCCTGCATGCGCTTCTTGGCCGCCTCCACGCAGTCCTTTGCGCCCTTGAGTGTGACCTTGTCGCTCTGGGAGCCCGTGCGGGGGAAGCTAACCATTACGCCGCCGTACTCGTCTGCGATGTCGCGAAGAACCTGGCCGCGGCGTGCCACGAAGTAGCGGTGGTGCTTGGGGTCCACACTCATGGTGTCCTCCACTACGTTATCCTGGGGGGTGGGGGGGGGGAAGGAAACCAGTTTACACTCTGCCGAATAGACTGCCTATCGCTCTTTGAACTGGTTAGGAGCTGATGCGACCAAGTAACAGTGCTAAAATAACCATTAGATTACCTTTATAGGCAACCAGGCGGTCACCTAAAAGGTTAGTTTAGTACCAAGACATTTTATTATTTTGTTGCCTTTAGTTAAAGATGCATGACCGATCCATCCCCAACAACGAGTCACTCTTGTTTTGGTTTAGTAGTAACACGGTTTATTAACTAAAAGGCATAGATCCAGGTAACAACAAAGAACCTGGACAGACCTGGGAGGAGAGATGCAGCGTCCTTTATACAAGGTTATGTCTTGCATGCTAGATAAATAAATTTGCAGAAAGTAAATGAATGAAAAAATAAAAAAACGGTACAGCAAGGAACAAAAACTTCTGGAAAAGCGTATAAGATATGAGATATCTGTTGAACATCTGAACTGCAGCACATTGAAAATAAAAACATATGGAGGACTGACCAGACTCTTGATGAGCTCCTCCAGCTCCTTTGTTGCCTCCTTCACGGCCTCCTCGGTGCCCACCACGGTGATGAGCTCCTGGTCCTGGTCGTCCACCGTGGGGAAGATGATGCGCGCCCCCGTGCTGTCCCGCACCTTGCGGATGTTCCCGCCACCCTTCCCGATCAGGAACTTGTGGTACTCCGGCTTGGCACGTAGCTCCGCCGTGTGGCTCTTGATTTGCTGGGAGGAGACAGGATCGAGTCATCCTCAAGGCATGGTTCAACCCAGTCTATAGTCTCGTCTATCTAACGACTCAACCCAGTAGTGCTCCTACTGGAGCTCAACCCAGTACAGGTTGGGTTTCAGAGATCATATAACAGTTCAACAGGGCACATTAGCCTAGTAGTTAGACAGCCAAGTTGTAATAAAAATTGATGAAAGTAAAAAAATTAATAAAAAAATAAAACATCAGTAGCAAGTTGTTTCACATCAGATAGCTACAGTTTAATGTGGATAAGGGGGTGAGTAAATAGCAAACAGGCAATTTACTAGGTCGCCTGGAGACAGGTAAGGGTTAGACAGTACAGAGACACCACCCCGCCCCCTAGTGTGCTGTCCCGCCCCTAGTGTGCTCCAGCCGGCCTGGAGGTGCGGGGCTCCACCCACCTTCTCCTCGGCCAGCGCCAGCAGCTGCTGCTTGGCCTTCTCCACCTCCTCGGCGGGGCCGCGGATGGTGACCTTGTCGATGCCCGAGCCCTCGGTGGGGAAGTGGATGTGCACGCCGCCACACTCCTCCATGATGGAGCGCACGAAGCGCCCCTTGGAGCCGATCAGGGAGTTGTGGAGCTTGGAGGGGATGGACACCTCCAGCTCCGTGATGTTGGCCTGGAGGACACAGAGGGAAGAAACAGAGGTTGGAGAGAGACACCCAGGGAAGAGAGGGCAGGTAGAGAGAGAGACACACCCAGGGAACAGAGTGCGGTTAGAGACACCAGAGGGACGGATGTGAGGCCAGTCAGCCCACTTTCAGGTCTGAATTATTCCACACACACCCGACATCATTTATATTTACATTCAGGGCATTTAGGAGATGCTTTCAGCCAAAGAGACTCACAATAAGTACATTTGTCAGAAGACAGAAACAATATATCCCTGTCGGTACAGTAAGGATGTTCATAGAAACAATCACTTGGTTAACCCATTCCTGTATACAACAAAGCTAGCTAGGATAATAGGATGAAAGGATCACCACCACCATCATCCTAACCACCATGACTATATCCATCCTCATCATCATCATCATCATCATCATCATCCTCACTCACCAGCTCTTTCTGGATGGCCAGGATGCGGGTTCTGGCCGCTTCACAGGCAGGTTTCTTGCCGGTGATGACGATCATCTCAGAGTTGCTGTTCTCGGCAGGCAGGTCGATTTTGGTGTTTGTTTCCTCACGGATCTACAAGAGACTCCGGTCAGTCTGGAGACACATTTCATATGCAGGAGGAGGAAGTTGAGCCTATCTATGGTTTCCTCACCTTCTTGATGTTGGCTCCGCCCTTTCCGATGATGTTCTTGTGGAACTGCTTGAAGATGGGGACCAGGAGGGTGTAGCCGTTCTCCACCTGACCGTACCACAGGGGGGCAGAGACATGAGTCACACAGTTCTACAACACTATTTCTACAAATCGCTTAATAAAAATGATAAATGTGTGGTAAATTTCCCAAAGGGAGCATACCATTTCAGCCACCATCTTCTGCATGAACTTGAAGCATTTCTCCACCTCCGTGTGTGGCCCGCGCAGCTGAACGATGTTGCTCTTCTGGGCCGGGTCGGGGAAGTTGATGATGACCTGAGGGGATGGACAGTTACATATTGAAGGGATGGACAGTTTTAGACCACGAGGACTTACAGTGACAGACCACAAATGCCGACAGTAAAAAACTGTCAGTATTTATTACGCTTTTTTTTATCCAAGCCAATGAATTTACATACAGGTCAGGTAGCAGACCTGATATCGATGCTGATATCGATGCTGGTTCAATGCTGGAGATAGAACCAAGTACTGGTCCACTGAGAGTTGAGGATCCCAACGACAACACTATCCTACCTAAAGATATCAAGACACTTTTCGGTTGATCTTACCTCAGGGAATTTGTCTCGAACTTCTTTGATCTTCTCCCCCTTCTGGCCAATGATTGCTCTGTGGAACCGCTGCTCGATGATCAGGTCCTTAGTGCGCTCGTTCTCCTGCAAGAGAGACACAAGAACGGCTCAGTGAACCACTCAGTGAACAGCTCAATGCCCTCTGAACATGGCAGAAGGGGTCTGATCCAAGAAGGCGGCAAGGTTTACCCTAATGCCGTTAACGCCAATGCTAAAAGTAAATGCTAACATTAGATAGTTAAGGTCAAAAATAATGACGACCTAAGCTAATTATTGAAACTATACATAGACCGTATACACTACATTATTAAAATTGTACTCTGAATCATTGAAACTATACATTGACAGTATGTGTTTTTATACATCATATACAACACCATACATAGGGAGTATATGTTACTCGATGGCTAGCAGACTCAGATCCATGACGGAGGGTGCGAGGGGTCACAACTACTGACCATGCGTGACGCCAGCTCCAGCAGCTCCTTCTTGGCGTCCTGGACCCCCTGGGGGTCCCCCTCGATGCGGATCAGGGTGCTCTTCTCGTTGTCGGGGGGGATGCGGACCGTCACCTTGTGCAGCTCCTTGATGCGGTTGACTGGACAACGAGACAAACAGCTCGATGAGGAAGGGAGAAGGTTGGTTTGGGCTCCTCCCCCTCGAATGAGGGGAGAATATGTCCATTCATACGCATATACTTTCCTTTAACCCTTTACATCATTTTTTTGTTAAAAAAACAAAAAAGGGTCAATATCTTAATGAAAGCCTTCTCTTCAGCTTTTAAGGTAAGGGAATGGTCTTGAGCAAAGTTCATCAGATAGGCATTTCTCTTACAACAATCAGGCATACTTGGTACGGACATCATTGGGTGCCATATGCTCCGACCATTAAAGTCGGTCAAATTCTCTAAAGAATGTCAAACAGTAGTGTCAAGCAGCACTGTGGGGTTCCGGAGCCACCATGTTGTGTTTTGTTAGATCCTCTCTGAGGTATAAACCAGTTATTACAGCATGGCACAAGATGCGTAACCTTCTCAGTCCTCCTTTATGTTGAATATATATAGATTTTGCATAGACAGCTACAACAGAAGTTCAGGGTAAAAATACAAGTTTGAGGATTTTTCCAATTTAGGAAAACAAGTTTTTTATTTTTTGTTATGTTGAATTTCAAGACATGCAGTGATCAATATGAAATGATTGAATGAAACAGGACCGCATCATTCCCTCCTAGCCCGGCCCCGCTCAAACACTACTTACTGTTGGCTCCTCCTTTGCCGATCAGGTGTCGGTGAAACTTGGGATCCACACTAATCTCGGTGTAATCCATACGGTTCCCCTGGAGAGGAGGAGAGTGAAGGGTCGTGAGTTCACTGGACTTTAAGAGCTTCTACTCAGCGGAATGAAAGTCTGCAGCATGTCGAAATTCAGATGGCTTTAATAATCCCCAGGGAAATGGTTTGGGATAATTGCTCAAGATACAAGAAATGGAAACGCATGAAAGTCCCTAAAAAAAACATGTATGCAAGACAATATATATACACATCATATTCACTGATTTTTTTAAACTATAAAAGTGGTATATAAATCAAATGTGTTATTTATTATAATTATTATTATTTTTAAATGTGGTTCACAGAACTCATGAAAGCCTTTAGGGACTTCTTCCAGTTAAAAAAGGCCACACTTACCAGATCCAGGACCATAGCTTCAATCTCCACCTGCACCATCTGCAGGTCTTTGGTCGGGCCTTCAAGAGTGATCCTGTCCTCCCCCTCTGTGAACTCGATGTGCACCTGAAGGAAGAAGAAAAGCGGTGCGTTAACACTCTGGCTCATCGGCAGTGGAGCCAGCCTCCACAGCTGGCTCCACCGCTGATGAGCCAGTGTTTCTGTGGAACCAGAGGGTTCCTGTTGAGCCCGAGCGCTTCTGTAGACCCTCTCCTCAGACCTTGGGCTAGGGCTGGGTGATTAACCAAATTTTGATCGCAATTTCGATTTTAGCGTCAATCACGAAACTAATATAGTTGAGTTTAAACTATTATTTACTTATTTTTGTTTTATATATTTTATTCATTAAATGTTTTATAGAAATTGCAGAACAGCTTGATACATACGTGTACATTATTTTCGAAGTTCTCAGTAACAAAGATTTTTTTGGACAGATTGCTGAATATTGCATCCTGTTTCCAAACTCAAAAGTAACTGATTAAAATATTGACCAAAATAATGGTGATAATGATTTTTTCCATAATTGAGCAGCCCTACCTTGGGCATCTGCTGGGTGATCTTGGCCAGGTTCTGTCCCTTCTTGCCGATGATGAAGCGGTGGAGCCAGGAAGGAGCCGACACCGTGGACACGCTGTAGCTGTTGGCCTGAGGGGACAGGAAGGAGACGTCGGGTGAGTTTACATAAACAAAGCGTCCCACTCTGGGGCGGGGCCATAATGGAAAAACAAGAGGTGATTATAAGATGAGCCAAATCAGACCAACAGCATTGATGTCACATGCCCAAATAAGGCAAATGACGAGGTCACCAGTGAAACTAATCAGAACCTTCAGTTTGATTGTTTGGTTACTTTGGTTACTGTGTCGATGTTACCAAATTCAAATGTCCTAAGCAAGTCTTTTCTAGCCTGGGAATTCAGACCCACAGCTAGAAAGCTGTAGGTCCTGGCAACGAGTAATGAAAATGGCCCAACTCAAGGGGCAGAACCAAGCATGCATTTGAAAATATCACTGCACACAATTGGATAATACTACGACCAATCAGAAGAAGACAAGTGGTGACGTATCCAGACCAGCGGCGCTGACCGATAGATAAGACTTGCCGTATCCAATCAGTAAAACAGCAACGCTTTTGGCCAGCCTATATCAGATACACCGATGTGATTGGTTAATGTTCTGGGCCAGGGGAATGAGTATATTGCTCATTCCCAGAGTAACCCGCTGAGCAAATTCAAATTGTGCTCTCGCGAGAAGTCTGAATTACAAGGTTAAGTCTTTTCTGCATATCAGGTCAGATTTAACATTTTATTCCACCGAAAGAAAATGCATAAATTATTCTTAATTTGAACACACTGCACTTTTCTCACATTATGAAAATGTGCAGTGAGCCGATTTTCTGTTTTAATGTGAGCCACGTCGAAAGAATATTGTCTCAACAGTGTGACAATATTTCTGGTCCTCTACCTTGGTCTAGACCTCCGTGAGGCCCTGACCCACTACCAGCAACGCTCCCCCTGAGCCAACAAAGAATATTGTCTCAACAGTGTGACAATATTCCTGCTCCCCTACCTTGGCATCGACCTCCATGAGGCCCAAATCCACTACCCTCACCAGGGCCCCGCTTGTCCCCTACCTTGGTCTAGACCTCCATACGGGCCTGACCCAGATCCAGCCACCCTCCCCCTGTCCTCTACCTTGGCATAGACCTCCATGAGGCCCAGACCGTGAACCAGCCACCCTCCCCCAGTGCCTCCCCTGGTCCCCTACCTTGGCGTAGACCTCCGTGAGGGCCTGACCCAGGCGGTCCGGCTCCCCCCGCAGGATCACGGTCTCAAGGGTGCTGTCGGATGGAGGGATCTCCACCGACACACCCGTTTTCTCCAGAATCTCCTGCAGGGTGTTCCCCTTGGGCCCGATCACGTACTTGTGCTGAGACTTCTTCACCTCCACGGCGATGGTGGTGGTGTTCTTCTTCTGCAAGGAACAACCACAAGCACTGCATTTGTACCTTGTCGTTTGCAAATGTACTTCCTCCGACAAAACATTTAAAAATAATGACCAGTCACCATTTCTAGCAGAAAATCGGTTGCACATACAGTGTGCACCCTAGCCGAGCCATGCCACCTACTAGCCGAACCATGCTACACACTACCCGAGCCACACTACATACCTTCTCCTCGTGGACCTTCTTGATCATGGCCACAGCGAGGGCCACCTGCTCCTTCTCCCCGGTGATGACTATCTCCGTCTTGTTGACGCTGGGCGGCGGCACGTTTATGCGCGCACCCGTCTCCGCCATCATCTCCAGAACCAGCTTGTTGGAGGCACCGGTGATGAAGGGGTGGTACACCTTATCGATGCTCACCCTCTCCACCGCACGCTTGTCCTGCAGGGGGGAGGAGATGAGACACTGGTTGGTTAAGGGTTGAGGAGGTGGGGCAAATATTTTACCATCCTTTGTTGTGGATATGAGGTTTGAACACAGAACCTGTCGGGTGGAAGTCAAGCCAACGCCCTGACCGTGTCACAGAAGCCTCTGCACACAGGAAGGTCTGCAGTTGCCGGGTTTGATCGGAATTAGCAGTCACTACTAGTCTGGTTTTCACCATACTAAGCTCAATCTTTTAAGATTGAACATTAGTCTGGGGAAGCTGCGCTTTGTTTCTAC
>JAOPUA010000019.1:9809654-9821973 GCA_027122455.1 Trisopterus luscus | reverse complement strand
AAGATTCTGGCAATGGAACAGCCAAAGCAGACCTGAGGGTGTCCAGCCTGAACTGCCGAGCGAAATTCAAATTTCCCAGAAGTTCAGGCAGGGTTCACCCAGCCTAAGTCATTACCTCACCGGGTGCGTAAGAAGTACACAGTGTACTCTCAGTGTACTGTACTTGCGCGACAACTCTATAATGTGTTACAGTCCTTAGGCACTGCGTTACACAACTGAGGGATCACTTTATCATTTATCACCAGCATTTACCTGCTACCATGTCACACTGCTTTAGCTATGAGGTATTATGAACACAAAACTAAAACAAAACCTTTCGTTTCATTTTTAATCCAAAGACGACTAGGTAATGGACACCACGCTGTCCAGCCACCGTTCACAACAAACTCCTCTAACCGAACATGTGGACGCGTGGAGTCGGTGCCGAGGTGCACTACCTGCTCAGCGGAGATCAGCAGGATCTCGTGCTTGGCCTTCTCCAAGCCCTCCTTGGTGCCAGAGATTTTGATCTGGTTGCTGAGGTCGTCGGGTCGCGGGATTTGGATCTTGGTGGCGGTCCGGAGCTCGAGTTCCTGGAGCTTCTCCCCGCTCTTCCCGATGACGTAGCGATGGTGTTCCTTGGGGATCGCCACGGTGGAGGACGCCTGCCGGTGAGATGGTGGTACATAGCAACATGTTAGATGGAGCCGGTGAGATGGTGGTAAATAGCAACATGTTAGATGGAGGCGGGGAGATGGTAATACACTGTGTTAGATGGAGCCGGTAAGATGGGGATACATAGCAACATGTTATATGGAGCGAGTGAGAAGGCGATATATTGGCATGTGTTAGATGGAGCCAGGGAGATGGTAATACATAGCCATGTGTTAGATGGAGCCGGTAAGATGGGGATACATAGCAACATGTTTTATGGAGCGAGTGAGATGGCGATACATAGCCACACGTTAGATGGTGCCCGTCCCAGTTAATAGGAAATTCTGAATTAAAGCTAAAACTAAATGAAAGTGATCAGTCCACTCTGACTGGCTGTGCAACTGAAGCCGACTAGCATAAGGGTCGGTAGGAGAGGGTCGACAGTAATATTATATAAACTAAAGAAGGAGGTACCGGCTGTCCAGTACTTTTTACTTTAATTGAATGCCATTATTAAAATCCTTATCCTAGCTAGTCAAGCATACAACTGCATACTGCAATAATGACCTGCATCAGCTGTTCCAACAGGTGACAGGTGGAGCAGGGCCTTTTAACAGCCTCACCATCAGACCCCATGATGGCCTCACCAGCCACTGCGTTTGAGATAGGCTCATATCAACACAGAGGATTTATAACCAGGGATGTTTTCAAGCAAGATAGTCTAATGGTAATCCAAGAGATCACACTTTCTTAGCGAGCGAGTATGGCAGTGTGGAAAAATGGAATGGACCGTTTCAAACAAACTACAGGGCCAATAGGAGTAGAATAAAGAGATCCCCTCAACTACAGGGTCAATGAGAGATGGATGACGAGAGCCAGTCACCTCACCTACAGGGCCATTAAGAGATCCATGAAGAAGGGGCCACTGACCTGAGTCTGCAGTCGGGACACGATCTCCTTGCGGGCCTTCATCACGGCGTCCAGCTTCCCGGACACCATGATGGACAGGCCCTGGTCCTTGGCCATGGACAGCTCCAGGTGGGCGCCCGTCTTATGCATGATGTCCACGCAGACCTTGGCCTGGTCCCCCTCCCCGAACTGGTTCATATCCTTGTACTTGCGCTCCTCAAGAGGCACGTGGAACACCTGGGTGGGGAGCAGACAACATCCTTAAGATTCAGAGATGTTCAGAGTTTACCTAGACTCTGCATTGCATATCTTCACCTCCTGAGGGTTGATTTGCAAGATAAGGGTAAAAACAGGCCAGTACACGGCACAAAACGCATTCTGTTGTAGGCATGCACTTAGTGCTTCAAAGTATAATAAACCGGGTCCTGTACAACAAGTTAGTCAAGATTTCAAATCACGTGTGATTAAACCAAAGACGATGATGAAAAATTTGGACATGCCCAGTTCTTGGGTAAGTCATGCCTGATTGTGGGGTCATGAGTGAGAGCAGTGTGGTAAAGTAAATGCATTGGGGAAATCATTTGAGCAGCATTTCCATGAACACGGAGGAGTAGAGCAGGCTGAGCTCTAAACATTGGTTTCATGATGGCTCTATCGGAGCGGACCTAGCATCTTGTACTAGCTTATCAAAGAGTTCCTTGTTGGATCTAAGTAAACACTGACATGTGATTCATACGGCTAGCAATACCACAAATAGAAAATGCTAACCAGGCATTTCCGATTCCATGGTTACTCTGAGCTCCCTCTCTGTCCAGAGACTAGGAGCTGAGCAGTCCTACGACTCCTGCAGCTTGTGCAATATTTACTGCACCGTTCCGCTGTTCTCAGCCTCAGGTGCATCACTTTGGATAACTAAACAGTTACAACTTCATCAAAGTAAACCATGCCATACCTGGGTGATGACAGACGACTTGAGGGGGCGGAGCTTGGAGGTCCAGGCATTGGCGGTCTCCTGGGTGCCCTCGGGGGACGCCGTCTTCTCAGGCAGCGGAGGGAAGGCATCCTTGTAGGTAGGCAGAGCCTCCTCCTCTCCACTGGCTCCTCCTGCAGCTAGGCAACACAGAAGAGCTCAGTAAACAACGACTAGGATGGAGGCCGTAGCACCTCCTGCAGCTAAGCAACACAGGAGGAGAGCTAAGTGCACAACAAGGTGAGGGAGGCCTTAGTTCCTCCTGCAGCTAGGCAACACAAGAGAGCTCAGCGCAAGACGGGCCACGACACCAGTGCTACAGCAGGTTGTCTGGCAACTGTAGTGTTGCCAGACCCCTCGCTCTCTTTCTCCCTCTCGCCCTCTCTTGAGTGACAATCATAGCCACGTCAGAGAGGCTGCGGTTCACCGCATCGTCGGTGTATGGAGAAATAAGCGTGCGTGGGAGACTGAGGAGACATGCTGTATGGTGCTCGGAGAGGGGGGGGCGGGTCGTGCTGGGAGTGCTTGACACAAGTAAAGTCTGTCTGGACGAGACCTGCAGTGTGTTTTGGATTTATATATGATTTTAGATCACCAGGCAGAGAATCCAGGTAATCCCAATTCGATTTCAGGTCCAGAAGTGGGGTTAGGATAGCCTGGAAATCCAGACCCACATTTAGAAAGCTGTAGGGTCTGACAACGAGAAATGAAAATGGCCCAACTCGAGGGGCAGCACCAAGCATGCATTTGAAAATATCACTGCACACAATTGGATAACACTATGACCAATCAAAAGAATACAAGGGATGAATTATCAAGACCAGCGGAGCCAACTAATAGATAAGACTGTGGCCGTAACAGGTCGGTAAAACAGTTTTGGCCCACCTGGATCAGATACACCAATGAGATCGGTTAATGTTATGGACCAGGGGAGTGAGTATATTGCTTGTTCACTGAGTGACTTGCTGAGCAAATTTAAATTGTGCTCTCGCGAGAACTCTGGGATTCCAGGGTAGGGTTAGGGCGTGTTGCTCAAGGAAAGGAGAAGGTAGACATACGCGATGGCACCCAGGACCGAGAGCCCCGCCGCCTTTGCGTTATTTAAATAACGTTTGGTGGACTGAGGAGGGATGTTTTATTTAAATAAAGTTTGGTGGACGGAGGGGGGGGGGATTTGGGAGGGGACACTGACCTCCGCCGCTCTGCTCCGTCAGCAGCCCGCTGCGGTGCTCGTTGAAGCGCTCCTGGGTGAGTACAGCGACTGAGCTCATGGTGAATATCGTGTCAACACAGAGTCCGAGTGTGCCCTGCAGAAACAACAACAACAGACAAACGGGTACATAACATTTGGTTTTAAGTCCACCTCTAAAAAGCATCAGTGATTCAGTAATGCCCTTCTGAAAGCACTTATTATTCTTGTTGTGTTAAGTGCATTGTATTGCCTTTATGCACAGCACTATCTAGAATATAGTTTGATTTCATAGTGGAGAGTGGCTGCTTCATATTTACACTATTCAGCGTCACACTTTATCCAAAGTCAATTGCCTTGATTTCAAAGGTTTCATGACGTTGGTGCCAGAACCCTTGATCCAAGATGGTTACTGCTAAACCGCAGACATCAGAAATCTAACCCGGAAACTTTGGTCTGTGGGTCAAACACACCAACCACTAGACTATCCGGCTCACATGTCCACATTGTGGAGTCTATTACCACTGACATCTGCGGGCTGTACGCAACGTTTTCATAGGAGTGCTGATATTTCCAGAGGGGCCTTCGAGGCATATACCACTGCAAGAACTCAAGTCCTAAAATGGCGACATAAATGGGTGTGTGCTACTAAAGGGAAGCCCTGGCCCTTCCATTACCTGGTTTCTCCACACAGGTCTTTGGTGGATCTTTGTGGAAAGCCGCCCACCCCCACAGGGGCTTATCAATACAGGTCATCCTGCAGCCTTGAGAGTTAGGCTGATTAGATAATCCCAAGGTCACTCTGACCCGTGGTTCAATAGTTTATGCGAGCATTGAGTGAATCCATGTTCGGTCAATAGATTGTGACAGTTGCACCAAAAGATCCCCTGATGAATGAATGAATTGCTCCCCCCGTCAGAACGGCTGTAAAAGCTGCAATGTGTAAGATTGAACCCCTAGTAGCGAGAAGGCCAGAGACTTCAGAATTTGAAAAGGTTAATAACAGCGTTCTACCACTTTAACTGGGGGTGCTACTGTGGAGCACGACCCAGCGTAGCTCAGCTGGCTGGGGGCGTGAATGAGAGGGTTTGGGAGCGTCAGTGCTGGCCAGCATTTAGTATTTGTACGATAGATCTGTTATAGTAGATTATTTTATTGATTATTGAAATCACCATCATAGAGCATAGGCCATTTTAGCTACGAGCTAGTTAAAAATTGTACACCTTCCGACTCTCAAGTCCTTAAGAATGCCTACCCCCCCACCCCCCTCAAGGGAAACCAGTTTGCCAGTAAAGAACTAGTAGCCGGATTTCACACACACTAAAACACATACATTTATTTAGAATAGTCGTCCAATTAGGATCTGAAGGAGACGTATAATAGTCTCTATTACCATATCCTGGTTAAAAGTCGCTTGATAAGCAAGATGTTTTACCACAATGTACCTATTCTGTACTTCATTTCACCAAGTGAATGCAGAACACAATACATTATGCTGTGATGCAGATTCTGTAGACATTTAGTGTCCGGTATGAAATTAAGTGTGACCAATGGAGAGGAAAGGATGTTCAATCGGCTTTTTGACTGCCACTGTCTCTGGTTACTAAGACCTGCTTTCTCAGGTTTTCAAACCAACAACCCAATAAGCTGAATGACTGCTGATTTTGCAGCTGTGACCATCTGGTTCCTAAAAGGTTTCAGTGACTGAATGTGTGAGTGAGCGAGTGAAAACATTGTAATAACTGTTGCCATGTTCACCCTCACTTAGATCTGTATTGGCAATACACATGTTATTACCATAGCAATACAAGTTATTTCATTTGAGGTGAGGGAGACAGACGCTGCAGTTGGGTGGAGGGCGTATAACTTACCAGCTAAATGGTCAGTTACCAGATTATCCGTCCTGTAAAGCTGTCCGCTTGTCAGCCTGCCAGCTTTTGCCTGAATAAATAAAAGCAAAAAGAAGATAAGAGTCATCCACTTTAAACATGGTTAGCGTCATCAAACATAACCGAACACAAGAGTTGAAACGCACGAGTAGTTTTCTCATGTGACACTGACTGACTGCCTATGAGAAAACGTGTTTGTGGGATCCAGCATTTCAAGGGCTCTTACCAGCTCAGCAATTTGGGGAATTCCCAACGAAGGCTGTGAATATGGTGATAGCTAATTAATTGATACATTTTGCATGAATCAAAGTACATAATGATTTGAATACGGTCACGAAACTGCGATGAATGAGGTAGCTGAAAGTAGGTTACTTGTCATTACCGGGGTTGTGTTACAATCAACATGAAAGAACAGACCTAGGATACTTTGGAATAGATAGTCTGACTATTAATACCAAGTACTGATTACTATTTGGTTTATGCCAAGTGTCCCAACATTTCAGGATCCCTACTAAATTAAATAGCGTCCTAATTTAGTAATTGAATCAGATGTTTTATCCAAAGCAAATTACTTTTTTTTTTTTAATGGGGCATTAAGGAGCAGGTATGATGTAGGGGTAAGACATTACAGAGACAGGTCATTCAGGAGCAGATAGGGGTTAGACAGTACAGAGACCCGTCATTAAGGGGCAGGTAGGAGTTAGACAGTCCAGAGACCCCTCATTAAGAAGCAGGTAGGGGTTAGTCAGTACAGAGACCCCTCATTAAAGAGCAGGTAGGGGTTAGACAGTATAGGCGTAGCAGTATAGAGACAGGTCATTTAGAGCACGGTATAGGACAGTGAATTCAGATGCACTACTAGGAGATAATAAGGGCATAGGATTCTTCTTGCCCTAGATTTGCCCACAGGTTAGAGGCTGTGAACAAGGGTATTCGAACTCAGTGCCTTTGGGGTGGGAATCGAACCCTAACCATTACACTATCATGGCCCTAAACCTTTGTACAGGAGCTAAATCCTGGATTACGGATTAGTGTACAGGGTGCAGTAGACGGCCAACGTTAGCACATTATACCCATAGTAACAAATGTGTTAGCAGACGAAACTAGCGAGGAAGAACCAGTGCAATTCAGAACATGCACGACGTCTTTATTTGTACAAGACGTCATTAAATCGCACTACTAAAAACGGGCTTTGAGGCGGATGTTTGTTTAAAACATGTTTGGCCGATATGTACAGACGAGGAGGGCGTTCTGTTCCAAGCCAATGCTAGTTATGCTAGTTAGCGAACTGGCTAAAAACTTTGACCACCGTGTCACGTAAGAGAGTGACACGTAGCCGGGCGGGTTAGCTAACGGGCTAGCGGTAGCTAACAGGCTAGCGGTAGCTAGCGACGGCTAGCGAGCTAGTGTAGCTAACAGACTGTAGCACCCCGTTAACCAAACACACACACACAAAATACAGAATGAAATGTATTCAGCCGACCTACACCAACCATCATTATCCATCAGGACGAATCTCTCCCTCTTAATTATTAAAACCTGGTGACAACTGATCTGTTCCAGACTACAGAAAGGTACTGCACGGAATGGAAAATAAATGCAAGCAAAAATAAACAACTAAGAACACAGTAAACCAACACAAATGCGTCAATACACACGTACACGTACACACACACGTACACACACACACACACACACACAAGTGTGCACACACACACACACACACACACACACTCACACACACTCCACAGCCAAAGTGTCTGGGACGCTGGGGAAACTTCAGGCTGCATAAACACCCCGGATCGGGCATTCCCTGGACTTCAAATCCCGCATGAGGAACCCGGGATTAACAGTATGTTCTCTTTTTATCTCCAGGGAGTGAAGGGGAGAGTGAACCCGGAGCCCGTCAGACGGCATCAGGTGAAGGGGAGCCCCGGTGGGCTGCAGTCGCTGCTCTCGCTAAGTCCACGTAGGCATAAGGCAGTACAGCTGAACGGGGAGACATGACACCAGGCCTCAGCACACACATACACACACACATACATACACACTCACTCACTCACTCACTCACTCACAGACACACACTCTCACACACACTGCTCACTTCACATGCATCCTGCACCACGACCCTCCGCACCCCGAGACACACACGGACACCCAGAGCCCCCCTGTCACACGCTTGCACGGGTCCGTGTGGCGTGATCGCCGGTGTACTTACTTATTTTGATTTCCTCGTCTGCCCTGAAGGTGCAGAAGCTCTGATGAAATTCCACTGGCGAGAAGGTGGAAGTGGAGGCTGGCGGATATATACCGCAGCCGTCCACCAATCATGTCCTCTAACGTCACACGGCGGAGAGTCCGGTTACAATTTCAGCACCCAAGGAAACTTCAAAATATATTTCTCGGACTAAACGTGGACAATGATTATTGCACAATATATCTACTGTGAGGATAAATCATATCGGGAATGGATGATAATATCCGCGAAGCAACAGAGTTGTTCGATGTCTCCTTATACTGAGAGTAGTGAACATGAAGTCCAATTATAATGGATTGCATTGTATCCTATGGATTCAGAATTAGAATGTGTGCTTGTGTGTGTATGAGTGTATATTTGTGTGTGTGTGTGTGTGTGTGTGTGTGTGTGTGTGTATGTGTTTGTATGTGTTTATTTTTTTTAACAATATAATCGTCTACATCTATACTCTCTTATGTCTAACCCTGATGTACAATAAGCTCCCTCTGGATTCCCCCCATCCCCCCCTCCTGTCAGAGGGGAGGGGTGAAAGGTCAATCTCAACAGACAGCTACACACATTGAATGCTACTCGCCCTTTAATCAGGACATGATTACATAGACACCCTTAATCAGGACTTGATTTTAGATACAACCAGCTTTAATCAAGTTATAGAGATATTTACACACTTTTTACACTTTAGACACTTTTAATCAGGACATGATTTCAGATGCAGCCACCTTTAGATGAAGACACTGCACACAATTACCGTTCATTACTTACTTACTTAAATATTTTTGTAATACATATTTGTGTTGTGTTTGTGTTGCTGTTTTAAAATGGGAATATAATTTTCTTTCAAAGGCACTTTGTGAAGGAAAGAGCTCATTATGTTGTGTAGTTACTACATAATAATATGATAATAACTTCATAATACAATTATTGCAATATTACATTTTGTTGTTAAGTGACACAGCTATCTGTGATAGCTACATGTGTCCAATCTTCACTAATGCTTGTTTTTAAACAGAAATGCATGGCCTATTATCCAAATTGTAGTCCATAAATGTATTATAATTATATTTAAACTGAAGAATAATTTAAAAATGAATAATAATTTATGCCCCCCCCCATTCCCAAACCTACACAAATGTGTGATGCAGCAGAAATATTACACTTATATAAAACTATATCATATAACGAAAAAGTTATAACTTTCTATTAACGCTTTAATCTGAAGCGACTAGATGTTCAGCCTCATGTCCTCAAGGAACAGGCAGGGCTTAGGACACCTCCACCTGTAACCATCTCAGGGACATTTACAGGTGAGACGGCAGACATTGAACTCAGTGTAGAATAACAACAACACTAAACTATCCTTGTTCTCCTGTCCGGTCCACCTATACGTCTCACTCTGCTCCTCATAGTGATGTATGTGTACAGACATGTTGATACATATGGCTTTAAGCGTTGTTATCGCGGTGCAGAATGTCTGCCGTGAGTCCAGAGGTCCCCTATGGGATGGATAAGGTGCCTATCATGTTATTCATAGTATTCCTGTGGGGACCCCGTGTTCGGGTCCTTCTCGAGGAACAAACAACAGGGAACCGGACTGAGGGCCACCCCAGGTGTACCGGCCCCCCCAGGGACCCCCACCCCTGTTATGTATACTCCATGACATCAACACACACCAATAATACCCTTCGTTATGCAGACATGTTGTTGTGGTTGTTGTTGGGAGAGGTCACATTCACTGGGAACTCTGTCATTGTTTTGTATTTGGTCTACTTCAGGGTCTGGCACAATGTGTCTGGGGACTTTGAAGTTCCTATAGGGACTACAGACCTGTTTATGGATCCAGTACTGTGTTGTTGATGAGCAACCATGTTTGTAGTTATTGTAGTTGTTAAGGCTGTGTCATGTCTCTCTTGGTGTGTGGTGTTCATAGGGTGGAGGACTATGGAGGCAGGATAGGCTGGTTGTAGTTGGAGCGTTTGACCCCCCAGGTCAAACGTTGTTGGGTCAAAAGGTTCTGGGTTCAGAAGGTTCCAGGTTACGTTATGTTATCATCGTTGAGCAAGACGGCCATAACATAAATGTATGGAGGATACATGTCATAAATTACATGTATCCTGTGTGGAATTCACAGTAAATTGCTTTGGATTAAATCAGCTAAATTTCTTAATAGTCGTAGTAAAAAGATCAAAGGTAAATAAAATCCTAAATAATGTAAAATGTCAAGTCTTAATTTTGTCCACTAGAGGGAGCTCCTTTACAAATGCTTGATTGTTTATTACAAAAGTAACTTTTCGCCCCGCTGTCACAAAGTCTATTGATATTGACCCAAAGTAAATAGTAGTACCAATTTAATACATAAGTGAATGCTTTGACTTGATCATTTAAATATTTGATGTAATCGTCAGTCTGTCTTATGATTGTATTTTCCTGCTAAACATTCAAGCGTTTGGCAACTTGTGTAGAATCGCTGATTGATTCTGCAGACCTAGGAAAGTTTAGTGTAAAAAGCAGTTTTCTATAAATAAATGTCTCTCGTCCAATATTCACTCTATTCAGACCGGATAGAGTGTAGACAGATATAGTCTAATCTTAATTTGGCCATTGTGATATACTGACATTTAGGATGGATAAGCAAGACTTTTAATAAATAAATCTAAGCAAATCAATGTATTCTGAATCCATGTAGTCCTGTAGGACTTGAAGAGGGAGCTAGACCACTAGGCCTCCTGTCCTGGGTCAGGAGTAGTCCATAGGTCTCGCTGTGTGAGCCAATGGAAGGAGGACCCGGCTCAGCTAGTCGTCTCTTCTCGTTTCCACTCGACAGCGACCATGGACTGCAATGGTGTCCTTCCAGAAGACACTAACTTGTGTTAGTATAGCCATTCGACGTTGAACTGAAGGTAAAACTTTTTTGTTTATCGCGTTTGTTCCCGATAGCTTTATTAATAGATCGGTGCGCAGGGATTGAGGTTTAACCCTTCTTAGGTAACGCGGTTCCTCGGTCGTCGACCGCGTCTCGCTGCGTTAAAGTCTGCACGCAATCTAATGCACATTGGATATATAAATATAGTCATTTATATAGCGCTTTCATACAAAGCGCTTTACAGTGTTGACTGACATTCACCCATTCATGCACATTGGACCGAGTTACAGCGTTTTATTTCGTTATTTTATGTTTTTTCGTGTGTATTTTCTGTACGCCTGCTGCCACACAATATTGTTCACTACTTTGGCGAATCGGCCCAGGTTACATGTTGCATGAAATCACAACTTCATTAACTTTTGTTAATGTGAATATACATAGTAGTTAACTACTTTTGGCCAGTGGTGCAGACCTGTAGAGCTACATGTGAAGTGGCGAGGTGAACAACGTGTTGCAGCAGGGTTGTTCCGTGAATGTAAAGTCTCTCCTTGAATAAACACCGCTGTACTCATGCATAGTAATGCCAAGACATACGGCGAGAAGAAGCCACGTTGTTAGGAGGCTCAAAAGCGTTGGATCCTCCGAAGATCACTGGTCGATCACCATATCCCCTCAGAAACGATCACCTCAAACCGAGATGTGAGGTAGCCCTGCCCCGTCCTGTCCTGTCCTGCATGCCTTAATTGCTCGCTGTGATTGCAGGAGTGCCCGCGGCGGTCTGTCTGTCTGGAGCAGCCATGGGGGAGCTGGAAGGTTCGTATCGGGTCATCCAGACGCCTGGCACCCGGCTAGGGGCCCCGTTCAACGCGGGCATCAGCACCCTGGAGGCCGGGCAGGCTCTGTCGGTCCATATGTCCGCTGCCGGGAGGAACTACGGTAGAGGACTGCAAATGCGAGTGGTGGGCCTGGACGACTCCCAGGAGTTTTACGACATGGAGGTGAGTGACTAGTGCTACTTTATATGCGGGGAGCGTCGTCTCGGGTTTGCATGGGAATATTTTGCATGGGAAGATGGGGGCGACCCAGTTTACGTGTGGCAGTCAGGTTTGGGACGGCAGCCACGGATTGCTTTGCTTCAGAAGCCGTCTTCCTTCCAACCGGCTGAATGGTCCCAGCCCAGGGCCAACTGGGTCTACTATACTATGAGTAAACCTGTTGGCGTTTGTCTCCTTTCTTTCGCTACATACTGTACATCCTCAGCCATGTTTTTACCTTCCAGACAGATAATAGTTGGACATCTATGAAAGTCTGACTCAATTGCATGTATGGTCATGAATGTGTCAGACAGCGTTTCACCAGCCAATAAAGTAGCTTGGACCAAGTTAATGAAGATCCTTGTTTCCACGGTAACGGTGCATTACCCCCCCCCCAGGGAGCAAACTTTAACTCAGCCCTCCAAGTGGAAATGTGTGGGACAGATGTGACAGGAACTACTATCCTGCAATAACAGGATTTATTATTTTCACACGACACAACACTTTGTGTGTGTGTGTGTGTGTGTGTGTGTGTGTGTGTGTGTGTGTGTGTGTGTGTGTGTGTGTGTGTGTGTGTG
>JAOPUA010000019.1:9715486-9732956 GCA_027122455.1 Trisopterus luscus | reverse complement strand
GTGTGTGTTTGTGTGTGTGTTTTTGTGTGTGTGTGTGTGTGTGTGTGTGTGTGTGTGTGTGTGTGTGTGTGTGTGTGCGTACATGCATGCATTTGTGTGTGTGATTTGTAATTTGTGTGTGTGTGTGTGTGTGTTGTAATGTGTGCATCCATACTGAGTCTATTGTTATGCTGGAGGCAGGCAGACATTTAGCTGTGGCTGCACTTCTGCTGCCCAGGCCCTCACTGACCAGGCAGCCTTTGTTCCCACATGTTACACACACACACTCACACACATTCACCCGCACGCACAGACGCACACACACACAACTACACACACACTACACACATAGACATGCAGTACGCAGACTAGACAGACATTACACACTCTTCACACATTTGACACACATTCATGCTAGACACACATTGCACACATACTCCACACACTTACGCACAACACACATTTACGCAACCATATCCATGAGACGTATTTATATTGTATAGACATATTTATTTTGATTGATTCAACGATTTAGAAGAAAAAGCCAAACCTTTATTTTCCCACGGTGGCTGAAGATTCACAATTTGCTGATTTGATTTCATCAGAATATGACCTTTATAACACAAATTATTTTGAAGGGATCACGATGACTCAATTCAGGATAGGTCCTCATGTAACATTCAACATACAATGTAATAACATGACATAGCCACAAGGATACACATAGCCATAACATGTTCACTAACATGACACAACATTACACATGGAACTGAATAACACAACGCACATTACAACACAGCACATGTTACAACACACATTATAACACATGTAACAACACAACACACATGTTACAACCATTTGCCTGAAGAAGACCCAACAGGATCGAAATGTTGCTGTTAATCTTTTGTTAAATTAATATGGGAGCTTAATCAGTGCTGCGGACATTACATTTCTTTCATTCTATATAACTTTATCTGTCCTGCACCTGGCCAGAAGGTGGGATGTGCACACAGCTACTTTTTTGTACAACACAACACACATTACAACTCAACATACATTACAACTCAACACACGTTACTGCACATCACACATTATAACACAACACTCATTTGTTTTCAGAATTCTTTCAAGGTGTTCCAAACCTTCAAAGTACAGAATCTATCGGACCTTGAGGCAGAACCCTTCAGCAATCAATTGGCCAAAACACTAAGTTCAGAAATGTTTGGCCCAACGGGAGGGGAGGGCGTGGTCGCTGGGGTTTGACTTGATGATATAAGCAGTTTTTAAATAATTTTACCATAATAATGTTATTATTATAATGGCTTGTCACTAACAAGTTACACAATAAAACATGTATCAAGTCCTCTTCCTGACTCTCCTCCTATAGATCTGCACTGAGCCGGTCCCTGACCCCCTGAGCAGATCCAAGCCCACCTGAGGAAGACCAGCCCCCCTAAGCAGGACCAGAGCCCACCCCAGGGTGCCCGACGGAGGAGGAGCCATGGCGGCCTCAGTCAAAGTGGCGGTGCGCGTCCGGCCGTTCAACTCCAGGGAGATGGGCAAGGACAGCAAGTGCATCATCCAGATGAATGGGAACACCACCAGTAAGTCTGTCTGTCTGTCTGTCTGTCTGCCTGACACTTTCAGAACACCCGGACGTTGTATTCACTTTGGATTAAAAAAGTTCTTGGTTTATTTTATTTGTAGAAGTGATGGATTCAGTTTGATTCATCCTCACAGTCACTGCAGGAATTGTCAATGTTAGTTTGGGGATGGATGACGTTCGACCGTTACTTCCAGAAAAGCTGGTGTCTTTGGCTTTATAGGGATGGTTGATTTTAGGGTTAAGGATAGTCAGTGGGGCGGTTGTTGATTGGTAGTCTTTACGGGGATTCGCAGTGTTAATAGTTTTAAGTGGTCTTTTGATGTTAGACAGTCTTTGAAGGGAGAGGACTGTGGATCTGAGTAGTCTCTTTCTCGCTGGCCTTAAGGAGAGAGTTGATGTAGGGCAGTTTTTACGGTGATTGATGTTCGTTTTCCCACTGAGGAGAAAAGCTGACAAAAAAAGTAATAAACTAAGCCCTCTCTCTCCATGCCATCCATTAAACTCACTGATGTGATAAGGGAGAGGTCTGTAATCCCTGGAGAATGGGAACCAATATTTATAAAGGACCTTTATCTACTAATGGGACAGGGATCCAGGCTTTGAGACATAATGGTGGAACGCTTCTTCTAATTAGGAGCCTGCCTCTTTGCTGATCCTATCTGTGAAGAGAAACAAATGGTTGTGAGTCCGATACCAGGACACTGGCCCAGGCTGCTGGGTCCGGTATGTTGGAGGGGACAGAGCTGTGTATCCTGATGGGTTTAGGGTATCTCGGATAAGTGTATGGTTCTTAGGGTATCTTGGATAGGGTAGGGTTGTTAGGGTACCTGGGATAGGGTAGGGTTGTTATGATCTGGGTTAGGTTTATTGTTGTTAGGGTATCTAGGATAGGGTTGGGTTGTTAGGGTACCTGGGATAGGTGGAGGGTTTTAGGGTATATGATAGTATTAGTGTACATATGATAGTATTAGGGTACATATGATAGTATTAGGGTATATATGATAATATTAGTGTACATATGATAGTATTAGGGTACATATGATAGTATTAGGCTATATAGTATTAGGGCATGTGTACTGATGTCAAGGTATGTGTACTGATGTCAGGGTATATGTGCTGCTGTAAGGGTATATATGATAGTATTAATGTATGTGTGCTGATGTCCGGGTATGTGTGCTGATGTTAGGGTATGTGGGCTGATGTCAGGGTATGCTGGAGAAGTCTCTGAGGGATTCTACGGCGCAGGTGGCTTCAGATACCTGATCTCTAATCTGTGAAGAAGTTAAAGCCGCTGCTTAATAATGGAGGAGCAGTCTTAAAATATTTACAGTTTGGCCTAATTTAGCCACGTCGCCCCGCCCAGTAGACTGGAGACGCAGACGCCATGTTGGTCATGTTGTTGTTGTTCTACTGCTCAGCTGAGAGGGAAATTGTTCAGGTTTTATCCTCATGTTGTCCTTCCCTTAAAAAGACCGTGGAAAATATGGCAGGGCAGTTTTCTCACAGTTGAAGATATCGAATATGAAAGCTTAAATGTCTTTCTGTGTATCATTGGCCGGTCCGTGGCAAAAATCTGACCCGTCATGCTAGCTAGAATTAGCAAGCAAGCATGCTAGGCGGTGATACTCCTAATTCTGGAGCGTTCCTCTATGAAAACAATGTCCAGCCTGAGCTGTGGTGCACACACACACACACACACATGCCCACACATGCACGCACGCACGCACGCACACGCACCCACACATATGCACAAAAGCTTTTTTCTGTGTGTGTGTGTGTGTGTGTGTGTGCATCTGTGTGTGTGCACGCACACATGCACACACACAAAGACGCACACACACACACACACAGACAGACACACGTGCACACACAGACACACAAAGACACAGATGCACACACAGCCATTAAACGGCTGGTTCCCTGGTTTTGGCTGCAGGGAGCAGCAGCAGCACTATGGACTCTCCAGATGAATGAGTCCTTGTTCCACCCAGTCTGGAGCAGCAGAATGCAATCTGTCTCCTGTCTGTCTCCCTCCTCTCTCAGCCTTCCCTTTTTCTCTCACACTCTCTCTCACATTCCCTGCCCACCTCTCTTGCCTCCTCCCCTATTTTTCGCTCTCTCTCCCCTCTCTCTCTCCCCACTCTGTTATCTCACTCTCTCTCCCCCCACTCTCTCTTGTCTCTCTTTCTCCCCCCTTCTCCCTCTTCTCCCTCCCCCCTTTCTTCTCTCACTCCTCCCCTCTCTCTTTCTCTTTCTCACTCTCTCTCCCTCCTCTCCCTCTCTCTCTTGCTCTCTCTCCCCCCTTTCTTCTCTCACTCCCCCCTCCTTCTCTCTTTCTCTCCCCTCTCCCTCTCCCTCTCCTCGTTCCTATGGGTGACCAGTTTGTCTCCCAGCGGGCCGGAGAATGGCAGCAGGCAGTGATTTGGTTCTTTTCAGTTTGACAGGCCCTTGGCAGACACATCCGTCCCTGCTCCCCCTCACCCCTCTGCCTCCCCCCACCCACTGTCTTCATTAAGATGCAGCTTCCCTGCCTGAGCTCCAGTGCCTCTGTCAGGAAGAACTAATAATGAACCGTGTTCCAGCCCTCCAACCATGTCTGCTGCAGCTCATCGTATATGTACATACATCACTATTAAAGTCTCACTATACATCATCATGACATCATATCACATATTTATGATGTCAGAACATGAATGCCTCATACGCAAAGACAGCACTTTGCAGATCTGTCATGCGGTCCATCATGTTTATGTCATGGATCACATATATCTGTACATATCACGTATATCTGTACATACCATAGTCTACTTCTATGGCTAAACATAAATAGATTTATATTTATTTATATCTATTTATGTATATCTATATTTATAGATATACATATCCCATATCTGTACATACTTATCACCTGTGTTTATCTAGTGAGTGGCAGCTGTATCATGTGCCAACACATTGGTGTCTTTTCATTTGATCTCTGGTTCACCGGGGGAGGTGACCCATGACCCCTGAACTGTGACACTCCAGACCTGGTCACATGCTCACGAACAGCCAACCAGCTCCAGGGAGGATCCAACCTGGAGTCTCAGATCAGTTACTGTAAGCAGACAGCAGATCTGTGTCTCTCTGGTTCCCAGAACACCTGGTTTATACCGGTTAATACTGGTTAACACTGGTCAGCACTGCCTAGTCACTGTCTAGACTCAAACCAGCTGGTTTATACTGGTTAACACTGGTCAGCCCTGCCTAGTCACTGTCTGCACTCAAACCAGCTGGTTTATACCGGTTAATACTGGTAAACACTGGTCAGCACTGTGTAGTCCCTGCACTCAAACCACCTGGTTTATACCGGTTAACACTGGTTAACACTGGTCAGCGCTGCCTAGTCACTATCTGCACTCAAACCAGCTGCATAAACCAACAATGCGTATTCACTGTCTGCACTTATAGGCCGGCGGAGATTACACACAGTACTGCTACAGTATGTACACAGTACTCATTCACAAGTACTATGTGTGGACTGAGCAGAGATTAGAGCATTGAGCTGGTGTTTATCTGAACACAATGGTGGACTGAACCATTTTCCCCTTCTTTAGAATCAGTGAGCAGGTGGCCCACTCACACACCGACCACGTCGCCAGGCGGTGGGGTAACGAGGCAGGTTTGATTCCCACCTGCGGCTCTATGCTGCACGTCATTCCCTCTCCCTTTCAACCCCCCTGTCGCGTCTCTCTGCTCTCTGCGTCCGTGAAGCTCGAAGCCCCGCAAAGAATCAGACACACACCAGATCTGTTCATCAAATCAACCCTGAGAATCATAGTCACCCAAACGTCACGTCCTCATTCTGTCATCCTCTCACCCACACATCCTCTCATCCACTCATCCTGTCATCCTGCCAGTCAATCATCCACTCATCCGTTCAGCCTATCAGAGGCTGTGGGTGATTCCCCCTGGGGTCTTCCTGGGGTGACTCAGACCCCAGTCCAGGATGATGTCAGCGATGATGTTGTTGCCAGAGGGGTGTTGGCTGTGGTGGAAGCAGTTTGGACCGGATATCGTTGGGGGAAGCTCTCTTCTCGCCCCGATGATGATGTGGTTTAATCTCCTTACTGCTGCTGGAGTGGTTGAGCTGCGGAGCTAATCTGATTGGGTTAAAATCACTGGGAAGGTGCCGGTAATTTCCCCCCCAAACACGGACCCGGTCTTCACCGTGGTCTTCCCTCTGCTCCGGCTCTAGACCCGGTTCACCAGGCGGCCATCTTGGTCAGTTGGATGTAGGAATATTGTAGAACCTTGGGGAAACCGTGACAACCCAACACATGTACACGTTATCTTAGTCTTCTGATTCTATTTCCCCAATCTGTAGCAGTTAGAACGCATTTCCCCTGAGATTTCCAGATGGTTCTCCCACCCAACTGACCAGTTTGGCTGCTAGCCTGGGTGACTCAACAATCTGTCCTTGGTCTGAGCGTGATGCTAATGTCCTCCATTGAACCTGACTCATTCCATCTTAGCATTAGTGTTCAAGCTCTGGAGAAGCTCATTCAGTGAGCTTCTGGTTAGGGTTTGATTTCATCACTTCATCATCTCTTCTTGGTGTCCCAGCTCTGTGCTGACGCGCAGTGTTTTAAATGATGAGGATGAGGAAACAGGAGTGCGCCGTCTCTGATCTCTGAGAGCTCGTGTCCTGCTTTCATCTGATACCAAGGTTCTGGAGCAATGCTGCACTGCTTCTCAAAACGAGTGTGAACATATTGGGTGTGTGTGTGTGTGCGCGTGTGTATGTGTGTCTGTGTTCATCACACTTACCCAGAGCTGGACTTGTATTACAAATATTACATAACGAACGATAATAGGACATTCAGGCATTATGTAAGGCTGGCGACCATGACAGGTGCATTTGAGGACAATAACAATCTAAACAATGATTTGTCGCTTTCCTACCTCGATGAGATGATAGATTACGGTGATGGACAGAGACGGATGTTTCTCACGTTCCAGCATAATACTGGAAACAGTGTGAGTCACCAGAAAGGATTCTAGGAAATGCAAATTTGAGACAAATCAATCGCTGAAGGCAAACCAGATCTTTCTTGTCATCCGGCTGGACTGCAGAGCTCGTGGTGGTCTGAAACCAGTTACAACAGAGCCGAAGGAAAAACTTCCCAGTAATGAACGTCCGCTGAGAACCGTGACTCATCCCAGTTCATGTTTCACCGTTAAACCCACGGCATGCCCGGTGAAACGGCCTGTAGAGTCTCAAGCGCCCGCAGTACAGAGGCCAGATTTGAATATGGAGTTGTCTCCAGAACTCGGGGTTCAGTCTGAAACATTGCAGGGAACATTTGTGTGCATTCTGATCCATGAACAATCTCTGCTCCAGGCTGAAGCACTCCCTGATTCAGCGGTGTGACCGCGTTCCTCCATGACAGTGCATTATTTAAATGCTGCCATTTTGTTGTGACCTTGTACTCTACCTGAGTGGACACCCGGTCCTAGCTCCGTAGGGGGAGGGGGGGCTGCTGGTGTGGAGGCTCTGAGGCCGGTCCGGACATATTAATACTTGTGTTGTGGAGGAGGACAGTGAGTCAGAAACACCTCAGGTTTCCAGGATATAACACCTATCAGGAACACAGAGGCTGTATCAGGGTTTATTGGTGCATGAAATGGTTGTAAAAAAAATTGATTTATTGTCACACTGCTAGAGATATGAAGGCACAGTTTATGTACGTGATTTATTCTTTGATTATATTGTTGTACATCCTCATTGTAAGGATGATAGCTAGCTCTGAGCATCTCTAGTACGTCTCTAGTACGAGGACTGGCCTCGTACTTCTGTGAGTACTGTTGTGATAGCATTGTTAGCTCTGTTAGCACTGTTAGCGCAAGGCATCCGTGAGCCAGCCAGGGTCCGATTTCAGCTGCTCCTGTCTCGCTCTGACCGGGTTTTCTTTCCGTCTTCCAGCCATCCTGAACCCCAAGCAGCCCAAGGAGAACAAGAGCTTCAACTTTGACTACTCCTACTGGTCCCACACCACTGTGAGTAACTACTATACTGGTCCCAAACCACTCTAAGTAACTACTCCTACTGGTCCCACTCCACTGTAAGTCACTACCTTTACTGGTCCCACTCTACTGTAAGTAACTACTCCCACTACTCCTAACAATACTAACATGTACGTGTATCTGTGTGTGTGCAGCCGGAGGACTCCCACTTTGCGTCGCAGCTCCAGGTCTACAAAGACATCGGGGAGGAGATGCTGCTCCACGCCTTTGAGGGCTACAACGTCTGCATCTTCGCCTACGGGCAGACGGGCGCCGGCAAGTCCTACACCATGATGGGCAAGCAGGACGTCAAGGACCAGCAAGGGATCATTCCCCTGGTAGGGACCCCCAGCCTCTTACCTTCTCTCCACCCTCTCGCCCTCGCACCCTCTCACCTCTAACCCTCTCAACCTCTCCCCTTCTCTCCGTGTGGTGGCTGTTGAGACCATTTAAAGCTTCTCACACTGTTTATGAAAGCAACAGCAGTCGAAATGTGTGTCTGCATCTCGTATTTAAGTTAGTCTAGTCTTAATGTTTTAAACTGTGATTCTGTCCCCAGCTCTGTGAGGACCTATTCACCAAGTTCAATGACACCAACATCGACAACAACATGGCCTACTCTGTAGAGGTGAGCTTCTCTGATTGGCTGCCCAGCACATGACATCATAGAAACACTTCTGGCTTCTCTAATCTCCAGTGCGAATCAGGGAGAAGCACCCATAGAGTTGACACAAGGTGCCCTTTCTCTGTGCTGAACCCCTCTCTCTGTGCAGGTGAGCTACATGGAGATCTACTGTGAGCGTGTGCGTGACCTGCTGAACCCCAAGAACAAGGGCCACCTGCGGGTCCGCGAGCACCCCCTGATGGGGCCCTATGTTGAGGACCTGTCCAAGCTGGCCGTCACCTCCTACAACGACATCCAGGACCTCATGGACTCTGGGAACAAGGCCAGGTGAGGAGCACAACATCACCACTCCGACCAGGCCTCTGCACTCGCCGCTCCTGGCTTCAGAACATATGGAGCAGGCTCAGTAGCTTCATGGACTCCTAGTACACTCGCTTCTCCTGGCTATAGAACATCTGGAGTAAGCTCACGAGCTTCAGGGTGTCCTAGTACACTTGCTCCTCCTGGCTATAGAACATCTGGAGTAGGCTCAGTAGCTTCGGGAAGCCCTAGTGCACCTGCTGCAGCTGTCTGACCAGGAGGTCTTTGGGTACCCCCGTGAGTAACGCTGAGGCTTGCATTTGGTGACCTAGTCCTGTCCATGTTCCACCCTGGTGACCAGCACATCTAGAAAAGCATAGAAACATAACATCTGCTGCTGTTTGAGCTTGTGAACAGCTTGATACATCCATGGCTGAAACACACCAGAAAACCACATCGTAGTACTCTTTAGTTCACTAGGGTGCCACAGTACTAGATCAAGGATAGGAGGTAGTGTGTAATTCTAGGTACACAGCATCCACCAGATGGGTATCTGGTAGATGACACATCATTTTTAGACTTCCTGGTGAAGATATTCAAGTTATTGGGGAATGCGAGTTTGACTTCGAATGACTCATCAGTTCCAATGAATGAACTAGGATTTCTTCTAGTTTACTGAAGTCATATGTAGTACCGGGACTATAGGACTCCTATACTACTACTACAGTAGTAGTAGTATAGGAGTACTACAGTACAGGACTACTACAGTACAGTAATAATCAGTGACCCATTTATGTGCTTTCTGTGCCTCCAACAGCAGGGTTATAAATAGATGAGTTAACATTGAGTTTAGAGGCATCAAAGACATGAGACATGTTGTATGGTGGTAAAAATACTGTTTGAGATCATTAAAATCTGCATAAAAGCGGTATTACAATAATCTGTGGGGACACCATGGCCCTGTTTATATGAGCGTTTTTAAAAGTGTTGTGAGAGAGAGATATGTTTTCCTCATAAAAAAAGCGAGAATGCTTGATTGATCGCTGTGATGGTCTAGTTCTAACTATTCTATAGTTAGAACTAGTAAACATAATAGTATTAAACATCATGTTTAATACTATTAAACATGATGGGTGACAATTTTCCCAGCCTAGTGAGCGGCGCTGTGGAAAGAAATATCATGTCTTAATAATTTTCTTGTTACTTAACTTAATGATATAAATTACCTGAACATTAATAGTAATATTAATAATAATAATTAGTCTTATCAGATATTAATTAATTAAGCATGGTTCTCCATTCATTTTATTTTATTATTTTATTAATTGTTAAATAGGCTGTTAGCCATTTTGCTGAACATAACCACTTTGTTATGATTCAATTGTGTTTTGATTGAGTCTCAAGGTTCTCATGTATTGAGGATGATTGATTTAATCAAAACATAATTTAAAGTGGGACGGACGAACATGGCTAAAGGCAGCTTTAAGTGTAATTGTATCAAATGTTAACATGATCTCAGCTGGTTCAGTAGGATCTTAGTATCAGTTCCTTACTGCTCCATCCTTGTTCCTTCCTAACTCCAGGGTTATTGTTTAGGTCCTTAATGACTCTGGTCTGTTGACTCTGCTCTGTTAATACGTTTTGCCGCAGTCCCACTTTACAACCCCTCACCCTGAACTGCCTGGTTTACTGCCTAGTTTACTGCTGGTTTACTGCCCTCTACCCTGTAGCCATCCAATCAGTGTTGACTTTGTCTATTCTGTTAATCACATTCACATTAGATTTTTATTTACCCAAAGACCCTTAAGACAAGTGAGCGTGGAGCAATCAAAGCATTCCATATTGCTGTTGCTACAAAGCACTTTTTAGTCTGACCCAACCGATGTGCATTATAATAACTCAACACAACAGGATATTATAGAGGGTTAACTTACAGGACTTCCATAGCATGCTAATTATGGAAAAGAGAAACCGTTTTATTGTAAAAAGATCTGGTCAAGCTGTACATGTTGACTTGACTCAATTGAGCTGGCTATTCATAGTTGACTTGGGCTATCCAAGGAGCTTTGGATTCTAACAGAGATGGTACATTCTAATGGAGATGGTTGATTCTAACGGAGTGTGTTCTCTGCAGGACTGTGGCGGCGACCAACATGAACGAGAGCAGCAGTCGCTCCCACGCCGTTTTCAACATCATCTTCACCCAGAAGCGGCGCGACGCAGACACCGACAACACCTCAGAGAAGGTATGTGTACCAGGTTTTTACAAAGTGTCTACCAGGTGGGTACCAGGTGTAGACCAGGTGTGTACACAGCGTAGACAGGTGTGTACCATGTTTAGACCAGGTGTGTTCCAGGTGTGTACAAGGTATAGACTAGGTGTGTACAAGGTATAGACTAGGTGTATAGACTAGGTATGCACCAGGTGCAGACAGGTGTGTACCAGGTGTATACCAGGTGTTCTGACCCCTGTTGTGTTGCAGGTGAGTAAGATCAGCCTGGTGGATCTGGCGGGCAGTGAGCGGGCCGACTCCACTGGCGCCAAGGGAACCAGACTCAAGGTGACGACCCACAATCCTTTGCTTCTCATTCTAATTTATTAAATCTAGTAGTCTGTAACTAAATGTCTGTAAATATGAAAAGATGGCTTCATACTAATGGTTGGCATAACTACAGATCGCTATACTAGTATGTCATAACGTATAGCGATCTGCAAACTATGATTTTCCATCTGTGATTGTAAAGTACAGTGTTATCTTCTCCTAAACCTTGTGTCTGGTTGCAGGAAGGAGCGAACATCAACAAGTCTCTCACCACCCTGGGGAAGGTGATCTCCGCCTTGGCAGAAGTGGTACGAAACCAGACTTTACCTTTTTTCTGTGTCCATCTATATTCACCTAAGGTTATTCATCTACGGCAATTCTACGTTTGCATCGATATGATCTCGTCATCAGAGTCTGGAGGGTTTGGTCTTACTGTTGAACAAGATCATGTCATGATGCTGCTATGTGTAACCTTTTCACTCTGCTCCTTTCACCTCTCAGGACTCTGGACCAAACAAGGTAAGATGTTGTCGAGATTGGACGTTACGATCTTTTCTTACCAAATATGATGTACTTCAGTGGAAAAGTAGCCTAAGTTTATGTTCCTTGAGGTTCATGTTGTGAACCCCTCCAGCCCCTAGGTGGCTCCACGTGAACGTGTCCTCTCTTTCTGTGCTGTCCTGACAGAACAAGAAGAAGAAGAAGGTGGAGAACCACATCCCCTACAGAGACTCTGTGTTGACCTGGCTCCTCCGAGAGAACCTGGGTACGACGATGTTGTAGCCTTTTCCATCCACACGACTATGTGACACGGCCAAGTTAAACTATGTTTTACAGCCTATAGCTCTGTTGTAGTTAGAGTAAAACACACTGTAGGTATGAGTTAAATTGTGCAGGATTCAAACTACACTATTAGATTTCAGCTTATTTCTAAACTGTTAGACAACACGCAAGACTCTGTGTTGTGTATTCTTTTGTTGTAGTAGTAATTCCTGAAGTGGAAATCAAGGAAGCATGATAGGTTGGATCAGAGGGTCAAATAGATGGTTTATTCCAGGATGTAATACAGCGAGATACAGACTTAGGTTGATAATCTACAGTGTAGGTGGGTGAGGAGCAGTCTCCTGACATGCTCCTTGGCTGTCAAACTCTCTTCTCACCGAACCAAAGGTTTGAGGCGAGTATTATAGGAAAGGTCTCACCCTTGATAAGGTATATGGCCCTGGCTATGCCCCAGGCGACCGGGTTGGTTCGTCCTTGTTGGGACATAACAAATGGAGGAATGTTGGAAATAACACCTGGTATCAGTAGGAGAGGCACTGGCCTGATCATTGACTTAAGAAATGTGAAGACAGAGAGACACTAAAAAACACCAACATTCTACACAACATAAGACACACTGTAAGTAGGAACTAACTTGTGTACGGGTATTGTATCCTACAACTCATGTATCAAGGCCCTGTGACCTCTGACATGTCACGTGCCGGTAATGTCAGTGCTCTAGCAACCTCTGGTGGACAGGTAGAACACGATGACCTCCCGCGTGACTCTGGTTGACCCCTTCCTCCTCCTCCTCATCCTCATATCCTCCTCCTCCTCCTCTCCTCAGGGGGTAACTCCCGGACGGCGATGGTGGCAGCGCTGAGTCCTGCAGACATCAACTACGATGAGACCCTGAGCACCCTCAGGTACCGCTTCACGTTCTCATGAGAACAATAATAGTGATACAATATCATGTAGCATGTCAGGAGACTCAAGGACATCTGTCCTCAAACTGTCCAAAGTCCACGGGTAACAGAGGAGGACAGAAAGGAGAAGACAAAACAAACACAACATGAACCAGGAATGAGTTTAGGAGACCAGTGCACATCAGGGTCACTGAGACGATACGTTTGAGATTTATTTTCCCATCAGTTGAGTCCATGGGCGAGGCTATCTGCTTCCCTCCTAACGCCACGCTATCACTAAGCTAAAAATTAACACCTAACCCAAGGCTAGACATCCACCATCCTAAATGGCTCCTCCACCAACACCAAACAAACACCAAGCTAACGCCGAGCTACTGCTAACCTAACAGCTAAGAGCCAACACCAGGCTAGATGTGCCCCCCCCACCTGAATGACTCGTCCTACAACACCAAGCTAACGCCAAGCTACCGCTAAGCTAACAGCTCACAGCTAACACCAGGCTAGACGTCCACCCACCTGAACGACTCCTCCCCCAACAGGTACGCGGACCGGGCCAAGCAGATCCGCTGCAACGCGGTGATCAACGAGGACCCCAACAACCGGCTGGTGCGGGAGCTGAAGGACGAGGTGTCGCGGCTCCGGGACCTGCTGCTCGCTCAGGGCCTGGGGGACATCATTGAGAGTAAGGACCCCGCCCTGTCCTGGGGGGCCCTGTTCTGTGGGGCCCTGTTCTGTGGGGCCCTCTGGTCTGTGGGGCCCTCTGTTCTGGGGAACCTCTGCCCTGGGGGGCCTCTGTGGCTGAAACTAATAATTCATGAACTTTAATAATTCATAATGTTAATAATAATTATTGGTAATAATTTATCAACCGTAATCATTATGAACAGCAATAATTATGAGCAGAACTAATCAAACGTTACATTACCTGTACCATTAACAACTGTGTAATGTTTAGTTTTAGCTATTTCTAAGTGTCTTTAAGGGAGCATTGAGTCTTTATGGTTGTTAAGGATGTAGTGTAGCAGTGCTGAAGGAGCAGTGCTGAAGGAGGCCTACAGGTAGACAGCCGACATAAGGGTTAGAACCCAGAACCTCTTGGCTAGGAATCAAACCTGTAGCTACTAGCCTGTCCTGCCCTCCTAGCATAGAAATAGACTATTTAAAGGTACAGTACACAGTACTTTTTACAGTGGTCAATGGGTACAGTACATGTGTCCTTCACAAGGTTTGCACACTCCCACTCATCCCCTCCTCTTCCTCACTCAGTGTTGTCTCACCCTCTGTGTCCTCATAAACTACACCAGTGTGAAAGAGCAGCAAACAATCCAAGTACAAACTGCAGGAACAGCTCCCCCTCTGCTGAAAAACTGCTATTGCACTACAAAAGTGACATCACCGGTCATTGACCCAATCGGAAGCAGGAATTGCATCATTGGCACGTGTTTGACCAGAGGAGGCGCTATTCTTTCAATAATGAGTTGTGTTCAAGACAACCTCGAATTCAGAACCACCAAATGAAAA
This sequence comes from Trisopterus luscus, assembly GCA_027122455.1. Lineage (NCBI taxonomy): Eukaryota > Metazoa > Chordata > Actinopteri > Gadiformes > Gadidae > Trisopterus > Trisopterus luscus. Next base: position 9,718,652 of record JAOPUA010000019.1, on the reverse strand, counting down.
CATTTGTGTTTGGTTTTGGAGTTTCCAACACATTGTTGTTTTGGAAAGTGATCTACACTTTTGGGTTGCCCTGTTTGACATCAGTGTGTTCAAGTTGTTCAGCACGAACTGCGTCTTAAAATGTCACCCTGTCTCTTTTGTGTTTCTCTCTGTTTTTTCTCTTCCTCTATTCTTCACTTCCTTCTCCCAGCATATCGGGGTTCTGGAACCGAGATAGCCGGTTTGAAATGTGTGTTTCTGTGGTTTTTCGCTTATGCTCTTCTCATCTTAGCACGGCTAGCATCTTAGCATGGCTAAAATCGTAGCACAGCTAGGATCTGAGCCCGGCTAGCATTAGAGCACGGCTAGTATTTGAGCGTCTATAGCATATTAGCAGGGCTATCCTTTTTAGCATGGGTAGCATCTGAGCACAGCTAGCATCTGAGCATGGCTAGCATTGTTAGCACTGCTAGCACAGTAAGCATCATTGGCATCGCTTATTGTTGTCTCTTGAGTAAGTCTTACTTACCCTTCGGTCTCTGCAGCACCATCGTAGGACCACTAGCTGATTGTTAGACAATGGGAAATTGACGGCTGATTGTAATTAATATCAATACATTTGAAACCGTTGCGAATAAATTGCGAATAAATTGATTGGTTGATTGCTCGGTTGGAAGTATTTAAACGGTATTAACTATTGATTATTAGGGGTGTAAATCTGAGCCTTCATGACGATTCGATACGATATCGATTTCTTAAGCCAACAATTTGATTATTTTCAATACTTTCCCCACAATACAATTCGATAAGATTCTATACTCTATTTTCTACATTATATCTATCAATTTAATATCTATCAAATAAAGCAACAAAAAAAAGAATAATTTTCCTTTTATTGAGAATACAGAAACAGTATTCTATACACACTTTAGTGCTTACTGTGCAGGTCTAGTATGGCAATTAGCCGCACTGTAAAAAAAAAAAAAAGGACCAAATTTTCTTTTTCCTTTTTTGTTTTTTTTAATAATCCATACTCTTGCAAACAAATCGATGCATTGAATCGTCGGCTGTATAATCGATTAATCGCTACAAATCGATTAATATAATAGCCAGGATGGAGGCTTCATAAACCTTGCGTCTCTATAAATGATCAATGGTCCTGATTGATTCCTGATACATCCCGATATTGATAATCTTGGTACTATTACTACTATTTCTACGCTCATGTTACCGTGGTGCTGTTGAGACGTTTAAAGAGGTGTTGCTGCTGTGTTTGGCCGGGCTGTGACGTAGGTGGGGTGAGGGTGGAGGAAAAAGCGTTTCTGTGTAGTATCGAAAAAAGGCAGGCAAACAAAAACCGAGTCAGGATGAGATGTTTAATAAGGCCAGACACCAACAGTCCATTACTCATAGTTTCATTGCTCTGAAGGCGGTGTGTGTGGCGAGTGTCTGGCTCTCCACCCAGGTGGGTGCTGAACGCTGGTATGAGACGAGGTGTGATGACACACACACACACCGTGTGACGGGCTCTGAGCGACTGTTAGAAAGCGCTATATGAACGCCGTGAGTTATTACGATCGTTAGCTGGAGCTCTGAGATGGTGCTCTGGAGTGAGTCTGCTGCAGCCAGGTTTATTCCTCCATCCCGTTCCCAAAAGGACGGTCTCAACGTTCAGCAGTAGGCCACGCCCCCTCACACCTGAGACCTCGACAGGGTAACGACAGAAAGGAGGGAATGCTAAGGAATGCTATCTAGGGAGAGTACTTCCTGCCTGGGAGCAATACAGCCATCGCTGTCGCTTGTGTTCCTCCCATTCCTGATTTCGGCCACAGCAGTGGTTTAGGAATACCCTGACGTCCATCTGAGGAACCATTAGGAGACAACGGTATAGGGGGTTTTATCGCTCTGCGTTTCCGTGGCAACACCCGATGACTGAAGGCGATTTATCCCACCGGATGTAATTAAGGAGGGCCGTGGCGTTCCCCGGAGACATCGTCACGCAGAATAGCAAGGAAGAGCGGAGTGGCTCTGGGGAGAACCTCTGAGGAGCCCTGAGAGGAACCGCCATGGGCAGGAAGTCTGACCATGCAAGGAGATACCTTAGCTTCACATACGATGCAACTGCTGAATGAAGAAATACAAGATAAAACAATAAAAATGAAATAACTATACAGGACATAATGAAAAAGAAAAAACCTAACTATAAAATCAAGCATATAGAACACAGCTGATCGTTTCCATCTCCCAGGTCGTTATGAAGCCTCAGTAATGTGTTTCCCCCGTTGCTATTAATGTTAAGATCCTGCAGGAAGTGTCTGGTCTGTCTCCTTGAGACAGTAAACACCAGAGTGTCGCTCCGTGGTCCATGACCAGAGCAAAGCTGAGCATTTCAGTGACATCCGAGATGCCAAGTCTCTGATAGCAATGTTTCTGTGAAACGTTAGATCTGATGTATTTGAGGTGTGGTGATTTGAGTGCGGTTCTTAACGATCCAGAGGTCCCTCAAGGCATCGCTGCGTGTTAATGTTCTGCCAGGCCCATGTGCAGGGAATCAACAACTAGAAGGCAGGCAGGTAGCCAATTACAAGAAAATGAACAGAAAATGACAGATAAACAGAACTAATCAATGGGGTGAGAACGATTGGAAGTCAAATACACAGAACACAGGTGAACAGGGCGTCAACAAAGGTAATACCTAGGTGACACACGGGACCGTCAGTAGGGGGGCCTGCGCTTCTGTGGTCTGCATCTGTTCAGCTGCTTCCCGTGCGATCGGCTTCTTGAACGTGCTGCGGCTGCTGCTCGGTTAACGTGCTTTGCTCCTTATGTTTCGTCTGAGTCCAATTGTCCTTTTCTAGCTTTCAAATTATCCTTTCTCTCTTCCTCCCCCTTTTACTCCCCCTCCTCTCTCCCTGCTTCTCTCTCTGTCTGCTTCTCCCTGCGTTTTGTCCTCGCTCACCCCCAACTCTCCTCACCCCCTCACCCCATCACCCCCGACTCCCCTCACTCCCTCATCCCTCACCTCCCACAATCCCACATCGACCTCACCCACCCCACCTCACTCCCTCATCCCTCCCCGGGCCCCCCTGGGGCCGCCCGGCCGCGCCCCGGGCCGGGGGGGGGCGCGGGGGGGGGGCGCGGGGGCGCCGGCCCCCCCCCGGCCCGGGCCGGGGGGGGCGGGGGGGCG
>JAOPUA010000019.1:9347203-9357908 GCA_027122455.1 Trisopterus luscus | reverse complement strand
CCCCCCCCCCCCCCCCCCCCCCCCCCCCCCCCCCCCCCCCCCCCCCCCCCCCCCCCCCGGGCCGTGAGAGTGCAGCTGCAGCCCTGTGTCACGTGGGCTGGAGGCTTGCCACTGGCCGTGGCATCGGTGGAAGCATCAATTAAAGCCCTTTCAATTTGTTTGTGGTGAATCATGCTCACAGCTGTTGTTTTTACCAGCTCTATCTCTTCTCTCTCGATCATCGATCACTTTGCCAAAACTCAATGTGTGCGTGAGCATAGACCAGCATACTGTCCGACCCACACGACCAGCATCCTCGAGTCTAAACCCAGCTCTACATGTCGTGGCACCTGACCCTCGTGATGTTACGGATGAGGGCTGATTTCCTTTGGCTTCCTGTTTAAACCCCGGGTCTTGTGCTGAAGTGTGATTCGTCCTCTCATCCCTGCACAGCGGTATGGCCTCTGCATGTACCTCTGTTTCAGAAAGACCTCATTGTTTTTTTAACAGCGGATAACGAAGAGGAATGGATTCTTTTACATACATACCCAAAATCCCCTTCTGAACCTCAGACGGGGCCAAGTTCTGCTTTCTTTTTTCCTAGTGTGCTGAAATAAGGAGATTCCTACTTGTTTTCTGAAAAAGTACAAACCTCCAGAAACCTTTATGTGCTATAAGGTATCGTTTGAGGCTTGATTTCAGTTCCTCAGTGACTGTTTCTGACAGTGTTAATGTTAGTGGCTCTCCAACCTGCTGTGTTCCACCGCCCAGAGCAGACCATCACACATCACCATGCCATGTGAACAGTGCCAACGCCAGGTCATCAGCACATCAACACATCCCTCTGGAGACGGTCTCTCCATCCCTCTGTATTTCAGTGTACTGGACGGTCTCTCCATCTCACTGTATATCAGTGTACTGGACCGTCTCCATCCCTCTGGCTGTATATCAGTGTACTGGACGGTCTCTCCTTCCTTCTGGCTGTATATCAGTGTACTGTACAGTCTCTCCATCCCTCTGGCTGTATATCAGTGTACTGGACCGTCTCTTTATCCCTCTGTATATCAGTGTATTGGACTGTCTTCATCCCTCTGAATACCAGTACTGGACGGTATCTCCATCCCTCTGGCTGTATATCAGTGTACTGGACGGTCTCTCCATCCCTCTGGCTGTATATCAGTGTACTGGAAGGTCTCTCCAACCCTCTGTATATCAGTGTACTGGACCGTCTCTCCATCCCTCGAAGTATCAGTGTACTGGACGGTCTTTCCATCCCTCTGTATATCAGTGTACTGGACGGTCTCTCCATCCCTCTGGCTGTATATCAGTGTACTGTACGGTCTCTCCATCCCTTTGTATATCAGTGTACTGGACGGTCTCTCCATCCCTCTGGCTGTATATCAGTGTACTGTACGGTCTCTCCATCCCTTTGTATATCAGTGTACTGGACTGTCTCTTCATCCCTCTGGCTGTATATCAGTGTACTGGACTGTCTCTCCAAGGCCTAGGTTTTCCTCTAGCTTGACTCTAGTGTAGCAGCCTGGTGTTACATGCGTGTGTGCGTGTGTGTGTGTGGTAGAAACAACTTGTTATATGACTGTGAATAAGTTGGAGTTCCTTCCAAGCACTTAGGAATGATGAAGGAGACGATTTGAGGCAGTTTAGAGGAAGCATAGGAGCCGTCGAACAGACGGGTCTCAAGTCGTCCTTTGTAAATAATGTACGTTTGTAAACTGTCTCTACTGTAAGGCATTTCAACAGTCAACAATGGCAGATATAATAGTGGCATCAATACAGATGAGAAGTATGCACAATGTTGATGATAATGTACATGTTGAAGATTAGGCAGTATTTATATCCTTGAACATGCGTTTACCAGCTGTATCTTGTGTGGTACCGTATTTGAAATATATTTCTATATGCTAATTCATAACGTTGGAGATTATTTGAAATGCTAAGAAAATGAATAAAAGTCATTTTTTTCCAGAATGTTGTCATGAATATTGATGGTTTTTAATGATATAAGGATTACAACTATGTGTTTTTGAACTTTAAAGGCTATGATGAGATACTGTATCTATAAATATAAATTCAGACTAGAATCTTTGGAAAGAAATTAAAGTGTATTCCCCTTACACGAACAGGAGCTAGGCTACTAGCTTTAGCTCTGCACGTCAATGGAGGCAGCTAACGGAAGGCACATGCTAACCCAGTGGACGTCCCTTCTGGACGCACAACGATGAATTCAGCAGGAATCGACAGGTCTGAATCTGGGTTAAACAGGCACACACTATGTGCTGCAGTAATGAATCTGTCCACTAGATGCGCTTTTTCGATGGGAGTGGGCTACCTGATCAGGTTGGAGAGCAGAAAGCCCGGTTGGGGCTTTCGCAGTTCAGTCCCATATGTTCACACCCGGTCTGAATCTGGGTTAGCTAGCAGGGGGCTGACGTGTCTTGTGTAAGACACAAAACATCCTGAAAAGTACACACCACAAACCAGCAGGCCATGAGACTTGAGGGGGTTCCCGTGAGGCCAAAACTATTCATTTTTCTTTCTTAGACACCAGACTAACTTTGAGCACAATTTTCGTTGGAATGGATCACAAGATTTATACATTAAATTACCACATGTGTTGACGTAATGGAGCTACAATGTTCAGAACAGGATGATTAACAAACCCCAATGAATGTGGTCTATATGTCATACTATTATAATGAACAGCCTATTGATCTAATATAAGCCATATAATATAAGCCATTTAACAGTCTTACAAATGAGTCAGTCAAGCCAAAGTCAAAGTTTACAAAGTGTGACACATTGTATAGACACCTTATTTTAAACTCATTGAGGGTGTGAAGTGATGTGTCATATAGTCCCTTTCCGGATGAAATGAGTTATCACACATGTCTGACCTTTAGTCAGAAGTCCTGGCCTATACAAAAGCATTCTCTGTGGGCCCCTTCCTCTCTGATGATCCATTTACCTTGCGCATCTTATATCTAATTGGGCAAATTTTACTGGTAGCCTCCATCCATAAGTGTGTGGTGCAGGGTTGGCAGAGCAAATTTGTTCCAAACATCCGGTAACACTTTATTTCGATAGTCCACTGTTGACACTCAACAAGCTATCAGTAGATATGCAGTTGCATGTCAACATGCATTCAACTAACTGTAAGTTAACTATAGGATGCACTATTAGTATTAACCCTAACCCTAACCCTAACACATCTACTAATAGTGCATATCTACTGATAGCTTGTTGAGTGTCAACAGTGGACTATCGAAATAAAGTGTAACCGAAATGTCAGATATCAGACTGCAAAATGGGGGATGGAGGATGAGTGTGAGACAGAGGGAAGCAGAGAGAGAGGAAGGGAGGGAGATGGGGAGGGAGAGAGAGTGAGAAGGAGAGAGAGAGAGAGAGAGAGAGGTAGAGAGATTTGTGTATACAGGCTCTTTAAGAAAACTAACAGTAAGTTGTTTTCTAAAAAAAACAAGACGTCAGCCTAACCTCTGGCAGGAGATAAATGTATCCAGTCATGGACCAAAGCGGCTGGTACACCCAAAACAGAGGAGGTAAGCTTGTTGTCAAGGTAAAAGAGACACTTAACCCCATAAGCACTGAGGAAGAGGCGGCCCGCAATGCCTCCATCGTGGTGTGGGAAAGTGACTTTTGCGGTTGCTGAATGAGTTGTTAAGAAGAGGACTTTTATTAATCACATGGGGCACTAAGCCTGAAGCCTTCATCTGAAATTGTCCAAATAAAAAAAAAAGTCACACGAAACTTTCTACTTAAAATGCAAGGAAGACTTTAAGACAAGAGATGAGCCTCAGGAATTGGCTCGATAAAGATAATCCTCAAAATATCTCATACATATGGTATGGTGTGTGTGTGTGTGTGTGTGTGTGTGTGTGTGTGTGTGTGTGTGTGTGTGTGTGTCTGTGTGTGTAGGGGTGATGATTTAGAAGCTGGAATGAGGATAGCCTTCCTTCTTCCATTAAGCAGTGGGTCTGAAATGTGTATGTGTGTGTGTGTGTGTGTGTGTGTGTGTGTGTGTGTGTTTTCCACATTGCAGGGTGCACGTCTGACATCATGACCAGCGACCACTCTCCAGTATTCGCCACGTTTGAAGTGGGTGTGACTTCTCAATTTGTCTCCAAACACGGTACGCATTCAAATAGTACTTCTGTTGAAGTATCGTACTTCGTACTTCCCAATGCTTCCTTCTGCCACTTCAATTAAAACTTAACATCAAAGAAACGTTAAGAATATTCAAGGTGGAGTGTGTAGGATTTAGCGGCCTCTAGTGGTCAGGTTGCAGACTGCAACCAACAGAATACCTCCAAGTAGTAAAAGTAGTAAAATATATTAAATTAAGTATCATGATTGATATTAGCATGCGTTAGGTATGACATATTGGTGTGCATATGGGATGAAATATTGGCGTGCATATGGTATGAAATATTGGCCTGCATATGGTATGAAATATTGGCGAGCATATGGAATGAAATCCTCTCTGTTCTTCAGACCCCAGCAGTGCATCTGAAGGAGGGATTAAGTTCATGAACTGCGTCGCCACACTCTGCACTAAATCCAAGACAAAGTTCTTCATTGAGTTCCACTCCAGCTGCCTGGAGAGTAAGATCTATGGATATATACACTGGACCCTTTCTATAAAGTATACCATAAGAGCAGATATAACTTACAGTTATCCAGAGGGTAACTGTTGTGCAGCCGCTGCAGCACAAAGCAGAAACTATAATGGAGAATTTAAATAGAATGTGCAAATTGCTATTGTGCACTGTTATAGTAATAATCATCTTTGTATATATTAACAAACTTCAGCTAGCCCATTTATTTTCATCAATACTTTTTGGACGCTGCTGCTGTATTTTCTTTTTTTCCCCCAGCAATTTTACATCCTTTAATGTGCTTTAGACATGTGTACGGTATACATGCACGTTAATATGACAGTGAATCCTCCTGTCAACAGAGATAGTGAAGACCTCAGAAGGAGAGAACACTGACCACAATAACGGTGCCATCAAAGTCTGCTTCGGGGAAGTCCAGGTAACTTAACAAACCATCCACATCATAGTCTGTTAACATTTCAAAATATGTCAAATATAATAATTATTTATTTATATCTGTGCTCCCTGTCGCAGCTCACCCCTATCATCTCTGACCCGGAGTATCTGCTGGACCAGCACATCCTCATCTGTGTGAAGTCCACGGATTGTGACGAGTCCTACGGTAAATGCACACAGGAGTCACAAATACAGACAGCCTTAGTGGACCCACACAGCCTAGCCTACGATCAAAGAGCATGGTGCAGTAGACACACATGCTATGACTTACTATTTAACTAACGAACAAGCTACCTAAATATTCAAGTTAGTCAGTAGTCATTATTAGACATTATTATATTTAACTTAGTAAGATATATATTTATTCAAACTAACTCAGTATCTTCCTCCTGATAATAACTTAACTGCTATAATAATAAAGTTATAATAATATTAACACAATTAATGAGCTAGCTAGTTGGCTAGTTGGTGTATTTAGCTAGTTAGTTTGTTTTTAGCTTTGTCTTTAGTTTGTTTCTTGATAGCTAGTCAAATTCTTTGGAGCTAACTAGCTAACTACCTACTCTTGGTGTTGCTAGGTGAGGGCTGTGTTGCGTTGCGCGCGGCGGCGGCCTGCAAGGCAGATTTCAGCGTGTCGCTAACGCACCGTGGAGAGAGCACCGGCATGCTGACCGGCATCATCGGGCTACACCTCACCGAGTGCAAGCAGACAGAGAAACTCTACGGTCAGTCTGCCTTATCATTGGTCGATCAGTCCTGTATGGCTGTGTGATTGGGCGATGTATTGTGTACAGCTGAGTGATTGGTCGCTGAGACGTGAACCGCAGTTGATCTTGAAGCCCTGTGTCAATGGTCCTGTACTGTTGTGTGATTGGTCGGTTACTCCTGTACTGCTGTGTGATTGGTCGATTATCCTGTACTCCTGTGTGATTGGTCGATTACTCTTCTAGTCCTGTATCAACTAGTCCTATACTGCTGTGTGATTGGTCGATTACTCCTCTACTGCTGTATGATTGGTCGGTTTTACTCCCGTACCTCTGAGTGATACTCCTACTTCAACAGATAACTCAAGACATTTTTTTTTTTTTTTACATTTATTCAGACTTCATCAAAGTGGAAAAGGACGACCACGGCAGTTCAAAGGGCAAGACTGGAGAAAACAGGTGAGACATTTCATCTTAGTTTGTTTTTAGCACTACCAACTGTTCCACATGTCCAGGCTGTCACTCTAACCGGATGGGGTTTCAATGGTGACCAGGTCTGCCGTCGCCCACACTCTGGAGATAAACAACCCAAGCTACATGGGCGTGGGGGTGAAGTGCGGCTACGCCACGGACAAGGGGTGGAGCTACACACCCAAGGCCGGCAACATCTCGCCCAAACGTCACGGTCACAGCCGAGTGCCCAAGACCCCGTGAGTTTTCCCCTCTCGGTCGTTTCAAAAGCCCCTGGTTTCAAAGGGCCCCTAGTTTCAAAGGGCCCCTAGTTTCAGAGAGCCCATACTTTCAAAGGGCCCCAGCTTCACCATCGGGTGTGATGCTGATTGGCCGTTACAAGCCGTCTCACAATTTGCCCGTTAGTGACATCACAAACTGTGTCTGAAAGTATGAAAAACATGTTTACTAGGACAATAGCCGTGTTTCAGATTGTCTGCATTTGAGTGCTTGCATGCACAAGGCTTGAGCACATCCGCCGGAACTAGTCAGAAACACGTCAAGTTCCCACCACGTCAAGTCGGACACAGGTGCACTTCTCGTAGTTTGAACAAGCATATTTTGGGAGAGGGTAGGCCTCTTTGAAAGGAGTTATGTCATTTCTCACATGGGAAATTCCACGTGGTAATTCTGACCAACTAGTGCAACGTTTTGATACGTTGAGGGGAGTGTCTTATGTCCGCATATATTTGAGACCATATGCACAGAAAAGCAAGAGGGAGCTCCGTGAGCTTTTAAAGTCATGTGACATGTTGCATAGGGAAGTTATCACCAGCATTTCTAACGTTTTGATCCCAGAATGCATTGTTATGCAAAGCAACGCAATCCATGCTTGATCTGAAACTCGCCTAATGATATATTTTTCTGTGTCTATCTTTGATGACCTCATCATGCGACTTTCTTGTGTCCATCTTTGATGACATCATCAGCGACGAGGGCGAGGGCGGCGGCACGGAGATGTTCGACAACCCCCTCTACGCTGCCATGGCAACACAGGCCCGCAAGGAGCAGGAGCTACCCCGGTGGGACCCCCCGACCCCGCCCCCGGACGCCCCTGGGGCCCCGCCCCATGACGGGGACCCGGACCGGCCCCCCATGCCCATGCCCCGGAACCGCTCCTTCACCTGCTCTGAGGGCAAGCCCCCTCCGCTGCCGGCGTCCCCAGCCCCCGGGTCCAAGAGGCCTGTGGTGCCGCAGCGGTCTGACGGGGGCGTGGTGCTTGCCGGGCCCCGCCCCCCTCTGCCCGTCAAGAGGACCGGCCTCCTGGAGGCCCAGCCCCTCCACAAGACCAGGGAGCCCCGCGACCCCCGCGACCCGCACACCAGAGCCCCCGCCAGACCCAGCCAGTCCCTGCCTTCCAACAAACAGTAGGTATGGCTATTGTTTTTATTGCTGTTGCTAATGCTACTGCTACTGCTAGTACTACTGCTAATGCTACTGCTAGTACCACTGTTACAGTATGCTGTATTATAGACCCAGCCAGACCCTGCCTGCCAACAAACAGTAGGTACGGCTACTGCTGCTGCTAATGGTACTGCTAATGCTACTACTACTGCTAATGCTAGTACTACTGCCCACTCTACTGCTAATGATACTGCTAGTACTACTGCTAACGCTACTGCTAATGCTACTGCTAATGCTAACTTTAATGCTAATGCTAGAATTGTATTATAGACCTATCCAGCTAGAAAACCAAAAGTAGGCACTGCTAGTACTACTGCTAGTTTGCTGTATTGTATGATGATGATGATGCTGATGATGATAAGAATAATAACGATCATATCCTCTCTACCTTTAGTGCACGTGAGTGAGACTCTTGTGCATCAGGGCAGTCTCCCTGATGTTGATCTGTGACATCATCGGCCTCCATCTTAAAAAGGACTACTTTGTACAGTGGATTCATGTGCACACATTTTTTTTATGCTTAATTACTAAGAAACATTTCATTTAATGATGATGATTCACTGTTTGTTACTGTTGTTGTTTGGGCTGGAATGTTTAAATGTTTAAAAATGAATCTTTCTAAAAAAGATTCAGGACAATACAAATGTATTTTTTTTTTTTTAAATGAAGACAAATATAGACCAAATTCCACATATTTGCAGAGAGTTTAGAGAAAATTAAATTTGTTCCTGTTTTTCATTTTTTTCATCCATGAAGCAGATATTGTACATAGTGATTCTACCTCTTAATAAAAATGTGTCAACTTCAATGACCTTTTTCGATTTGTTTCTTCTAACCATTTAAAGATTATGTAGATAAGATCTAAAACATATTATTTGAGTGGAATATGATAGAAATGCCATTTTCTCCGTTTGCAATTATTCAGTGAAATTCGCTGATCTGTTCAGTTGACTGTGTGTTCTGAGACGGTTTAGACTCAACACCGCTGCAGGCTAGTTACTGATCAATCTGGGGCATCTCTGATTTGCCTGGTTTCGGGAAATCGATCTTGCTTGTCAAACACAGGTGCATATGCTTAATGGTGGAGGAAGGGATGGAGAGAGGGAGCAGAGAAGCGGGACTTTTTTCATTTTGTTTTCTAGTTTCAAAATCTCTTCCACACTTGTTATTTTCCGCTCCTTCTCTTTGCAAATGTCAAATCATGCCTTCACCATATTTAAATAAGAAATCTACCTCTTTCTCAATAAAATGGGGTTCAATAGGGGTTCAAATACTGGTGTTGGTAAATAGTAATATTGTTCTAGGGTCCTGGCGGTAAAGTCCTCGTCTCCTAGCCTCTTGCTGCATCAAATCCTTGAAAGTTTTCGTGAGATATCAGACCCTCTGGAAGTTACATGGAAACATTGGAACGCACCCCGGTGGTGTGGCGCCATCTGGTGGAGTTTTTACTCCGACGCACCTTATGGTCCGCCGCTGAAATATGACGTCTAGAGGAACGTCATCAGGCCGAGACGATAGTCAAACCAAACGATTGAAAAGGCGCTGGGACAATGGTGAGCATGTTTTAACTTTTAATTAATTATTTCATTCATTCGGACCCAGACTAGTGTTGCAGTGAAGCTCTCATGTGTTTCACGGTGGAGAGCGTCACCTGCTCCGTGTGTCGGTGGGCTGGGGGGTTCCAATGGGTTGTTTCTCTTCTGGTCCGTCCTATTGAAGCCTAGCGTGACATAAACTATGCTTTTCTAAATAAGTCTGTTTTGCTTCCCCAGCTTTTCTACTCGTTCTTCAAGTCTCTGGTGGGGAAGGATGTGGTGGTGGAGCTGAAGAATGACCTCAGGTCGGTGACGCTGCCGCCTACATGTTTTAAGTGTCTTCTAAATGTGTCCCATCTAATAACGTCTTTATAGTGTATCCTCCTGTGGTTCTATTTATGTTCTCCATTGTTTCCAAAATATTCATTGTTCAAACTAAAGACCAACTGTGTGCACATGAGTGTGCTACCTGTGCACGATTCGTTTTCTCCTCAAACAACGAGGCTCCACGTGAAGTCAGGTTAACAACCCATCACGCAATCCCTCATTCAATCATTAAAATCAGATCTAAAACCTAACAGCGAATACAATGTGCACACTTGCGTTCGACTCCGGGCCGATAAGCGTTGTTGCGTTGGTCGGTGATGCAGCTGTAGTTCTGTTTTTCAAACTCTCTACAACTTGTGTTCTCAGCATCTGTGGGACCCTCCACTCCGTCGACCAGGTGGGTTTGGAGACGTAGTTCACGTTGTTTTTCGTTGATCGTCATTTGATTAATAAGATTCCTCACTCATGTTGTCCCCCTGTTTATTTCCCCTGTGCAGTACCTGAACATCAAGCTGACCGACATCAGCGTCACGGATCCAGAGAAGTACCCTCACATGGTGCGGACGTCTCCTCTGCTTCATATAGTCCTAACTCGCTCAGGAGTAGAAGAATGACAATAGAATACATGCATTAACGTAACGTACAGGACGTATGCATTTAGCAAAGTGTAATCATACATTAAGTAAAACGTACGCATTATGTCAAACGTGAACGACCCATATTGCGTAAAACGTAAACGACGTACACATAAAGTAAAATGCAAGCAATGTATGCGTTTAGTAAAGTGTAAACGGTGTACCCATGTGAAACGACATACGCTAAGGCTAAAAAAACAACAAAATGCATACTGTCCTAGCTGTTCCACACGCTGTAGTTAAAACATTGGTGTGTAATGACTGAAGGAACCCTTGAACATGTGTGACGTGTTCCTTGTGGCGCCCCCCCCCAGCTGTCGGTGAAGAACTGCTTCATCCGCGGCTCAGTGGTGCGCTACGTCCAGCTGCCGGCCGACGAGGTGGACACGCAGCTGCTGCAGGACGCCGCCCGCAAGGAGGCCATGCAGCAGAAGCAGTGATGGAGGAAGAGGAAGAGGAGGGGGACGGTTGTCGTGGTCGGAGGCAGAGGTTGGAGGAGAAGGGAGGGGGAGGGGGCAGGG